>JAWVWS010001274.1:52500-637220 GCA_033807775.1 Saussurea involucrata | reverse complement strand
TGGAGACATTATCTGTATGGTTCCAAATGTCAGATATATTCCGATCATAAGAGTCTCCAACATCTCTTTGACCAGAAGGAACTAAATATGAGACAAAGAAGATGGCTAGAATTGCTGAATGATTACGACTGTGAAATCCTTTATCATTCGGGAAAGGCAAATGTGGTAGCTGATGCATTGAGTCGTCAAGAAAGGGGTGGAACAATAAAAGTTATTTCGCTACGAACTGAACTCCTACCCAACATATTTGATGAATTGCAGAAGTGTCAAGTGGAGGCTTATCAGGATGAACATCTGAAATCAGAACGGTTAGCGGGGATGTCAGCATTGCTAGTAAAAGATGATCGTGGGTTATTGTGTCTCGGAAACAGAGTGTGGGTACCTCGTTTGGGTGGGTTACGTGATCGTGTTTTACAAGAAGCTCATCAATCCCGTTTGTCTATTCACCCGGGTACAAACAAGGTGTATAAAGACCTAAAGCAATTCTATTGGTGGTCGGGGATAAAAGGAGGGATTGCTCAGTATGTGGAAAGATGTGATACTTGTAAGAAAGTAAAGATCGAACACCAAAAGTCGTTTGGTCAACTACAACGGCTAGAAATACCTATGTGGAAGTGGGAGCAGATTACCACGGACTTCATCACGAAGCTACCAAGAACTCCGAAAGGATTTGATTCTATTTGGGTGATCGTCGACAGATTAACAAAGTCTGCACACTTTCTACCGATAAAGGAAACCGATTCGATGGAGCGATTAGCTAAATTGTACATTGACGAAATAGTAACTCGACATGGAGTTCCAATCTCGATCATTTCTGATCGTGATAGTCGTTTTACTTCAAGATTTTGGAGAAGTTTTCAAAGGGAAATGGGGACACAGATAAAGTTAAGTACGGCGTATCATCCCCAAACAGATGGTCAGAGTGAACGAACGATTCAAACCTTAGAAGATATGCTCTGGGCTTGTATTGTTGATTTTAGGGGATCGTGGGATAAGCATTTACCGTTGATCGAATTCGCTTACAACAACAGTTATCATTCCAGCATACAAGCGGCACCGTTCGAAGTACTGTATGGTAGGAAATGCCGAACGCCTCTGTGTTGGAACGAAGTGGGAGAAAAACAGCTAGCGGGGCCGGAAATAGTTCAGTTAACCGCCGATAAGGTTACTCAAATTCGTGAACGATTGAAAGTGGCTCAAGACAGACAGAAAAGCTACGCTGACCGACGCCGAAAGCCATTGGAATTTCAAGTTGGGGATTACGTAATGTTAAAGGTTTCGCCGTGGAAAGGAGTCATCCGATTTGGACGACAAGGTAAACTTAGCCCAAGGTATATCGGACCGTTTGCAATTACAGAAAGGATCGGTGAAGTAGCTTACCGATTAGATCATCCGCCGGAGTTGAGCAGGATTCATAACGCATTTCACGTATCAAACTTCCGAAAGTGTTTGGTTACTCAAGATCAGGCAGTCTCCCTACCAGAGATACAAGTCGATGAAAGACTGAATTATGTGGAAGAGCCGGAAGCTATAGTTGATCATAAAGTTAAAGTGTTGCGGAATAAGGAGATCAGGCAAGTGAAAGTTCAGTGGAGGCATCATAGAGGTCAAGATGCTACGTGGGAATCAGAGACGGAAATTATAGCCAAATACCCTCATCTTTGAATTCCGGGACAGAATTCTTTTAAGGGGGAGATGATGTAATACCCCGGGTAAGTCCGTTAGATAATTTAACTATAAGATTTAATGATTAGGGTAAGTTTAAGATAAGTTATAAAGTTATGGAGTGTTTTGGTCCTTATTAATAGTTTTGAGCCAAAAGTGTTAATTTGGAATATAAATATCACAAACTCATCAGATATCCTCATTTCCTCTTTTAGAAAGTGTATGTGTGTGAGTTGTGAGCGAAAAGAAGCAGTGGACGAAACCTACGGTTAGAGCATCAATCAATTGGGTTGGATTCGATTTTGAGGTAAGCTTCTTTATATTTTGTGTTTGTAATCAGTAATAGAAGATATCTATCGGTTTAGAAGTTACGATTTCAGTGATTGGTATTGATTTCAATCGAATCTAGGTAAGATGAAACCGACTGTGTTCTTAGACTCCCGGGGGAGTCCCGGGGGACTCCCGGTCTGGTCGACTCCCGGTACCATGGAGTCCCGGTATTATCGACTTCCGGTGATGTCAAGTCCCGGTATAGTCGACTCCCGGTGATCGAGACTCTCGGTACCAAGGAGTCCCGGTACTGAGAAGTCCCGGTACCCTGTGTAGTCCCGGTAGTGGGTTAAGTGCAGTGTGTAATGGGACAGTTGAGGATAGGAACTTGTTAGGCTTTATGTAATTGGCTAGTAAAGCGATATATGTATTTTAAATTGTTTCAGATACTGTGGAGTTGAAGTGAAAGATATAATCTTTTTGAAAGAAGCTTGCGAGCGTTTTTGATAAGCGAAACAGGTGAGTTTTACTTTAAAAACGTTTTTAACTGGATTACATATATGTATGGTTTGGGAATGTGATAAATGGGTAATTACATGTTTATAGGTGTGATGTATGTGAATTATAATATATTGAGGTATTATATTTACATGAGTATTATAATGTTTTATAATACGTTGGCCGAGCTTAGGACCGGTGTGTTTGGCTATAGAATCCGTATAGCGTTGTTTGGCTGTAGATGTTGTACAGCGTTGTAAATTTATTAGTTGGCTTGCAACCAACTAATATGGCCAGGAGGAATGAGAAGGGAAGGTACTTGATGTGTGCGTTCAAATTGATATATTTGATCATACTGTGTGATTTATATAAATAAAGTTTATATAAATGATTTCAAACTAACAGGGATTTTTCTCACTTAGACCCTTAGGTCTAACCCTCATTTTGTTTTAAAAATATGTATTCCAGGTTGTGGATCGGGTAAGAGCAAGTAATTAGAGGAATCGAGGGATGGCTTTTGTGAAGGAATATATGATGAAGATTTTGGCATGTTTAGCAGTTGTATTATAATAATTAAATGTTATGTATGTATTTAGTATAAAGTTTGTAGTATAATGGTTTCTTCTGATTGTAAAAGACTACGGGATCGTACTTGTAATATGATGTTTCGTTTGTTATATCAATGTTATGTTACATTATGTGATTTGTTGCGTATATGGGAATTGGGTTGTTACAGGCCCAAATGGCTGAAAATTTTCTAAAAAAATATTTCCCACCCACGAGGCATGCTAAGTCCAGAAACGCAATTTGCACTTTTAAACAAATAGACGATGAGGCAGTTCCTGATGCATGGGATAGATACAAGGAGTTTTTGAGAAAATGCCCTCACCATGGCATTCCGTATTGCATTCAGTTAGAGACGTTTTACAGTGGTTTAAATATTACTGCAAAACAAATGCTCGACGCTACTGCAAACGGAGCTTTCACATCTTGTACCTATAATGAGGGATATGATATTCTTGAAAAAATTTCTAACAACAATGGTCAGTGGGCTGATCCACGTGCATTACCACTTAGAAAAAAAACTGTAGGAGCACAAGTTCCCGATGCTTACGCATTAATATCTACACAGCTGAATGACATGGCATCTTTGATTAGAAACCTTAATGTTGTGTCAGTCAACCCTGTCATACCTCCTGCTACTGTTCAGTCTATCCAGTGCACGTACTGTGGTGATGGTCACAACTTTGAACATTGTCCAGGAAATCCCGCGTATCAATTATGTAGGTAATAATAATTATTATAATTATAATAATAACAATAACAAAGGAGGAGCTTTTTCTCAGACTTACAACCCTGAGTGTAGGAATCATCCTAATTTTTCATGGCATAGTCCAGCATTAAATCCACCACCACCTAAATTGCAAGGTCATCAATTTTATAAAAGACCTCAAAACAACCAGCACACGAATTCTCAAAATAATCAACATGCTTATCAACAAAAGTCAAACCACCATGCTGAATCATCTACTTCCTTGGAAGCAATGAGACCCAAGTAGGTCAAATGGCTTTAGAAATGAGAAAACGTCCTTCCAGTTCTTTACCTAGTGATACAGAAATACCCCCGAGAATTGGAAAGGAGCATGTTAAAGCTGTAACTTTGAGGAGTGGTAGGGATTTACCAGAAAACATACAAAAAGATTTAATAAAAACAACCCAAGCAGAGCCAGAAAAGAAAAATACAGTTTTAGACTCTGTTAAACCCAATGAAACTATTGGGCCAGAAAACACTGTTGGCCCAATAACACCATTCCCATTCCAACAATTCCACTTTTAATTCCTGAAGAACCCAAGAAAGATCAAACAACCACAGACAAGCCTGTTGTGGATGTGTCACAACCTGGTGACAGTCCCAAAGTTCCTGGTGAAATTAAGATAGACAAGACCTCACCACCAGTTTCAGCACCAACTATTCATAAGACTACATCTCCTACTACAATTCCTCTTTATATTCCCTATCCCCAAAGGATGAGGAATGAGAGAGATGAACTGCAATTCAAAAAGTTTTTAGATGTTTTTAAACATCTGCATATCAACATACCTTTGGTTGAAGCCATTGAACAAATGCCAAGTTATGCAAAGTTTTTAAAAGATATTTTAAATAAAAAGAAGAAATTGAATGAGTATGAGACTGTAGCTCTGACTGAATTTTGTAGTGCTATGTTCTCTAATAAGATCCCTAAAAAGATGAAAGATCCTGGGAGCTTTACCATCCCATGTTCTATAGGAGGTAAGGAAGTAGGACATGCTTTATGTGATTTAGGTGCCAGTGTAAACCTTATGCCTTTATTTGTATTCAATGCCTTAGGCATAGGTGAAGCTAGACCCACAACTGT
Organism: Saussurea involucrata; assembly: GCA_033807775.1. Classification (NCBI taxonomy): domain Eukaryota; kingdom Viridiplantae; phylum Streptophyta; class Magnoliopsida; order Asterales; family Asteraceae; genus Saussurea; species Saussurea involucrata. Next base: position 632,391 of record JAWVWS010001274.1, on the reverse strand, counting down.
GTCTCTCTTATTAGCAGACAAGTCCATAGCTTGACCAAAGGGTAAAATTGAGGATGTCCTAGTTCAAGTTGATAAGTTTATTTTTCCTGCAGATTTTATCATCTTAGACTTTGAAGCTGACAAGGATATTCCCATCATTTTAGGAAGACCTTTCCTAGCCACTGGAAGAACTCTAATAGATGTCCAAAAAGGTGAACTCACAATGAGAGTTCAAGACCAACAAGTTACTTTTAATGTGTTGGACTCCCTTAAATATCCTGAAGAGAGAGAGGAATATTCTACCTTAGGTTTGATTGAATCTTGGTGTCTAGACCAAAATTTTGGGGAGGGAATGGAATTGGAAGAATCGGATAGTGAAGAAGATAGAGCAGAGTTTGATGACTTAGAAGACATACAGGTCACCTATGCTATTGAAGTTTTAGAAAACAAGGACAGGAAAACTCTTGTGCCTTCTTTAGAATGTGCTCCAGACTTAGAGTTAAAGCAACTTCCCTCACATTTGAAATATGCATTTTTAGGAGAACCAGGGAAATTTCCAGTCATTATTTCATCATCCTTAGAATCTGACTAGGAAGAAAAATTGGTGAACATGTTGAAACAACACACCAAGGCCATAGGATGGACCATTACTGATCTGAAGGGCATAAGCCCTACTATTTGTCAACATAAAATCATTTTAGAAAACAAAGAGTTCACCTCAGTTGAGCCTCAAAGAAGACTCAATCCTATGATGAAAGAAGTTGTTAAAAAGGAAATTTTAAAATGGTTGGATGCTGGTATAATTTATCCTATTGCCAGTAGTACTTGTGTCAGTCATGTGCAGTGTGTACACAAAAAGGGTGGAGTTACTGTGGTAACTAATGAGAAGAATGAACTTATACCTACTAGATTAGTGTCAGGATGGAAAATCTGTATGGACTATAGAAAGCTTAACCAGGCTACCAAAAAAGACCATTTTCCATTGCCTTTCATTGATCAAATGTTAGACAGACTAACAGGTAAGGAGTTTTATTGTTTCTTAGATGGTTACTCCGGTTACAATCAAATTGCCATTGCACCTGAAGATCAGGAGAAAACAACTTTCACTTGCCCTTATGGTACTTTTGCCTTTAGAAGAATGCCTTTTGGACTTTGTAATGCATCTGCCACTTTCCAAAGATGTATGATGTCTATCTTCTCAGACATGCTTGAACAGTCCATGGAAATCTTAATGGATGATTTTTCAGTTTATGGGACATCATATGATCTGTGTTTGCAAAACCTTGAAAATAGTCTTAAAAGATGTGAAGAAACAGATTTGGTTTTGAACTGGGAAAAATGCCACTTTATGGTTAAAGAGGGTATTGTGTTAGGTCATCTCATTTCCAACAGAGGTATTGAGGTTGATAAAGCTAAATTAGAGGTAATTGCAAAATTACCTGAACCAACCACTGTTAAAGATATTAGAAGTTTCTTAGGACATGCAGGTTTTTACAGGAGGTTTATCAAAGATTTTTCTAAAATATCCAAACCTCTGTGCTCCCTATTACAGCATGACCATGCTTTCAATTTTGATGACGATTGTAAAAAAGCTTTTAAAATATTGAAATAAGCATTGGTCACTGCCCCTGTAATAGTGACTCCTGATTGGTCTTTACCGTTTGAAATAATGAGTGATGCTAGTGACTGAGCTGTTGGAGCCGTTCTAGGACAAAGAAAAAATAAAATTTTCACTCTATTTACTATGCTAGTAAAACTCTCAACGAGGCTCAAATCAATTACACCACTACTGAAAAGGAATTATTAGCAGTTGTTTTTGCTTTTGAAAAATTCAGATCATATTTGATGGGTGCCAAAGTGATTGTGCATACTGATCATGCGGCCATCAAATATCTTATTTCTAAAAAAGATGCAAAACCTAGGCTAATAAGGTGGGTCTTGTTACTACAAGAATTTGATTTGGAAATCATTGACAGAAAGGGTGTAAACAATCAAGTGGCTGACCACTTGTCAAGACTGGAAAAACAGGAACACATTGAACACACTAATGACATCAGTGATGTTTTTCCAGATGAAAGGATCTTAGCTGTACAACATACTGCAATACCTTGGTTTGCAGATATTGTTAATTATTTAGCTTGTGGGGTCATTCCCAAGGAATTAAATAAGCATCAAAGAAAGAAACTTATATTTAATTCCAAGAAGTTTCTTTGGGATGATCCATTTTTTTAAGATTTGTGCAGATCAGGTGATCAGAAGGTGCATCCCTAAAGAGGAAGTGTCATCCGTTCTATATCACTGTCATACAGGTCCATGTGGAGGACATTTTGGAGGAAGCAGAACATCTGCAAAGGTATTACAATCAGGTTTGTATTGGCCTACCCTAAATAATGATGCCTACAACTTTGCAAAAAGTTGTAATGAGTGTCAAAGAAGTGGAAATATTTCTCAGAGAAACGAAATGCCTTTAAATGGGATTTTAGAAGTAGAATTATTTGACGTTTGGGGTATTGACTTTATGGGACCATTTACACTATCAAACAACTGTGCCTACATCCTGGTAGATGTTGACTATGTATCTAAATGGGTAGAGGCTATGGCCTGTCACTCTAATGATGCTAAGACAGTCATCAAATTTCTCCAAAAACACATCTTCACTAGATTTGGCACACCCCGTGCCTTGATTAGTGATGAGGGCACCCATTTCATCAACAACCTATTAGAGGAAGTCCTGGACAAGTACAACATTCAGCATAGGGTAGCCACTGCTTATCACCCTCAAACCAATGGTTTGGCTGAGTTGTCCAATAGAGAAATTAAAGGAATTTTAGCTAAGGTAGTCAAGCCACATAGAAAAGACTGGGCATCCAAACTGGATGATGCCTTGTGGGCCTACCGGACCGCTTACAAAACCCCTATTGGAATGTCCCCTTATAAACTAGTTTTTGAGAAAGCCTGTCACCTGCCTGTAGAATTAGAACATAAGGCCTATTGGGCCAAAAAGGAACTTAACATGAACTTGGATGAGGCAGGAAAAAGAAGAGCTCTACAATTGTGTGAGTTAGAAGAACATAGGAATTTTTCTTATGAAAATGCCAAGCTTTATAAAGAAAATACAAAGAAATGGCACGATAAGAAAATCAGTCCAAAAGTGTTCTTTGCAGGACAACAGGTCTTACTGTTCAACTCCAGACTCATGTTGTTTCCAGGTAAATTAAATTCTAGATGGACAGGACCATGTCAGATTTCTAAAGTTTATCCTTACGGAGTGATTGAACTAATTGATCCGGAAAAAGGTACAACTTTTAAGGTAAACGGACAGCGAGTAAAACCATTTGTTGAACCTCAGAATCTGATACAACAGCCTGTGGAGGTTGTCCACCTTCTAGAATAAAAATAAAATAAATATAAAAATATGTATATATAATAAAAATACAAAAAGAAAAATAAAAATCTAGATATTTATATATAAATATAATTACGTATTTTATTCCTAAATCGAAAAAAATAAAAATGTAAAAACATAAAAACAAACTCGAAAAATACTTTAAAAAGAAATAAGAAGAGGTTTACAAAAAGATGTAAATTTTGGGGAAAAACAGAGTTTGGAGAGAAACATTCTGATCAGGAGAGGAATAAGAAATTTCCGGCCTTTGGCCAAATTTTTATAAACAAAGGAAGTAACCAACCCAAATGATCGAAACTCGACAACGAGAATCTAAATTTTTCTGGGCCTCGAAGAATATTTTCAGTGATACCCACGTTAAATTCAGGTTTATAATTAATCGGGCCGGTTACGTTTCTATTGGACCTCTAAATTAATTTTAAAACCTAAACTGGGCCAAGAATTTTCGGCCCAATATCTGATGGAAATTTCGGCCCATAAGATTAAAGAAGAAAAGAGAAAAATTAATCAGATATTTTCCTTTTAACTGGATTTGTTTTAAATTATTAAATCTAACTAAATCCTAATCTGGTTATTGTTTGATGTGTACTTGTTAAGAGCATTAAATGCCCGTACTTGATTTAAGAAAATATGCAGGTATATTTTCCTTCTTCATGCGAACAAACAAACACACACTGCTATATTTCTCTTCTTCTTGGTACTGTTCACTGCCACCACCGTCGAATTTTGTCTGTCAAAGAGATCACCTCACACCCCTCTCTCTGCTTACGTCACCCTCCTCTTTCCCTCGACCTCTCACCTCCCTGAATAAAACCCACCTCTCCCTTTCATGGCAAGAGCTAAAAAGAAACAAAAGAACACCCAAAAATTCTCGTCTGCTAATCGAAGAGTCACAAAGACCGAAGCTCGATTTTTAGCTGAAAACCCTCATCGCAAGAAGAGAACGAGAATAGCACACCGGAGAATTTCAAAAATGGCCACCGGCGACGATCGAAAACCACCAATGCCGCCACCGCCCTTTTCTCCGGCGAATCAACAGTGCGCGGCTGCTCACTCGAAACTCCGAGAGCTTGCTGCTGCAGTGAAGAGAATGATGCAAGAGTCGACGTCATCATCGCAAATGCGAACGACTAGGGTTTACTCGAATCCCTTTTTCGCCGAGCATGAGGACCAAAAACCTCATCGGAGCTCATTACCGCCGAGTGTGTCGACATCGATGATCAGAGGACATTCTGTCGGGTTCGATCAGACATACCTCGCCACAAATAAGTTCCTGATGAACTATGGTCCACGACCAATGTTCTACCAACCTGAATCGCGACCACTGTTCTTTCGGCCAAATATCAGTCCACCACCGGGATTTACACGTCCTAGGTTTGCACCGAGAAGACCACCCCAACACAAGATTGCTTCTGCCATAGTGTTGGACCAACTTGGAAACCCACTTCAGAACCAACCATCTGCGTTCCGACCATTTGACCCCGTGGTCAACAACCTAAATTACCCACCGGTAGCATCCACGGCGGTACCACAAGACCATCGCCGACCACCACCTCTCCCTACTTTGGAACTACCTACGACATCACCCTCAACACTCCTTAAACCAATCCCTTCGCAAAACACCCCTAACCCTAACCCAAACACCACCACCTACCAATACAGCCGCAGGTTGAAATCGAACGAAATGGGTAACATGCAACCCATTAAAAAGAGAAAGGTATGGGTTGAAATTGAAGATGGTGAACTTGTGGCGTCGGAAGAAGATGCGGGTCGAGAAAGTGAAGAGAAGGAATCAGAGAACTCTCAAGGAGTTCGTGGTCTTGACAAGGGAAAACAAAAAGTCGGTACCTCCTTAAACTCAAATATCACTCGTTATGATTTATTTTCATGTCATGAAGCTATGCTTAAATTTCCCACTTTAGCACGTAAAATATGCCATGCACCACGTGGATTTCATGTTAATGCACTCCTTGCACACCCGCACATTGGTTATTTGATCACAAAGTTGGGCTGGGAAATTTTCTGTGAACCACCAAGTCAATATAATATTGACTGGGTGAGGGATTTTTATAGTGAAATGTCCGTAACGGATGGTGTAAAAATCCTTGTTAGACAAACTGAGGTTGATTTTTCGGCCACGGCCATTAATAACCTTTTGGGTATTGTCCCGCCTAAACATTCCGAGATGGATCGGTTGATCAAAAATCTAACCAATGAGGATCTAGATGACATTTTGGAAACCATTGCCCATAAGGGATCCGAATGGGAATTTCAAGGAAATTCACGTATCATTCGCACGCATTGTTTAAAAACTGAGGCAAATGCCTGGTTTTTCTTTTTGAGACATAGTCTCGCTCCAACCACTCACGATACTAGTCTTTGCATGGTTCGTATTTTGATTTTATATTGCATCCTGAAAGGACACCGATTCGACATTGGCCGTCTAATCTCCAACAATATACGTGGAGGTGTCGACCGGTGCAATGCTCGAATGGGTCATCCGTCCATAATCCATGCACTTATGAAAAACGCAAATGTTACCATCCTATCCACCGATACTTTTTCAAAAGAAAAATTAGTTATGGAAAAACAAAATGTGGATAGACTGATGCGTAACAATATATGTGTGCATTTGGATTCGGACAAATCTGATAGTGACGGAATTGCTTCTTTGGAAGCAAAGTTTCAATCACTTAAGATTGAGATGCGGACAACACTTAAGGAACACCAAGTGTTGATTTCCAAAAATATCGACCAGAGCAGGAAAGTGAGAGGAGCGAGAGAGAAAATGCGATTGAGGCGAGATTGAAAAGAATAGATGGCATGATAGTGAGTTGGCTGAAGTTTGAGAAGGCGAAGGACGACGTGACGAGAGGAGTGATGATGAAGGAGCACCCGGAGATTGCAAAGACTTTACCACCGTTTCCTATCCACCTTTTATGGAACCCGTGGAACGCCCTCCTACTCATCTTGAGTAGGACAGGTTCAATTTCACGACTCTATCCACTTTTATTTTTCGCACTTTAATAAATTGCATTTACATTTCATAGTATACATTTGGGATTTTGAATTGGGAATTTGGAGTAATTTTTGCTAGATTTTATCACGTGTTGATGTCATTTTTTGAGGATTGTTAGACGCATGCTTAGTTGATAGCCCGCGTAAAAAGGAAAGTTTTCTCACCTGCACATTTCATGTCACTAGAACTAGCCCCCGAATTTTTGTTTCCATTTTTTGTTAAAATTATTTTTGCAACCACACCACCCACAATAAAAAAGCCTATTTTTTTCGCTTGATCGATGGTTGTCCAATGAGGACATTGAACCCTTCTAAATTTTGGGGAGGGGAAATGGTATGGTAACTCATATAAAAAAATTCGACACCATATCATTTTAAAGTGCACACCCCTTCGCAAAATGCGATGCACTCATAAAAAGAAAAGAGGATTTAACAATGCAAAAAGAAGCAAAGCTTCGCATTTGTTTTTCCTTAACTCAAGAAAGTGTCAAAGACACCGAAGGGACCAATGTGTCTCATCTCAAAAATCACTAAAAGAAAAGGCAGAAAAATTGTGCCAAGTTTGAAAATTTTCGAAAAATTGGTAAAAATCGCCATTTTTACCAAAACAAAAAGCCAAACACTCACCCCCGATACCGATTGCATTATGATTTTAATTAAACAAGAATTTTGTGGCTAGCCTATGGATTGACATTTTTTTGTGAGTAAGTTGAGAAATGTCATTTTACAAAGCGCTATCAATACATGTTGTGTGAATGACAGGAATCAAAGGATGATTGAGATACATGTTAAAGGATGGGAAAATTACGACAAATTTACAACAAATAAATTAGCTCAAATTTTTCTTAATAAAGTTGCTTGAGGGCAAGCAACAGTTCGAATTCGTGGTTGTGATAGGGTTATTTTATTAACCCTATTTTAGCCATGTTTCATATTAATTTTGAGCTAAAATCCCGCATTTATCACTTTATTTATAGTCATTCTTAGTTAAATGCAACAAAAATAAATATTAGATATGTTTCGTATTTAATTGCAAAAATGCATCACAAAAACACAAAAATAAGTATATTTTATATATTTTGTAGGTACGTAAGCACGGCCGCATTTGAAGTCTAAAACTATGGATCTTGTTGGACGGATCACGGAACTTGAAGGAAGACTTCGACTTTTGGGCCGATTGTTGGTGATTGTTTTTGGAACTTTTGCTAAACCGATATTTTTAGGCTCGATATAATTGTATGTATGGGCCGATAAACAAACATGGATTGATTTGGTAATTATCTTTTGGGCCGAGAGTCTAAAACTCTCGGTTGGGCCGAACATCATTTTCTCACGGACCGAAGACTACAAACTATATGGGCCGGTTCCTAACTTCTTTCATGGGCCGAAGATTTAACTACCACATGGGCCGAAGATTGTTAGTTATCCATGGGTCGGATCTATGACCCATGGATGCTCCATTTTGAGAAAACTTAGCCACCAAGTTTATTTTTAGTATAAATAGATGCATTAGGTTAGTGTTAGAAGTGGGATTAGTGCTTGGATTTTCCTTGTACTTCGGCACCATGGTCCGATTGTAATGCATGAATGCCGAACAACCCGTAATTGATCCGAAGTTCTCGACTTTCGTAACTAAAAAAGACTTGGTTTGCAATCTTTAATCCTAATCTTAATCTTAATTGTAATTGCATGTTAACGTCACTTAAACTTTAGTACTAAAACTCTTTTCCTTAAACTCTTAAACTCTTAGATTAATTTTCTCAACTCTCAAACTTTTAAACTCGTTTTCCTAAACTTTTAAATCTCTTAAACTCGTCAACTTCTCAAACTCATCTTAGTTAACTTTAATCGCTTTCCAAATCACGTTTTTAATTAAATCTTGCAAACAATTTACGACTCCCTTTCCTCACTCTCACTCTCGACTTTTGATAAAGCTTGGTTCTCGCGTAATCTCACTTACAATATAAGCCGGAAGTCTAAATTAATCTCTTTGGATTCTCAAGTAAAATTGGTTCACGGTTTGGTAAGTGACGTCACAAAAAGTCCCATCTTTTCTCTCATCTCGAAAGCACGTTAATTTTAGTTTCTATAATTAGTCCGTTAACAAATACGCAAACTTTACTTTTAAAAACGCAATGTTTAACTCTCTCATCAACTTTGTAGTAATTAATTTAAATGCTTTCCAACACTTTCCATAATCATCATGTTAAATTAATAACTTTTCTCAAAGCTTAGATAACTTGTGCAACAAGTCACGACTTTCCACACAAGTAAGTTTCATTTAATCAACGCATTGTCCATTTCCATTATTTGTTTTAAGTCTCGTAAATCTTTTATAATTGGAATCTGAACGATGAAGGGCTAATCGCCTTAGTTCGGGGTATAAAGAGAAATTGGGACCAAGACTAATAAAAAGATAAAAAGGTGTATCGTATTGTATGATTGTGTGACGTTATTTAAATCAAATGTTATATTTTGTGGTGGATCACAATTGACCAACTGACAACTGGTACGTTGTATCATGAAATATTCGACACTTGAGATAACTGAAGAATACTGTCTCATCTCGACATCTAATTATTAATCTAATCCCAATGGACCTTTATACCCTGTGCTTCCTCTTATAATTGTTAATTTTCATTAGTTGTTAACAACAAACTCCCAACAAAAGATTACCTTCTCATTCGCCATCTGAAACCTGCTTTTAAATAATTGGACTTTAAAGAGAAACTTTTCCACGCTTCCATGTGGGATCGATATTCGGTACTTTTGTACCATTATTACTTGTTATAAGACGATAATAGACTGAGATGTATACTTGCGTCATGGTTTATTTCTGATAGCACACGTCTGGTTTGATATTACTCTTGTCTCTTGATACTCACTTGCATTTATAATATTCCATCCATTTTACAGGGGTAGTATACAGAGACACAACATTCTCCCCAACTGATTTCAACTTTCTGCAGGTTTCTCTCTTCAACCGCCAAAATAAGATGTAATAACCGAGATTTTTAATTGGAAAGGTTAAGTTTCGGGGAGAATCTGTAAAGTTGAAGGTTTGGGGGTCGGTTTTGGAAATTGAGAAAGAAGGAATAAAAAACCTTTTTATAGCACAAAGCCCTAAGAAAATTTTATTATGTGTGTGTGTGGCGGCTAGAAGAGAAAGAGAGCAGAGAAGAGAAATCATTGTCTCGAGATCAATTGGAGAAGAAGGTCACAAATCAGCAATTGGGAGAAGGAGTAACACGGGGTTCAACTTCTAGCAGGTAATTCCTCCTCTTAAACCCTTGGCTTAAAAGTGTTGTTGGGTTCTGATAATTTTAAGTTTGCTTAAAAAGTTGAGAAGAACACTGCAAAAGGATTAGTTAATCATCACAAGCAGATTTAAATGAGTGGATTAATCTCGCGGTTAGGGCGGAACTCAATAATCGAATTAAATGGCTTAGTTTTCAGAACTAATGTGTAATCTGTTGTGTCGTATCGCCATGTTTTCTTGTTGTGTTCCGGAATTGAGTTTTTATATCGTGTTCCGGAATTATTTTTTTAGAGAACCGGAATGGGACGTAAGTGAAAAGGATCTGGAATAGGAACTGATTCGGTATTAATTAACTTAGATCCGGAACTCGGACTAAAAATCAAGATCTGGAAATTAATTAGAAGAGTTCCGGTGTGGGCCTAAATAAAAAGGATCGGAATGGTGCAGTTCCAAAATTTTGTTTTAAATCAAAGTGGAACCGGAAGTTGTGTTTGGTGAATGGATTCGGAGTACTGTTCAGATCCGGAACTCATTTAATTCATTGGGCCGATAAAGTGATCCAGCAATATCTCAAAGTTTGAATCCGGTATTAAATGGTTTGGGTCACGTGACCTGGTTGTGACTTTTAGAAGCATTTCGGAATTGAGGGACCACGTGATACATTATTTTGTTAAAGCCCTTGGCTAAGCCACGTGATATCCACCAATGCAATCCAAATTTGTTGGGCTTTATTAATAAAAAATCGTGAACCGGAATTTAATTGTTTATGGATCTGAAATACAATTTCACATGGTCAGGTAAGCATAGTCCAATAATCATGATTATTGGACTAGAAGTGTAACCTATCCACTTAGGTAATTTTGGGTATTGTAACACCCTAAAAACAGGGCTACTTTGAACCTCAAATTATAATACGTTATGATACAAGATACTTCAACTTATATATATATATATATATATATATATATATATATATATATATATATAGCAAGGAAATTAACCATCAAGAGTATATTTACAATACAGGATCCTTCAAATAACCTATCAATCTAATCATATCACTATAATCAGATTAACTAAGTTATCTAAGCAATCCATCAAAATCTCTTCTTGTTAATTGACACCTCTGTTATTCCAAAAACGCTCGTCCCACAACCCTTTACTTTCCCGAGCTGGTACCTGGTAAGAAAACATCATATGAAACGATTAGGCCAACGCCTAGTGAGAACATTTGTTTCAATAATAATATTTGCAAAATCAATGTAAACAAGTTACAACAAACCTGATTACTCCTTTTCTTACCGTACGTGTAACTCTATTCCGTTAACACGATTTTCATCCAATCCCATGAATATGACTGACACACATTCCATCATCATATCATGTCTTAGAGCCACACTACGAATCTTCACTGATTCTAGATTAATACTCTTATTCCAGAAATCGCAATATACACATGCTCATTTCCATTCATATCCTATTCCAGAGCTACACTACGAATCTTTCTCAGATTCTAGATTAATGCTCCCACCTAAGAAATCGCAGTATACACATGCCCATTTCTTAGGAAAGGAAGTAGAGATTACAAGCACTTACGTCAATCCCATTTTCTTCCTTAGGAATTGGGAATAACGATTATTACCACACGCCTATTCCACAATTCCCACACACACACTGGAATAACGATTATTACCACACGCCTATTCCATGTGATTACCAAACACTAGTGCCTATGGATCCATTACACTTATTTCACACCTGCCTAGTATCAAACTAGCACAGTCTTTAAGCCTAACACACTATCATTTAACTGTAAGTATGTTCAAGCTACTAAGATTGTATTTTAATACCTACCAGTCTCTTTCTAAAATCAACAGGACTTAAAATCATCCAGCTTTCCAAAGTGTCCGGACAACAGGTTTCCGGATACCTTATGCTTGAAAATATCTAAAATGCACAATAACAACCGTAAGATGTACTGCCATGCCATGTGTCTCGGAATTACAACTACAAAATATGTATTCCTATCCGGCAGTTAAAAGTCAAACGTTAGTGCCTTAACATAGAGATCACTTGGGTTTGGATTCAGTTCAGATACAAAGGCCTCAAAATCATTCTCTATAGCTTCCACATGCATCAAGAGTAAGTTCAAATTGGCCAGTTTCTCACAAACACATGCCATATCCAGCTCAAATCTTGTTACAACCTCTCCAACACTTTCTAATTCTTGAAAAGTATCAGCCACAGAAGAAGTCCTTCTGGATATGCTTTTATAGAACTCAGATTCTGGTCTACAAGAATAAACACATCCTGCAGCCGACGATGGCTCATAAGTATAGGAGAAATCCATCTTGTGCAGTAAGATATCAGTTCAACACCTGAAACAAAATCACAAAAACTGTAAACAGTGTCTATAGAGTCAATAGTGAACATTAATGCCCAAGGAAGACATGATAGAGCTTCAAATTGATCCTCAAATAATTCTAACGAAATTCAAGCATCAAAAGATTCTATGGATGCTAGTGGGTTTCTTAGTTAGCCTTGTTCCTATTTGTATATAAGTAGATTATGTTCCTCAAGCACTACCATTACAATAACGTAATTCGAACTCTAGGAACACATTTATCTACAGAGTCCATCTACTTAGAACCAACACACACACACACACACACACACATTGAAACACACATGTCTTAGTTCATCTCCTGATCATTTTGTCCCATTTAAACCCAAATTCTTTATTTTGTCCATTATAGAATCTGTAGATTTTAATCAGGAACAAAGAAACAATGATGCTCCAGGACTATTATGCATCCAGTTTCTTATTCCAAACATGAACTGCATTTTGCCATCATGATCCTTGTCAATTTTGTACCTGCACGGTATTAGTTTTTTATTATCCAAGATTCAAAATGCAGCTCTGTGGGGGCATGAAGAGACTTGAGCAACTAATAATCTAAAACCCCTAACTGCAACCTGATGATTTCTGTATGTGCTTCAGATGACTCTCTTCTGCACACCAAATAGATAAGAGTTAGTTAGTTATCAAACCTTGCCCTAAATCATGTCATGTAGAGATAAGTTCAGAAAACACCTTGCAGTGTAGGGGCATTAAGTATCTCATAGCAGGGATTTTGGAATCAAGATGGAAACAAAATTTAATTTATATAATTACTGATGAGAAATCAATAACTGAGGAGAAATGTAACCTGAAATCGAGGATGAAAATAAACCAGAAGATCAAAAACGAATAAGGAAATCAAACCAGAAGGATGAAAACTAACCAGCAATTCCCATATAACAAACCTGAAAATCGAATTTGTTAGAAGATGGAACTTGAAATCAAAGAACATTGAAATCGAACCTGATGAAATATCGATTTGTAGCTTTATTAGAGATGGAGATGGGTTCTGCTTGCTCGATTGTGTAGAATCAGAAGCAAAATTTCTTGAACGTTGCATGACATCAGTGGACGATTAGGGGAGAGCGAGATATTGCATCGATTGAAAATGAGGGGAGTGGAATTATGGTTTTAAAAATCACATTGCAGAAAAATGGGGATCAATTTGAGGGGAGTGGGGTGGCGGTTTAGATACAGGGAAGGAGAGACGTGGGAGGTACGTGGAGCAGAAAGGATGCAACTCTTATGTAACAGCCCAAAAATACAGCAGGACAAGCCTAGCATTAAATCATGAACATTACAAAACTGGGTCTCAAAATTTCATTTCATTAATCTAAAACTGAAGTTGGCGGAAACAACTTATATACAACTGAGAATATCTGACGACTAAAAGTGGCACATGCATTGTCTCTATCTACATCTGTGCTCTATCCTGCTCTTGCCCACTTACCTTAGCCTCCTACTATTTGCTTACCTGAAAATGGTCTAGTTTTGAAAAGCGAGGGTTAGACCAAAAGGTCTAGTGAATTCCCTCCGTGAACAACATATATCAACAGTATAAAATCATTTTATAAAACTCATTAACATTCTCCACATAACATCAATCATGGTACTGCACAATGTTTAAGGATCACATAAGTTAACCGCGATCGGGGCCCAAGCAGACTTCCCTCTATCCGAGTAGGAAGGAAACGAATTCCCTCCTACAAGCTCGTCACATATGCCAAGAGATCATCGGATCCCGAGGTACTCAGATCCCACTATGCAGACCGACTCCACATAGCATACACATAGCTCACATTTAATCATTTCTTTTATGCTAAATCATCTTTCAAACAAAACATACTTTTCATGGAATAGTACGTAAAAGCTTGTGAGCAAATCATGTTTGTAAGCACACCATAATCAGTAAAACAGTTAACTTTCATTCAAGTAAAAATCATGTAAAATAACATGGCATTTCTACTCAATCACTTTCTTTGGAAAACACGTAAGAAAATCATGTATTTTAGTTAGAAAAACTCACCTGGCGCTTCAGAAATTTCTCGTTCCAAGGCTTCTTACTTAAGCTTCCGTTCTCTAAATAGAACACCTATAATTTAGGAAATGTTGATCAGAAACCTTATATTGATACTCGAGCTTGTTCCCGAACTTAACTGTAACATCCTGAATTTTCAATAATATTATTTTAATGAGAATTGGGATCTTTTGTATTTTGGGTTAAACCTTGAATTATATGGAAATTTTATAATTCAATAGGGTTAAAATACAAAAGATTAAAGTAGGATGTTACTTTCGGAAATAACGAAACTTGGAGGTGTGTTTGGTCAATATGGATAATATGTATGGATAAGGGGGTGAAGAGATGAGATAATATCTCATTTGGTTTTGTTTGAGTCGGCAGAAGAAAGAAAGGCAGAGAGAAAGAGAAAAGGGAGAAAAAGGAAGAAAAGCAAGAATTGGCATCAATTGGTAAGCAATTGACTATAATTTCCAATGAAACTTGTTGTGAATGAATGATGATGAACGAATCTGTGTATTGGATTGTTTTGCAGAATCATAAACAACAGATTGAAGTTTCAGATTTGTGCAGAAAGTGGGTTTTGCAAACTTAAGGTGAGTTCATTTGTTGTTTGTATAAATCAATGTTTATATGTTAAATTGAACCTTGAAATAGTTATATAAACTGTTTATGGACTGTATGAAATGGTCTGGAATGAGCTGAATAGAACATATATGGTATTTGGATCGAATTGCTGAGTTCCAGCCGTAGTTTCCAGACAAAACCATGTATCCGAAAACCTCTGTGATGAATGTTTCCGGACGCGATTAAGTATCCGGTAAGTTTATTTTATTGTAGTTTCCAGATAGAATTAGTTACCGGATGGTATCCGGATTGTTTTAGTCTCCGGGTGTTGTCCGGATTAGATAAGTATCCGGAAAATATGAATTACCCAGAAAGTAGTGGTATCCGGAATGTTTGGTTACCCGGTGAGTTGTAGCTATCCGGAAAGTGTAGTTGTCCGGATAGTATAAGGTATCCGAAAACCTGTTGTCCGGACACTTTGGAAAGCTGGATAATTTTAAGTCCTGTTGATTTTAGAAAGAGACTGGTAGGTATTAAAATACAATCTTAGTAGCTTGAACATACTTACAGTTAAATGATAGTGTGTTAGGCTTAAAGACTGTGCTAGTTTGATACTAGGCAAGTGTGAAATAAGTGTAATGGATCCATAGGCACTAGTGTTTGGTAATCACATGGAATAGGCGTGTGGTAATAATCGTTATTCCAGTGTGTGTGGGAATTGTGGAATAGGCGTGTGGTAATAATCGTTATTCCCAATTCCTAAAGAAGAAAATGGGATTGACATAAGTGCTTGTAATCTCTACTTCCTTTCCTAAGAAATGGGCATGTGTATATTGCGATTTCTTAGGTGGGAGCATTAATCTAGCATCTGAGAAAGGTTCGTAGTGTGGCTCTGGAATAGGATATGAATGGAAATGGGCATGTGTATATTGTGATTTCTGGAATAAGAGTATTAATCTAGAATCAGTGAAGATTCGTAGTGTGGCTCTAAGACATGATATGATGAAGGAATGTGTGTCAGTCATATTCATGGGATTGGATGAAAATCGTGTTAACGGAATAGAGTTACACGTACGGTAAGAAAAGGAGTAATCAGGTTTGTTGTAACTTGTTTACATTGATTTTGCAAATATTGTTATTGAAACGAATGTTCTCACTAGGCGTTGGCCTAATCGTTTCATATGATGTTTTCTTACCAGGTACCAGCTCGGGAAAGTAAAGGGTTGTGGGACGAGCGTTTTTGGAATAGCAGAGGTGTCAATTAACAAGAAGAGATTTTGATGGATTGCTTAGATAACTTAGTTAATCTGATTATAGTGATATGATTAGATTGATAGGTTATTTGAAGGATCCTGTATTGTAAATATACTCTTGATGGTTAATTTTCTTGCTATATATATATATATATATAAGTTGAAGTTTCTTGTATCATAATGTATTATAATTTGAGGTTCAAATTAGCCCTGTTTTTAGGGTGTTACAATATGGTATCAGAGCATTACTTTAAGTGAACTAAGTATGCTGATGAGATACTTAGACTTAAGCTGAGATGAATTAAGTTATGATGTGTGAGATATGGGTAGAAGTAGTAAGACGGGATAGTCTTAGAGTTAACAGAAATACGTGAAATTAGTACTGTAACAATGGTAACGAGGATTCTCTTGTATGACATGTTCACAATTCCAATTAGCTACTGTTATTATGAATATATTGTTACATAAGCATGCTTGTTTCTAAATGGTTACGGTGACTAATGATCGGTAAAGTATGTTTCGTATGTTGTATGTGTATAACCATTTCTTATGGTTATCCTCTTGTGTATATCAGAACGATGGTGAATACACCGCCATTATCTCCTATTTCTGCGATGGATAGGTCCATGATTGATGGGACAGGAGAAAGGCAAATTGGATTAGGCGAAATTCATGAGACTCCGCCGGGGTTTCTTTCTCTTGGAGGAGTGCCAAGTCAGGTACATAGAACGGGTACCAGTACTTCCAACCCAAGAACACCAGAAGCAAGTATGGAAGCCCGAATGATGGAAAACATGACAAGAATGATGACGAACGCAATGGCTCAACAAACCAAAATGTTTATGAAAGCATTGAACGATCGAAGTTCAGAGTTGCAGCGAACAGGAACTGATACTGGGGTAATTAATCCGCTTCATACTCCAGTAACAGAAACAGAAAGGAGAGTGGAAAGAGTTTGCTCGTACAAGACGTTCCTAAGTTGTAAGCCACCAGAGTTTAAGGGAACAGATAATCCAGTAACCTGTATGAACTGGATTAGGGAAATGGAACAAGCTTTCAGATCTTGTGAATGTGATGAAAAGTCAAAGGTTAGATTTGCATCTCAAATGTTAAAAGGTAATGCACTGACATGGTGGAACATAGTGACAGCTTCAATATCGGCTTCAGTATTGACTGCTATGACTTGGGAGTCATTCAAGAAGAAGGTTTTGGAGGAGTACTGTAATGAGAACGAGATGGATAGAATCGAAGAAGAGTTTAGGACTCTCAAGAATGGTAACATGTCTGTGAGAAAGTATACTGAAACGTTTTTGGAAAAGCTGAATTTGGTGGGGCATGTGGCTCCTAATGAAAAAGAAAAGATTAAAGCTTACTTGAAAGGTTTGCCAGCGGACATGATGTCCCGGGTAAGAAACGCTAAAGCTTCAACACTGAGGGAAACTATTGAAGAAGCTAAGGTGATGGAAGAAGTATACGCCAAGGATAAATAAGAAAAGACCCAAGTTGGGGAGAAACAAAAATGGGAGGGCTGATCAGAGTCTTTTCAGAGACCTAAGGCAGCTGGTAAAGGTGTTCGTTACGATTCGCGTCGTGAACCAAATTGGTGTTCAAAGTGCAAGAGTAAACATTTTGGGCCGTGTCGGGTGACAACCTTGGAATGTTTCAAGTGTGGGAAAAGTGGGCATATGATGAACAATTGTCCGGTACAAGGAATTACATGCTACGAGTGTAAGCAACCGGGTCACTTCCGCTGGGATTGCCCAAGGTTGAAAAAGAGTGGAGATGAAAGTAAGAAATCAAATATCCCAAAGCCAACGGGTCGGGCGTTTCAGATGACCGCTGATGAAGCTAAAGAATCGAAAGATGTCATCTCGGGTACTTTCCTTGTTAATTCTTGTCCAGCGTGCATTTTATTTGACTGTGGTGCAAATTTGTCATTTGTGTCCAAGTCATTCTTTCACAAGTTAGCTATGCATGTTACTACTTTGGATGATGCCTTAGTAGTTGAGGTAGCTAATGGGGGTCAAGTCTTGGTTCGCGAAAGACTTGATGGTTGTTTTATTACGATAGAAGAGACGAAATTTCCGATCGACTTGTTGTTGATGGAAATTGGAGGATTTGATGTGGTTGTGGGTATGGACTGGCTGACAGTCAACCAGGCAGAGATACTTTGTGCAAAGAAATTAATCCGGATTCCGATGGCTGATAGGGATGATGTACTCATCTTTGGGGAAAAGCAAAAAGGGGAAATTCCGTTAATTTCTGTTGCAAAAGCGCGTAAATGTTTAACGAAAAGATGTTCATCCTATCTAGCTTATGTTTTAGATGTAAAGTCAGAAAAGAAGCGAGTGGAAGATATCAGAGTGGTACGTGATTTTCTAGACGTATTTCCCGATGATCTTCCTGGTCTACCAGCTGAACGACAAGTAGAATTTCATATTGACCTTGTCCCTGGATCGGCACCAATTGCGCGAGCACCATATCGTCTAGCGCCGGCCGAAATGAAAGAGATGATGACTCAACTTCAAGGGTTGTTGGATAAAGGTTTCGTTAGACCGAGTTCTTCACCTTAGGGAGCTCCGATTTTGTTTGTTAAGAAGAAAGATGGCACGATGAGGATGTTCATTGATTATCGCGAGCTGAATAAGGTGACAATTAAGAACAAGTATCCGCTTCCAAGGATTATTGACCTGTTCGATCAACTCCAAGGTGCGGGATGTTTTTCTAAGATTGATTTAAGGTCAGGATATCACCAAGTTCAAGTGAGAAATGAAGATATCCCGAAAACAGCGTTTAGAACAAGATATGGGCATTACGAATTTCTTGTAATGCCATTTGGGTTGACCAATGCTTCGACAGTATTCATAGATCTGATGAACCGAGTGTGTCGACCATTTTTGGACAAGTTTGTCATTGTATTCGTTGATGACATACTAGTTTATTCAAAGACTGAAGAAGATCACGAACATCATCTACGTGAAGTTTTAGAAGTATTGAGAAGAGAGAAGTTGTACGCGAAGTTCTCAAAATGTGAATTCTGGTTAAAAGAGGTACAATTTCTAGGGCATGTGATCACTTCAGAAGGAGTTAAGGTAGACCCAGCAAAGATAGAAGCTATGACGAATTGGGAGACACCAAGAAGTGCGTCTGAAATAAGAAGTTTCTTAGGTCTCGCGGGTTATTATCGGAGATTTATTAAAGACTTCTCAAAGATTGCTTCTGCTTTGACTTTATTGACTAGAAAGAACGTGAAGTTTGTCTGGACGGAGAAACAAGAATTGAAGATTTGACTTTATTTACGTCAAAAGTTGTGTGAAGCCCCTATTCTTGCCTTACCAGAAGGAACAGAAGATTTTGTTGTTTACAGTGATGCTTCAAAGATGGGTCTAGGATGTGTATTGATGCAATGGGGCAAGGTAATTGCTTATGCGTCAAGACAACTTAAGGAGCACGAGAAGAATTACCCTACGCATGATTTGGAATTAGCAGCGGTTGTTTTTGCTTTGAAACTGTGGAGGCATTATTTGTATGGCACAAAGTGTACTCTTTATACTGATCACAAAAGCTTGCAATACGTCTTTGATCAAAAAGAGTTGAACATGAGACAACGACGATGGTTAGAGTTACTTAAGGATTATGATTGTGAATTGCATTACCATCCTGGTAAAGCCAATGTAGTAGCCGATGCTTTAAGTAGAAAAGAGTATAGTGGGTGTTTGAAAACGACCAATGCTAGAACTGACGTGACGTCAAGTTTAATGGAAAGGATAAAAAAGGCACAAGCGGAAGCATTACAAGAAGAAAATCTGAAAGAAGAAGTGATGAGCAAACAACATCTTCAACTGACTGAAGATAGCCGTGGGATTAAGTTATTCCAAGGTCGTGTTTGGGTGCCTAAAGCTGGAGGAAATCGAGAGTTAATTCTCGAAGACGCCCATAGATCTAAGTATTCTATACATCCTGGGAGTACTAAGATGTATAGAGATTTGAAATTGCATTACTGGTGGCCAGCTATGAAAGTAGACGTGGCTCAATTAGTAGAGAAGTGTAGAACTTGTTCTTTGGTAAAAGCGGAACATCAAAAGCCGTATGGAAGTTTCCAATCTTTGGAGATTCCGGAATGGAAGTGGGAGAAAATCACCATGGATTTCGTGACGAAGTTACCTAAGACGCAAAAGGGTAACGACACTATTTGGGTGATTGTGGATCGTTTGACTAAGAGTGCTCATTTTCTAGCTATGAAAGAAGCTTCACCGATTGATAAATTGGCGAAATTGTATATTGATGAAGTGGTGTCAAGACATGGTATACCGGTGTCGATAGTGTCAGATCGCGATAGTCGATTTACCTCAAGATTTTGGCAATCACTACAAGAGGAATTAGGTACGAAAGTTAGTTTGAGTACTGCTTATCATCCACAGACTGACGGACAAAGTGAAAGGACCATTCAAACTTTAGAAGACATGCTCCGGTCACGTGTATTGGATTTTGGAGGTAACTGGGATACGCATCTACCTTTGGTAGAGTTTGCATATAACAATAGTTATCATTCCAGTATTGGCAGAGCACCGTTCGAAGCCTTGTATGGCCGGAAATGTAGAACGCCAGTGTGTTGGTTAGAAGCCGGAGAGAAACAGTTTGCTGGTCCGGAACTGGTACAACAAACGGCAGATAAAGTGAAAGAAATTCGGCAGCATATGAAAGCAGCTCAAGATAGACAAAAGAGTTATGCTGATCCGAAAAGAAGACCAAAAGAATTCCAAGTTGGGGAGCGCGTGATGCTTAAGGTATCCCTATGGAAAGGTGTGATAAGGTTTGGTAAATGTGGGAAGTTAAGTCCTCGTTTTCTAGGACCTTTCACTATCACTAAGAGGGTCGGATTGCAAGCTTATCAGTTGGATCTTCCACCTGAATTGGAAGGAATCCACCATACCTTCCACGTTTATTATCTTCGGAAATGTCTAGCCGAAGAGGAAGATGTGATTCCACTTACTGATGTAAGAGTGGATGAGAAGAGCCATTGTGTGGAAGAACCGGAGGCAATTTTGGAAAAATCGGTTCGAAAGTTACGTAGTGGCAAGGAAGTAGTTATGTTGAAAGTACAGTGGAAACACCATCGAGGTGCTAATGTGACTTTAGAGTCGGAAGAGAATATGAAGGATAGGTATCCCCATCTGTTTATCTGATTGTGATTTCGGGGACGAAATCATTTTCAAGTTGGGGAGTATTGTAACATCCTGAATTTTCAATAATATTATTTTAATGAGAATTGGGATCTTTTGTATTTTGGGTTAAACCTTGAATTATATGGAAATTTTATAATTCAATAGGGTTAAAATACAAAAGATTAAAGTAGGATGTTACTTTCGGAAATAACGAAACTTGGAGGTGTGTTTGGTCAATATGGATAATATGTATGGATAAGGGGCTGAAGAGATGAGATAATATCTCATTTGGTTTTGTTTGAGTCGGCAGAAGAAAGAAAGACAGAGAGAAAGAGAGAAAGGAGAAAAAGGAAGAAAAGCAAGAATTGGCATCAATTGGTTAGCAATTGACTATAATTTCCAATGAAACTTGTTGTGAATGAATGATGATGAACGAATCTGTGTATTGGATTGATTTGCAGAATCATAAACAACAGATTGAAGTTTCAGATTTGTGCAGGAAGTGGGTTTTGCAAACTTAAGGTGAGTTCATTTGTTGTTTGTACAAATCAATGTTTATATGTTAAATTGAACCTTGAAATAGTTATATAAACTGTTTATGGACTGTATGAAATGGTCTGGAATGAGCTGAATAGAACAGATATGGTATTTGGATCGAATTGCTGAGTTCCAGCCGTAGTTTCCGGACAAAACCATGTATCCGGAAACCTCTGTGATGAATGTTTCCGGACGCGATTAAGTATCCGGTAAGTTTTATTTTATTGTAGTTTCCGGATAGAATTAGTTACCGGATGGTATCCGGATTGTTTTAGTCTTCGGGTGTTGTCCCGATTAGATAAGTATCCGGAAAATATGTCTAGTGTTGATCTCCGCAGAACCATATGTCTAGGAAACTTGTCATAAACTTCTCAAAATCAAACTGGAGCCAGAACAAGAGGTATGAAACAAGTACTTTATATATAAGATATGCTATTTGATAGAGGCCTAAATTAGGGTAGTTTTCTTATTTGCATATATATATATATATATATATGTGTATTTATTCTGGGGGATGATATAATTCTGGTAAGATTTAACCCCACCCCAAAGATTATATATGATGCTACATAGTGTTGTGGGTTTTTCCCTATCAGTTGCATCTATTATAAGCTTATGCAACCTAAAAGAGTGCATCCTATTAGCTTATTTAATTGAGACACACCCCATCCCCTGCTCCAATGTACCTATTGACATTTTTCAGCATTGAGCGTAAGGGATTAAGCGTTTTTCATATTTAGTTTACTGGGTTGGGTTCCAGTGAGAAGTGCCAAATTTGGTGAGAAGCGTTTTTCATAAGGCATTGTGTTTTCACCTGGTTCACTTGAAAAATCGAGTTTGAGATCACGGAAATCTTGAAATCGAGAAGGGGTAATCCGATTTTGATCGCTTCTTTGCCTATGATCTATTATGAAAGATACAGAAGGACCCTTCAAGCCGAATGATACCTAACCAAGTGTCAAAGATACAGGAAAGCCGATTATAGTTCGACTATAAGGGGGGTGTTTGGGATTGATTATTTAGAGGGTTTATTAACTTATTTCGTTTTTTCATCGCTGATAAGCAGTTTTTTTTGTGTTTGGATAGGAGAAAAAAAACTGCTTATAGCGTTTTGTTACCGCTGATAAGGAGTTTGTAATAAGCCGCTACATTCTAACTTATTAACATATTTGAAACAATTTATGAGTTTTTTTGGTTATTATACATGTATAAGCAACCCCAAACACCTCTAAATAACAACTTATTAATTTATTACGTTTTGGTACCATCATAAGCTAATCCAAACACTTTTTAATAAGTTAATAAGCACTTTTTGTGAGTTGACGCTGGATCATCTTCATGTTTAGAAGCGAATGCAATTTTCTATTAATGTGTGTATTCGACGATTAGTTACAATGTTATTAATTTCATGTCGATTCCTCGTCCGTGAAATCCCCATCCCCAAGCCATTAATTATTTCCAATGATTTACCTGCCTGATCTTTTCAAATTCATTTCTAGGGTTTTAAATTTCGCTATAAATTTAACTATTGCAAATGTTAATGAGATAGTCTATCTTGAGTGATAATTTGGAAGTCTTTTATGTTTTTAAATCGGAAGCTGTTGCTGCAGTGGGATGAGCTTCAAGTTGCTCTCCATTTTCTTCAAGCCTTGGTGGTTTCACCGCTGCTCGTCAGGAGTCAGGACCCAGCTTGCACCAGACCTGTATCGAACCATGCTTTACCCCTGCGTTCTGCCATTAAGACCTAATGGTAATTATGAAGAAGATGAAGAAGAAGCTGCTATTGTGAAATGGGGTGCAACAAGTTACAAGGCATGGTTACTGTTTCATCATGTTATTTCTTATGGACACCCTCCTTTGCTGATGAGACAAATCACAAACTCAAATTTATTTCTATATATGCCTTTTGAATTTTAAGGTCAAACATACTGGTTAGACTTCAAAATTAGTATGAAGATATCAAAATCATGATCGTTTATTCTGGTGCAGAAACAGCAAGGCCTGCAGCACCTCATCTTCAAATTTGTATGGACATGTTCAGTTGCGGACTCATCAGAATGTGAGTGAGTTAATGACTACTACTGCTAGCTAGCTAGAAGTAACAAACAAACAAATGAAAATGATATTAAAAATCAATCGTTATTTGAATGTAGTTTAAAAAGGTGCATCCTATTGATCCTCAGCATAATAATAATAATGTACAGGGAAATAAAGGAATCAAGAATCTCCAAGATCTTCTCTTGGAAGATCAGTCAGATTCAACAACTTCCTTGTATTTATATCAAGATTCTGAGGTACATATCTTTTCTTACAACCCATAAACCTTCTTAATTGATTTATTTTCAAAGTATATGTAATAGTCACAAAATGAATGGAAGAATAACAAATTCTTGATTTTTAATCAAAATCAGGAAAATGCAGACAAATTTGATGCATCATTGAGTAACCTGCTTGGAGTTGCAGACACAGAAACAACAATCACAATGACAAAAGCATCGGAAACTCCAAACATCACTACTTTAAGCGACTTAGAATTTTGGAACTGCATTGACAATGAGGAAGACGAACCCAGTTGGCAAAGCTTTCAGAGGGAATATTTCCAAGGATGTTGGACTGGAAATAGTTACATGATTGAACAAGCTGAGATTGTAGAGAAAGTAATTTCAAAGTTATGTTTCTCAGAAAGATTGCTTCCCTTTTTGCTATTGTTTTTTCAAAGCCATGAGGTAGCCGTTTTTAACAAAGATGGTAATCTAACCAAATATAGTGTTATATCTGTTGTTTTTAGTGTTCTAATCCAAAGGTATAAAATGGATAAAGAAAATCTACTACTTATTGCTTCAAGGCGAGTTCTCTCTATCCTTAAAGCAATTTCGCCCCCACCGTAAGTGCTTTGGGTTTATGGCGAATTGCTTCCCAAGATATAATGAAGCAACGTTTGTAGGCACGATTATCAACACCGCACCTTATGTTGATAATCCCGGTAGAACTAGTGAGTAGACAAGGATTTCAAGAACTAGAATTTTGTGCTTCTATAGCAACACAAAATCCTAGCAATCTGGTGTGTATGAAAAGGAAAAGGATTAGTCATTTTGGTGTCTAAATGTCGGCATATATAGGCTAATATGACAGCCCTTTGAACAGTCACGACTGTTCGATTTTTCTGATAGCTTTTCGGTATGGCAACAGTTCAAAGTGTCGCGACTGTTCCAACAGTTGCGTTTTAACAGTAACAGCGACGGTCTGGTCACTGCCTGAACCGTCGCATCTGTCCAAAACAGTCCCTTATTCGAACCGTCGTGTATGTTCACGAATAGCCACCTTTTGCTTCCAACCATCGCGTCTGTTGGTTACACCCTTTCATGGACCGTCGTATCAGATGAGTAATCGCAACGGTTTCGTGTGGCAACAAGCAAAAGAGTTAAAGGCGGCTACAAGCGGTGATGCGTGTGTGCGAAGTGCAAAGTGCGCCATCAAAGCGCCACATTGCGCCCACGCCCACGGTCGCGCGCGTAAGGGTGCGTTGCACCCTTGTAGAGCCCCCACCATTTCCAATATAAGATAAATTAATATATGGAAAATAGCTCCACTTATTTACCCACTTTTGTTTCACTTTTCCTCCTATGTGGGACAAGGTGAAACCTACCAAAATCAATTTTCCTTTTCTTCCTAAGACTCAACCCAAAATACTTAAATTTTAATATTTTGAAAATATTCCCAACAAACCCCCACCATTTTCAAAATAGACTCAAATTTGAAAAAGACCGACATAACAAGACCTAACTAGATTCCGAAATCCTTTGGGGTGTTATGCATAAGTAAAGGTGGAGTCTTGCACCTTGAACCTTTACATAGTGAAAGTGCTCAAGTCTAACTAGGGTAAGAATGGTTGAACCAAAGTCATTGAACCATCTTCCTTTATATGTTAAACGGAGACACCTCACGCATATCCTTCCTCTCATTCATTCAACCATTATAAGCCGACCCGTTAACTGGCCATGGGTCTGTATCTCGATTTCTCAGAATGTTCTAGAGCCAATCCCTTTAGCTCATAGGAAGCGGCCTCACTCCCACATTCAGATAAGTGGACCTTGTCAAGAGTGTTCCCGTAATTTAAACACTCCAACACAATTTGTGTTACAAGTCCATTAAGAACTAGATTCAACATTTCTTCTCATACGGTTCCAAGTTCTACTAACCTCGGGATGGTTTTAAAATATTGTAGAACTCTCAGTCACGTTCAAATGATGTACTTTAACTTGATCTTGAGTCTTGGTGAAATACCAAGTGTCAAGACAAGGTTCCATCATGGGTGACTATTTATAGGTGGGCTTGAGACCCATCCCTTTTGAAGTGCTTTCAATCAATTTCCTTGGTAGTCCTTTTGTGAAAGGATCTGTTAAGTTCTTACTTGATCGTAAGAAACTAACGGTGATCACCCCATCATTTATTAATTGATTGACTTGCCTATGTCTAAGTCCAATATGCCTGGACTTACTATTATACACTTGATTGTATGCCCTTGACAGTGTAGCCGCACTATCACAGTGTATAGAGATTGGCGGCATTGGATTTGGCCACAAGGGTATGTTGATTAACAAGTCCCTTAACCATTCTGCTTCTTTACAACAAGAAGCTAAAGCAACAACTTCTGCCGCCATGGTAGAATCTGTTATACAACTTTGTTTCTTTGATCCCCAAGACACCGCACCCCCACCAAGTGTAAAAATCCATCCACTTGTGGATGCATAGTCTTCTTGATCATTTATCCAACTTGCATCAGTATATCCTTCCAATACTGAAGGATACCCACTATATTCTAAACCATAGTCCATGGTTTTCTTCAAGTACTTGAGTACTCGATTTACAGCATCCCAATGTGCTTTTCCAGGTTTATTAGTATGTCTACTTAATCTTCCTACGACATAGGCGATATCAGGTCTGGTACAATTCATAGCATACATTAGACTACCAATAACTTTAGCATATTCATTTTGAGCTAATACTCTTCCGGTATTAGTTGTTAATCTAGAACCTACTTCGAACGGAGTGCTGACAGGTAAACAATCAAATTTATTAAAACGCTTTAATATCTTTTCAATATAGTGAGACTGGGATAACATAAGCTTATTGTTATTTCTAAGAATCTTTATTCCTAAAATAACATCAGCTTCTCCCAGATCTTTCATATCAAAATTTTCAGATAAGAGTTTCTTTGTCATTTGCACTTGTTCCAAGTCGGTTCCAAAAATCAACATATCATCCACATATAAGCAGATGATAACCCCTCGACCATTAACAAATCGACTATATACACACTTGTCTGATTCGTTAATTTTGAAACCATTAGATAGAATGATTTGATCGAATTTTTGATGCCATTGTTTGGGAGCCTGTTTCAGGCCATACAAGGACTTAATAAGTTTACAAACTTTCTTTTCTTGTCCTTGAACTATGAAACCTTCCGGTTGTTCCATATATAATTCCTCCTCTAATTCACCGTTCAAGAATGCGGTTTTGAAATCCATTTGGTGAATTATGAGTTTATTAATGGAAGCTAAGGCAATCAAAATTCTAATGGTCGACGTCCGTGCTACAGGGGCATATGTGTCAAAATAATCTAGTCCTTCTTTTTGTGTAAAGCCCTTAGCTACTAATCGGGCTTTAAACTTTTCAATGCTGCCATCAACTCTTAATTTTCTTTTAAAAATCCATTTATTCTTGATGGCTTTTGAACCAGGGGGTAGGTCCACTAAGACCCAAGTGTTATTACCTATGATGGATTCCATCTCATCGTTGATTGCCTCTTTCCAAAAAGATGCATCATGAGATTTTATTGCTTCCGCAAATGTACGTGGTTCTTCATCCAAGTTGTAAATGATTGGATATTCTTTCATTGAACCATGCCGATCACCTTCAACTAAGTACATTTCAAAGTCGGGTCCAAAGGTTCTTGCTCTTCGTTGACGTTTACTTCTTCTAGGTTCAATTGCTTGATGATTCGGGGAATCATCATCTTCCCTTTCGTTATTAACGGGAATCTTCGTGGACACGATTTCCTTAGAAATCTCATGTGCCTTTGGAATGCTTTTGAACCTTCGTTCGTCAAAATGAGCATCTCTAGATTCTATGATGGTGTTAAGGGAAATTTGATCATTTTGTTCAACCACCATGAACCTATAAGCCTTGCTATTTTGGGCATATCCCAAAAATATACATTCAATACCTTTGTCTCCTAACTTCCTTTTCTTGGATTCAGGAAGTCTTACAATTGCTCGACATCCCCAAATCCGAAGGTAATTTAGCTTAGGTGTTCGTTGATTCCATAACTCATAAGGGGTCTTTTGACTTCTCTTGCTTGGTACTCTATTAAGTATGTAGCAAGATGTTAGTAATGCTTCTCCCCAAAATCCAGAACTTAATCCAGAATATGACATCATGGAATTCACCATTTCCATCAAGGTACGGTTCTTTCGTTCCGCAATACCATTTTGTTGTGGTGTATACGGAGCCGTCACTTGGTGAACAATTCCCGTAGATTCAAAATATATAGGGTTATAATATTCACCACCCCTATCCGTTCTTAAACACTTTATCTTTGTCTCACATTTAAGTTCTACTTCATTTTTGTAGATCTTAAATTTTTCAAGGACTTCATCCTTTGAGTGTAAAAGATATACATAGCAATATCGAGAATAATCATCGATAAAAGTGGCAAAATACTTTTTACCACCAAGAGAAGGAGTAGAATGTAAATCACATATGTCACTATGCACTAAGTCTAAGATTTTAGAAGTTCGTTGGATTTGAGGGAAAGGTTGTCTAGTAATTTTCTTATGCATACATGTAAGACACTTTTGATTTTTATCATCTAATTTTGGAATTAAATCACTTTTTGCCATATTTTTCAATTGTTTAAAATGTACGTGACCTAATCGACCATGCCATAAAAGTTAGGAAGAATCAAAGTAATCAGAACTAGTAGTAGTGTTATTAGCATCAATCATATGTACATCGGGAGCAACCGCAGTATTTGCGTTGCTTACGTCAATCATATTTACATCATTCACACTAGTATTTACAACTTCATTTATGTTTAGTTTAAACATCCCTCCGGTGAGATAGCCTTTGCCGACGAATTTTCCGCCTTTCGAGAGTATGAACTTGTCGGATTCAAAGACGAGTTTGAAGCCATGTTTGTTGAGGATTTATCCGGAAACCAAGTTCTTTCGGACATCGGGAACATGGAGAACATCATTTAGAGTCAAGGTGTTCCCCGATGTGAATTCCAAAGTAACTTTCCCTTTTCCTTTGACTTGAGCGGTAGAGTGATTTCCCATGTAAAGTACGGAGGTTGAAGCTTCGTACGTTTTGAACATGTCTATGTTGTTGCACACATGTCGGGTTGCCCCCGAATCCACCCACCAACATTTGTCTTCCTCAAGTGAGAATATCTCGGAAATCATAGCAACAAAGTTGTTGTTGTTGAAGTTTCCATTGTTGGTGTTGTTACCACCATTTCCTCTCCTTCTTTTGAGAAGCCGACAATTACGTTTGTAATGTCCCGGTTTGTTTCAATTGAAACAAACCACGTCTTTCATATTCTTTTTCCTATTACAAGTTACCTCGTGTCGTTTCCTTTTCTTTCCACCGGCTTTAGAAGTTTCTCCCTTTTCCTCGACCACATGAACTTTGGAAGCATCTTCATTGGTTTTATTTTCTAATCGATATTGTTCTTCAATGAGAAGATGCTTTCCAAGTTCTTTTAAGGACATATCGTCCTTACGATGTTTAAGATTTTTCTTAACACCTTTCCAAGAGGGAGGGAGTTTATCGATGATTGATGCCACTTGGATTGATTCATCCATATTCATATTGTGTTGTGTGAACATGCTAAGAATGTGTTCAATTTCATACATTTGATCCATAATAGGACGTGAATCTATCATTTTGTATGAATTAAATTTGGAAACGATAAAATTCTTACTTGTTGCATCTTCGGTGAAGTACTTTTGTTCGAGTGCGTTCCAAAGTTCTTTCGCCGTTTCGATGTTTTGATAAACATCGAAGAGAGGATCGGACATAGCATTGAGGATGTGGCCACGACATATGAAATCATCGTTCTCAAACTTGAGAAGGTCTCGGGCTGCGGCAAGGGTCTCGTCTTCGTGTGGTTCCGAATAAGGTTTGGTGAGGACATAGGAGACGTTGAGAGTGGCTAATAAGAATTGCATCTTCTTTTGCCATCTCTTGAATCCTCCGCCATCAAATCGCTCTAACTTCACGATGTCGCAAGACATTTGTTGGAGATTCTTCGTCGCCATCTTGATTCGGAAATTGCTTTAAGATTGTTGTTTTTAGGGTTCTAATCCAAAGGTATAAAATGGATAAAGAAAATCTACTACTTATTGCTTCAAGGCGAGTTCTCTCTATCCTTAAAGCAATTTCGCCCCCACCGTAAGTGCTTTGGGTTTATGGCGAATTGCTTCCCAAGATACAATGAAGCAACGTTCGTAGGCACGATTATCAACACCGCACCTTGTGTTGATAATCCTGGTAGAACTAGTGAGTAGATAAGGATTTCAAGAACTAGAATTTTGTGCTTCTATAGCAACACAAAATCCTAGCAATCTGGTGTGTATGAAAAAGAAAAGGATTAGTCATTTTGGTGTCTAAAGGTCGGTATATATAGGCTAATATGACAGCCCTTTGAACAGTCATGACTGTTCGATTTTTCTGACAGCTTTTCGGTATGGCAACAGTTCAAAGTGTCGCTACTGTTCCAACAGTTGCGTTTTAACAGTAACAGCGACGGTCTGGTCACTGCCTGAACCGTCGCATTTGTCCAGAACAGTCCCTTATTCGAACCGTCGTGTATGTTCACGAATAGGCACCTTTTGCTTCCAATCGTCGCATTTGAAGTGAACCATCGCGTCTGTTGGTTACACCCTTTCATGGACCGTCGCATCAGATGAGTAATTGCAACGGTTTCGTGTTGCAACAAGCAAAAGAGTTAAAGGCGGCTACAAGCGGCTCGCGGTGATGCGTGTGTGCGAAGTGCAAAGTGCGCCATCAAAGCGCCACATTGCGCCCACGCCCACGGTCGCACGCGTAAGGGTGCGTTGCACCCTTGTAGAGCCCCCACCATTTCCAATATAACAAAGAAAATATAACAAATATGGTAATCTAACCAAATATAGTGTTATATCTTTTATTTTCAGACCATGCTTGATGACATCGCTGCTAAATATTGTGCATAGACTGACTAATCAGCTCCTTGTATCTTGTTAGTCCCATTTAACAAGGCAATGATTCATATATTGATGGAGATAGTAACAAGAAGATAGAATAATGGAATAGGTGTTTTATTCAAGATGAAAGCAACCTAGAGAGAGAATGGATCTCTCTCTAGAACACACACAAACACCTTGGAGGCTACATTGCAATGGTCACACACTAAACCCTAACATTTAGGTTTATATACCCTTTGACCAAACCTAGCTATTTTGACTTTGACATTTGTTGACTAATTACAATTAGACTAAATCTTGAATACATTGTACTAACAATCTCCCCCTATGGATTCAAGATTTAAAAAATTATGACGCTAGTCTTCAGCACTTTAATGTTCAGATAGGCTTTATCTTCAAGAATCCACTTTGGCGGCTTTAATCTTCATTTAGGCTCTTTAAAGTCAACAAGTCTTGAAACATGAACTTCAAATCTGTGTAAGGTTGATCAAGGTCTTCAAAACAAAAACTTTATATCTTTGAATCTTCGATCATTGCAGTAGCTTTGACCTTTTGGCAAATTTCTTCAGTCTTTGAATTATGAACGGGATTTGAGGTTTAACGGGCTTTGATCTTTAAGACATTCTTGAATAATATTTAAGCATGGTATGTCTTTGTATCTTCACGTCTGAACAACAATAATCTATGAATATTGAAGCATCTTGAGTTGAACTTCTTCTTCTTTGACATATATCAACTTTGACTCTTGAAATTGAGATATTCGGATTATCTCCCTCTTTTCTTCTGTTTGATATTTCTCCCCCTTTTTGATGATTGTGAGCATCATGATCATCAAAATTCTTTACGATTTCAGCAGTCTTTGAATACCAGAAACAATCTCCTCCTTTGATCTGTTTAACCGTCAATTCCAAAAAAAAATATCCGAATCTTTTCAAATTCAGATAATATGAAAGTGGTAACCCTGAAACAACGGATGAATCAGTTAGAATGCCTGTAAGTTGCACGAAGCCACTTAGTACAACAGATGTACTTTGGAAAGGAGCTTTTTGATGTTCACTCCTCCAGGGCTTCCATTCAATAATCGAAAAATACGAAAGAATTTCTATGAACGTTATGACAAGAAAACATATTCCTTGTGTGTACGTGCAAGTGTAGAAATGATTGAAGCAACTTATGCTTGATAATAGTTAGGCTCAAATTGTGTAAACTGTTGAGACAACAACAAGTTTTCCACGGACTCAATGTGCATGAATGAAGAGCGAATGTGGGGCAAACTTCCTTCTTTTCAATATCCAAACCTTCCGAGTGAAGATTGGATAGATAATATGTTGCACCCCCAAGAAAATTGAAACATTTCTTTGTTTAGAAAGAAATGAGTAGCTGGTGGGGTTTAATGCAAGAGTTGGCATGGGCTAGTTGCCTGTTTGAATGACGGTCACCAAAGAATGTGAACCAATCAACAATGTGGCTGCCCGGCTCAGAAAGTGGCTGGTGCAGAGTTCTCGTATTCTTTTAACTCTGTTCTCACACCCTCTTTCTGTTTTTTTAATCTGCTCACTGCTAACCAAACTCTCTTTTTCATTTTACCTCAGCACAATGAGATTACTCAACCGGATGAGTTATCTCCCCCACTCTTTGATTTCGACCCCTCACCCTCAATCACTCAAGGATAACTTCTTGGGTAGGAAACACTGGTTAACGTGGATCCATAGAAGTTCTTTTAAGCTCTCACACTGATTCCCATGAAATGTTGTCCTAAAAGATATGTTGCTCAACAGTTTAGCTTGAACAAATATAAATCTTAGCTTTTGAATAACATTGTCATCAGAATGTATGCTCCTAAAAAATATTTATGAAATATTTGAGCATTTGAACAATGAAGACTTCTCAAAACAAGAATATTGAAAGAATGAAATGAATCGAAAGACTTGTTTGAGAATCTGACAATGTATCAATCAGATCAAATATGAAATATATTCATGTATGGTTAGGGTATCAAAGAATTGGATTTTGTTTATATGAACAAATATAAACAATCGTTGAATGAAACGTTTAAGTTCACACGCTGAATGAATGTATGATGCTAAACAAAATTGGAAATTCAAACGGGAGTATTACCATCGATAAAGTTGTTTCGTTTTGAGACGTGGTAATAACAAAGTCAATATGAAGCTGAACCGGTGTGTATGAATACTTGAAAGTATATAGACAAGATAATACGCAAGTATTAATCTTTGGAAACACACGGTCAGAAATAATGATGTAATCTGAGATAATCATGAAAAACATTTAAAATCACACTTCTAAAATTATAAAATCTGTTTGAATTAGAGAAGTGGTTTGAACATTTAAGAACACGTTTTTCATGCTTGAAAATCGTTCTTTTTTCAAACAATCTCAGATTAAGTTCAGAAGATACTTACAGTCATCAGTATTATCTCCCCCTCAAATTATGATCGGCTGATTTAAGAATTGGATAAGCTCCCCCTCAAAATCTGCAAATATCTTAATTTGACAAAGTTAGCACATGTAATAGTCAAAGGCTATTTTATTATTATTATTATTATTAGAGATTAAGAATGAGTCCTAATCTGATATGATCAGAAGAAAAAAAACATTGTAAGCTCGGGTTCTAAACTGACGTGTTTAGAAGCCATAATCTATTTGAAGTCTGGGTTCTAAACTGATGTGTTTAGAAACCATAAATCTCATTGAGGTGCGGGTTCTAAACTGATGTGTTTAGAAACCATAAATCTCATTGAGGTGCGGGTTCTAAACTGATGTGTTTAGAAACCATAAATCTCATTGAGGTGCGGGTTCTAAACTGATGTGTTTAGAAACCATAATCTCTTTGAAAAGCGGGTTCTGAACTGACTTATTCAGAAACCATAATCTCTTTGAAAAGCGGGTTCTGAACTGAATTATTCAGAAACCATAAACATGTAGAAAGATATATCAATAAGCACAAACAATCAAAAGTTTAGAATCTCTCCCCCTGAAATTATGCAGATGGTTTCAGCACATGTATTCTTCTTCAAATCTGCACAATTCTCTTCTGTTTCCCAGTCATGTGTTTGGTAGTAATTAGGCATTCAGCACCACACATGATAAACCTGCAAAACAGATTAAGTTGATTTTGGTACCCATTGCCAATTGGGTCCTGGCTTGTTATGTACAGTTCGATTTGAAGGAATATTGTAAGTACCATACCAGTACTGAACATCTTCTTTCTTAACAAAATCATGAGTTCCACAATAAGAACAACATATTTGCTTTTGTGCTAACCTAATCAAATAATTTGCAGAATAAACAAGATTAGGTTTAACAAAAGACTTACCTTTTGGATCGTTGTTCTTCTTGTTCACGGTGGGTGGAGGAACAGATGATTTTGGGGCATCTTTTTCAGGAGTTGAGCCTTTTGCTCTCCAAACCATCTTGACAGGCTTAAAGATAGGAGTATCTGAACTTGTAGCAACACGGTAATCAAATTTCTTCTGTAGATTAGATTTGATCTTCTGCTCTTTCATAGCTTCCGTTGCTAAAACAGATAATCTCCTTGTGAGTTTTGAGATTTCAGCCTGAAACATCTTTTTTTCATCTGAATAGACATCTTTCACACTTTTTGCTTGAAAATCTTTAATTTTCTTCTTTTCAGATTCTTTTCTTTCGATGTCTAATTCATTCTCCAAATTAAATATTTTCAGTGAAAGCTCAGCAATCTTTCCCTCAAAGGATTTTCTCTCAACATTAAACTCGGACATCCTTTTCTCAAGCTTTTCCTTTTCAAAAAATAAAACTTTTTCAAAATCTGAGTTTTGTTTTGAAAGTTTTATGCATTTAAGTTCAACAGGTTTCTTTTCCTCAACTGATTTCTTGAAAAAATCAGAAAACTTCTTTTCAGATTTCTCTCTCTCACTGTTTAAAAGAACTGTAAGCATGACTTCCTTTTCAATATCAAAAGCGAGTTGATCGTTATTTCTGACTTCTTCAATTTTGCTTTTAATACTCAACTCAAGATCGACAAGCTTCTGTTCGAGTACCAAAGGAGGATAATATATTTTTCCGTATTTAGAAATTCTTTGGCGTATTTAGAAAAATGGTTTGTTCAGATTGACCAAGTTTATACAGCTTCGCTTCTAGATCACTTGCTTTTTCGGTCAATTCGTTGTTAATATCTTTATAGGATTGCAACAATTTTTCAAGCTCAATCTTCCGTTTTTCAGAAACTCTTACCTTTTCTGCCATTTCATCCATTCTTCTTCGGAAAGAAGTTCGAGATTGTTCGTTCTCAACTCGTTCCTTTTTCAAATCATCTTTTAACATGTTATGGTCAATGATTACTTTTCTTTGAGATGCAATTGTTTTATGCGCATTTTTGAGTTTCTCAGTTAAATCATCTGTTTGTGATTCAACTTTTGCTTCAGAAATTGACATCTTGTCCTTGAGAGTAACAATTTCCTCTGAGCTTGCCTTGGGTTTGTTTGTTGAAGAATCATTCCAACCCATATATTCTAGCACGAGATAATCATCCAATGAATAATCATCCATTGAATAATCATCCATTGTTACCTGAAAAATAGAATGTCGGATCGTTAACAGATACTTCGTGAGAAGTAGAATTTGTGCGCTTGTACGATCAAAGAAAACACGATTAAAGTCAGAAAAATTTTCGAGAATAATATTTGAAAAACAAATTGTAAATTTGTCTTCCAAAGATTAATTCCGGAAAATTAATGCGGAAAACTGGACTTTTAATCGTCAAACATGCAAAATATGAGAAAGATATATCAGTTACGGATAATTGCAAGCTAAAACTGATAAAATCGACGAAAAATGAAAAATAATGAAGAATAAGGACTAAAACTGACAACTTACGAAACTAAAATGAAAAACAAGGACTAAAAATGTAAAAATCTAAAAGTTAAAACTACAGGGGCTAAAAAAGACAAACTCTGAAACTTTAAGTCCAGGGACTAAAATTGACAGACTCTGAAACCTTAAGTCTAGGGACCAAAAGTGTCAAAATATAAAACTTTAACTGGACTTAACGGACTCTTAACGGAAGGACAAAAAATGTAAGAAAACTAACGGAAAAATCTAACGGACAGTTAGTAAAAGTGACACTAACGGACTAACTAGGACTTAACAGAACTAGGACCTCAAATGTAACAAAAACTAACGAAAACTAACAGAACTAACGGAAAAAAGACCAAAAAAGTAATAAAATTAACGACACTAACGGAGAGCCGTTAGTTACTGTTCATCTCCATTGAGTTGCGATAACAGGTTTGTTGCGACACAACTTTCACTTGAGTTGCGACACCGATGAACACCGGCGAAATAAGCAGTTTCCGGCGAGCTTTGGTTGCGATATGCTGTTGAGATATCGCAACTCTGCAGTTGCGACAACTTGAGGTTGCGACAACTAAGATCTTGCGACAAGGATTAATGTTGCGATATCGATGAACTTGCGATAGTTTTATCGTTTTTCCGGCGAGTAAACATACAGAAACCGGCAAAGGTTACCCAGATTCCGGCGAACTCTTTCAACTCATATATCTTGAGGTTTTCTGCGTACTTTTCGATTCTGAAGGCTGTAGGATGTTAGAAATTTCAATACAAATCGATGTGTCACATTAGATTCTATTAAAACACATCAAAAATCCATATCGATCATAACTCCATGAAACTTAACGATGAACACTTTTTCAGATCTGAAAAAAAAGACTTAAAATCTCGATTTGGTGTCTGTTTCTCGATCCTGAAAGATGTAATATGTTAGAAATCAACAGATAATATGATTTGTGACAATTAAAACGCTCAAAACACAATCAAAATTAGAAATCGAATCTAAGCACCATGAATCCTTCGATGAGCAAAAACTCACTATTGATTTCCAAAAACTTCAAAAACTCCATTTCTATGCTTAAAAACTAATCTCAATGTTTTAGAATGATACAAAGACACAATTAAAACAGATTTATGAGCAGATATCAATCCAAAACACTAACAATTTCCAAATCTTTTGAATTTTTTTTTAATAAAATCTCAAAAACTCAACAAAACTTCAATTTCTCAAAAAAATTGATAAAAATAATTGAATGATGCACAAATTCAACTCTGTTAAGCTCTGATACCACTTGTTAGTCCCATTTAACAAGGCAACGATTCATATATTGATGGAGATAGTAACAAGAAGATAGAATAATGGAATAGGTGTTTTATTCAAGATGAAAGCAACCTAGAGAGAGAATGGATCTCTCTCTAGAACACACACAAACACCTTAAAGGCTACATTGCAATGGTCACACACTAAACCCTAACATTTAGGTTTATATACCCTTTGACCAAACCTAGCTATTTTGACTTTGACATTTGTTGACTAATTACAATTAGACTAAATCTTGAATACATTGTACTAACATATATACGTAAAGTCAATTTATCTAGAGAGTCTTGCACAAGGATAGATTGCTAAGGGGGTGTTTGGGAGTGCTTTTTAGTCCCAAAAGTGCTTTTGGCCAAAAGTGCTTATTGACTTATGGTGGTGGGAAAAGGAGTTTTTAAAAAAGTGTTTGGATTAGCTTTTGTGGTAGGAAGAGCCAATAAGTCAATAAGTTATTTTTTTAAAAAGTGTTTGGCTTTTTTTAGTTAACAAAAATGACTTTTTGAATCAAAAAGCACTTTTGGGATCAAAAAGTCAGGAATTTGTGACTTCTTCAAAATGGCGTTTTCAAGTTAATCAAAAAGGAGTTTTAAAAGTGCTTTTGAGTTTGCCAAACATTAATTTTAACTTATTGGCTTCTTGAAAAGCCAATAAGTCAATAAGCAGTTTTATAACGCACATCCAAACACCCTCTAAGAATCTTGAAAAATAATCTATACTACTTAATTAAAAGAATAACAAAATTGTTTTTCAGCCATTTCACTTTCTAAACTCCACGTCCTGATTTTCTCCCCCCTTTCTCTTCCCCACGACGACGGCTCCCCGATCAATTCTCCTCCACGACCTCTCCCTCCCCCACTTCCCAGAACCCCTCTACCTCTCGATTTCTTTGACAACCGCTATAAAGCAAGAAATGTCTCGCCTCCCTCTCGATTTCTTCTCAGACTTTCCCCTTCTCCTCTCCTAATTCCCGATGAAGTCTCTCATTTTCCAAATCATCAAACAGCATCACACACAAATATGCAGTGAACGTCGACCTCAGTCCCTCTACTCCAATCGTCGACCGCCCCTGCTGCAGTGCTCCTGTGCCGACCGCCGAGTTAGGGTACATATCTCAAGAGTAATCAACAGAGGCAAACACTCTTGGCTCTCTATTTCTTTTCATAGCCATGATATTGTCGCTGTGAAGATAGTTTTGGGGATGAATTCATACAAGAACACCAGTATTGTGATCAGGTTTCTGACGGGTTTCTCAAAATCCGAAGTTCATCTGTTCATGAAGAGGAAGAAAGAGATACAACAAGCTCTAATGGAATAGAAAAACAGGGTTTTTGGTGCATCTACACAACTCCTTGTAAAGCCCGTGTCCCGGTATGTTCATATTTTACATTCTTAATTAATTGCTTTAATATCGTTCTTTTAGCGAATCTTTACTAACGGGGTTAGCAAGTTGACCAAATGCGTATTAAATTCTAAACCGCCCTATCTAGTGCCAAGTGATAAGTTTTTGAGGGGCTAATCTTGGGATTTGGTCAAAATTTGGGCATGGTTCGGCCCATGCAAGAAAAAGGCCGAACCCCCCCCCCCATGCTTCTCGTTTTCTTTCTTGTAATCCAAGCCAACCAAGCCAACAATCCCCAAAAACCCTACAACTCTTTCTTCTTGTTTCCTGGTGTGGGCGGCCGTGAGTGAGAGAAACATCGAGAGAGAGAGTGATCGCGAGAAAGAGAGAGAAGAGAAGAAAGAACCAGCGGCAGCCACCCCTCGCCGCCGCTGCTGCTGTCGCCGGAGGTCGCCGCACCTGGGTCGTCGGAGGTCGAGAGGAAGGAGATTGGTTGTGGTGGTGAGACGTCGTCGTGAGGTATGTAGCTCTCTCGTTCGTCTCGTTTCTTTCCTTTTTCCTTTTCGTTTTCCGGCGAGACCACCACCGCCGCACGCCGCCGCTGCGGTGGCTGTGGGTGGAGGGTGGTGGCAGTGGGCGACACTTGTAGCGTAAAACCCGAATCGTTAAGCCTTGAACCGTTTGTATAAGTCGTGATTTTTATGAAAATTCTAGTGTGCTGTCCAGTTTTCGTATGCTCATAACTTTTCTGTCGTAACTCCGTTTGAGCCGAAACTGGCGCCCACGGTTCAAGTTCAGGGTCGGGCACGTTTTCCGTGTTTTAGAGGAAAACTGGTTCGGTCTCTAGCTAGGCGAAAAAGTGGTCGCAAGTTCGGTGATTCGTCATTTTATGTGTAAAATTCTGGAATCTGCCACTGTTTTGTGTAGACCATAACTTTCTGCTCGTAACTCGTTTTGAGGTGAATTTGGTGCCCAAAGTTCCCTAATTGAGTTGGGAAGGTTTTTCGTGCTTTGCCGAAAGTCTGATTAAGCCCGTAGCTAAGCTGTATTGGGCTGTTTGTGCAGGCTGGACCGAAAACTGGCAGTTTTGGTAATCGTTCGTATTTAATTCTTAATAAATTGTAGAAAAATCGTTATGAGGCGTATAATATGTCCTTGGGACCCTAACTCAGAGGACTTTCTGGTCATGATATAATATTGGGGATTTTCTGGGTTTAAAGGGGTCGAAACAGGTCCCGAACAGACCTGTGTCGTGTCATAGGGTCCGAGTCTCGTATTGACACATTTTAACATGCGTTTAGGTGCTGGGAAGTGACCGTAATTGTGAAGATTGAATTGTGTTGTTAAGCTAGGCGCGCATTTGAGGTGAGTTCTCTCACTATACTTAATATCGGTTGTTTTATCATTGCTGTAGCACGTGTGTGGTAGCTTTATGTGATTTTGTTGTGAACTAGATAGCGGGGTGCCTAGTTGAGTTTATGATGTCATGTTAACTCGGTGGGACCGAGGGTCCGGCGGGGACGGAGGTTTTATACGCGGGGCGTAGAGACTCGGTGGGACCGAGGATTCGGCGGGGCCGAGGATGTTATCATGTGGTCGGTGGGACCGACTTGTGCCTTTTAGGTGGGTGGTTGTGGATATACATGTTTATGATTTGTTCGTAGACTTGTATGATCGTTATGTGTCACTATCTGTTTTAGGGGTAGTGTGGAATAACTGTATTATTTATGGTGTTTGAATTCACTAAGCTTCGTGCTTACCCTTTCCCAATAAACTGTGGTTTCAGGTCCGAGCGGCTCCAAGGCGTGACGAGTACACACTGGCGCGCGAGGAGAGTTGGTTGCTTTATGATTTTGATAATTAAATGTTTATTCCGCTGGTTTTATTTTATAAAGATATTAATTATGTGTTTGCAAACGAAACGTTGGGATCATTTATTGAGTTGTTATAAATGAAATGTTTACTTTAAAAATTTAAATTTGCTTGTAATTTTTGGGACGTTACAACTTGGTATCAGAGCACAGCTTGAGTGAATCAAACGCACCTCGGTGTGTTTGGTCTCAAGTTGCGGCTGGGAAATTTTCAAATTCTTTATTAAACCTTTTTGGAAATAAAAGAAAAAGTAAAAACCCGTTCGAGGAACGGTGATCGAGGGCGCAGTGTGTACAGTCAGCCGGAGCCGAAGGGAAAGGTACAGTGCTTAGTGTTTTATTGCTTTCTAGATCATAGGGTATGCATGCTAGATTGCCTGTTGTTGACACTATGCGGTATGTTGAACTGCTTGCTATTAGGAATTTATGCTAATTATGATAGGTTACTAAGTGGATACCCTCTAGGTTGTATGCAGTAAGAGACTTATAGCCTTAGAATATTCGATTTAGTTCTATTGCGCAGCTCTTGTTTGAGTCCAACCGTTCTAGGATAGAATTTTGTATTCGACTGCCTATTTGTTTTGCACTGCATGTAATCGGGTATTCGCGAGGCCACTCTTTATGATTAGTGGAGATTCGGTAATAGCAAGGGTAGTGGTTGGGATGGAATTCCTAGGGAGCTAGGAAGAGCGGGTATATATGCCGGTGCGGGCATATGTGTGTAGTTGCGGCGAGAAGCTACTTGGACCCCTCGGGATGGGACTCGGAACGAGCGATGATAGGCGTGGAAGGTAGTAGTAGAGCTCCTACTACCGGAAGCACAGGATCAGTGCTCGAGTCGGGAAAGTCGCGAGGAATCCAAGGAGCTGAGCGTGAGTGTTGTTGATGTGAGTTATTAGGTACTAATAACTCGTTATATGTTTTCCTTCTTTCTAGAATGGCCATCACTAGGAGGAACAACGCGTCTGAGCCGCGAACCGAGGCGGGGATCACGGAGGAGCAGATCCGAGAGATGATTGCATCGGAGGTAGCGCATGCAGTCGGGGAGGCAATCCCCGAGATTATCACCGCCATACAAGATCAGGTGACGGTTCTGTTAGAGGAGCGCATTGCAGCGATTCCGCCGCCTGCTGGGGGACAGCCCCGTAATCGAGAGTTCCAGTATCGGGATCTCTCTGCCTGTTCTCCACCAGAGTTCAAGGGAGACCCGAACCCAATTGTTAGCATGCGTTGGATTTCTGATATGGAGTGTGCCTTCTTGACCAGCGGCTGCCCGGATAATCTGAAGGTCCATTTTGCTGTGAACTTGCTTCGCGATGGGGCGAAGGATTGGTGCGCCACAGCGCTGACTCTTGCCGAGCGTACTACCCTTACTTGGGAGGAGTTCGTTACTCGGTTCCGTGCCGAATACGTGCCTCCGGTAGAGATGGAGCGGATAGCGAAGGAGTTCTTGGAACTAACCCAGACCACGGAGGCTGTTAAAGAGATGAACAAGAAATTTACTGAGATGGCGCTGTTTTGTCCTCAGTATGCCGCTTCGGAGGAAATGAAGATGGCTCGGTATAAGGATATGTTACGTACCGAGATCAGGGAATTCGTGAGCACGGTACCGTACGCTTCTTTGTCAGCAATGATGGATGCAGCCCGGAGAAGGGAGCTGGAGTTAGAGACCCAAGCCAGAAAGAGAAAGGCAGCACAGGCGGTGACGCCAATCTCTGCGGTGCAAAAGAAGTCAAAGTTTTCTGATTCGCGCGGGAGTTCGAGGAGTGGTGGGTTTAAACCCAGGGATACTAGTGGGAAGAAGACTGACGGGTGTTTCAAGTGTGGGCAGTCCGGTCATCTCAGCCGGGATTGCAAGTCGCCGTTGATGATCTGCTTTAGCTGCAAGCAGACGGGCCACGTGAGGGCCAATTGTCCGAATGCGAGGGCAACTGATGGGGGTGGTGCACAGAGGGCTCCTGCAAATGCCCCACTGCGCATCACTGACGGTCGTACGGGTCAGCCGGGGACAGAGGCAGCCCGAGGTAGAGTCCACCAGCTGAAGGTGGAAGAGGCGCAGGCGACGCCTAAGGTGGTGACAGGTATGTTTCATCACCCTTTTTTTCTTTTCGTCCTTCCTTTTCATGCCTTGTTTTTATATGTTGTTAATTGTATGCTAGGTACGTTTCTAGTTAACTCGGTGCCTGCGGTTGTAATGTTTGATAGCGGGGCTACTCATTCATTTGTGTCTCGCACCTTTAGCGAGAGTTTGGGCCGAGTGGTGGGACGGTTAGGATGTCCTTTGGTAGTCGAGGTTGCCGACGATAGGACCTTGACGGTTACGGATGTGTATCGGGGATGCACGTTGGAAATCTCGGGTGTGAGGTTTCCCATAGATTTGATTCCGATAGCTATGCGAGAGCTTTGTGTGATTGTGGGCATGGATTGGATGGACGCGTTTGATGCGGAAATTGTTTGTCGCCACAAACAAGTGCGGGTTCGAACCCCAAGCGGGGGAGAGTTGTTGATTCAGGGAGACTCGCCCAGACGGACTACGGCAATATTTTCCGCGGCGAGGGCTCGGAGACACCTTCAGCATAGTGGTCAGGGGTACTTGGCGTATGTGATAGATACGCGTGTTGACGAGGCAAAGAAGACTGCCGAAGATGTGCCAGTCGTGAGGGAGTTTGCCGATGTGTTTCCCGACGAGTTACCGGGGATACCTCCTGAACGACAGGTAGAGTTTCGAATCGATCTGATTCCGGGTGCTGCTCCGGTGGCCAAGGCACCCTATCGCCTGGCTCCACCGGAAATGAAGGAGCTGTATGATCAGTTGCAAGAACTTCTCGAGAAAGAGTTCATTAAGCCGAGTTGTTCACCGTGGGGAGCTCCGATTTTGTTTGTAAAGAAGAAGGATGGGTCTCAGCGGATGTGTATTGATTACCGGGAGCTGAATAAGCTTACGGTAAAGAATCGTTATCCTCTGCCAAGGATTGACGACTTGTTTGATCAGTTGCAGGGAGCCTCGTGGTTCTCTAAGATTGACCTGAGATCTGGGTATCATCAGATGCGGGTACGAAGTGAGGATACGGAGAAGACGGCCTTCCGTACGCGATATGGCCATTACGAGTTCGTGGTGAGCCCGGCCTTTCGGGCTCACCAACGCACCAGCAGCGTTCATGGACCTCATGAACAGGGTATGTAGCCCGATGTTGGATCGCTCGGTGATCGTGTTCATCGACGATATCCTCGTATATTCGAAGACGAAAGAAGAGCACGAGGTGCATTTGCGAGAAGTTTTGGATGTTTTGAGGCGGGAGAAGCTTTACGCTAAGTTCTCCAAGTGTGAATTCTGGTCACGAGAGGTCCAATTCCTAGGACATGTCGTGAATCAGAACGGTATCATGGTCGATCCGACCAAGATCTCAGCGGTAATGCGGTGGGAGGTGCCGAAAACTCCTACCGAGGTGCGGAGTTTTCTCGGGTTAGCAGGATATTATCGGAGATTTATCCAAGATTTCTCCAAGATTGCCTTGCCTATGACTCGACTGACGAAGAAAACTGCAGCTTTCAGTTGGGGTGAAGAGCAGCAGAAGGCATTTGAGGAGCTACGCAGACGTTTATGTGAGGCTCCTGTGTTAACCTTGCCCGAGGGTGTGGAGGATTTGGTGGTTTATTGTGATGCTTCATATCAGGGGTTGGGTGCCGTGCTGATGCAACGCGGCAAGGTCATAGCTTACGCTCCGAGGCAGCTGAAGCCTCACGAAGCGAACTACCCGACTCATGACTTAGAGTTGGGAGCAGTGGTGTTTGCTCTAAAAATTTGGAGACACTATCTTTATGGTGTCAAGTGTACTATCAGGATCAGCAAAATCTTAATATGAGTCAGCGAAGATGGCTTGATGTGTAAACTC
This sequence comes from Saussurea involucrata, assembly GCA_033807775.1. Lineage (NCBI taxonomy): Eukaryota > Viridiplantae > Streptophyta > Magnoliopsida > Asterales > Asteraceae > Saussurea > Saussurea involucrata. Next base: position 588,263 of record JAWVWS010001274.1, on the reverse strand, counting down.
TTGAAGGCAATTAAATCATATTGTGAGTTGCGTGTTCTACCTTATGAAGAGAACATGACTATAAGCATAATTTTGAGAAATGGAAAAGTCTACTCGAGTAAGGTCAAGTTTTTATAGGTTTGCTTGATAAAAAATTGCAGACTTTTCGATATTTGATGCTACAACGGGGAAAGTTATTGTATTTCAGTTTCACATGTAAGCATTCAGAATACCATAATAACAATCACTTCATCTTTTACTCCAAACACATCTTTCTTGTCAATGGATTCATCGTCACCGTCTTCATCGCCGGTAAATTGGGAAACCCTAGATGCTCTGGTCATCGAATTCGCCAAATCCGAAAACTTAATCGAAGATTCACCTCCTCCTGCTTCGCCTTCTTCATCTTCCTGTTCCTCTTCTTCTTATCACCATCGTTTGCTGATTCTCCAAGTCAGACGATTATTGCAATTCGGTGACATCGATTCCGCCATTGATCTATTACGTCTCCACGCTCCTTCCGTTCTCGATGATCAACGCCTCCTTTTCCGTCTACAGAAACAGGTAAACGATTTGTAATTTCGTTTTGAATAACAAGTTTTTTATTTGGTAATTCGCTAAGAGTTTGCTTATGTTTGATGGAATGAGGAAATTTATTGAGCTTTTGAGGAAAGGAACTGAAAAGGATCGTAATTCTGCGATTAATTGCCTGCGGACGGCACTCGCTCCTAGCGCTCTCGACGCCTATCCTGTGTGTTTCTATATTTCCTTATTGTTTGCTGCAAATATCTGATGATTCTGATCGTTGTTGACGTTCGTTTTGCATTGTGGTTGAGTACCTTAGGATAGTTACAAGTAGTATGTATATATTAGAGCAGATCAAAACGATTGGAGGAAAGGGAATGAATTTAAAATGCAAACTAATTGATCTTAGAATCCAAAGACGAACCATGGATTCCATTCTGTATGCTACCTTAACAAGAAGCACTGAAGCAGCACATGATTTTTTTTATCCTTATGCCCCAACCAATTTTCATTCTGCACCACTATAAATATTCTTGAACTACATGAAGTGGAATGGGGCTTTAGATTGGGATGGAATGAATTAAGCTTGAAACTTCAAAATTGTATGTTAACCAAGGTCTTTGGGTTCAGAATGAGTGGAACTGGAATCCTTGTAACTTTTGTTTTGCAAGCCTGGTTCTTCATGGGAACATCTCTACCCCAAGGTATACATATATCCTACCCTCAGACCCTACTGGGCTTGTTTGGTTTGGTTAATGAGTAAAACTGGAAGAACCTTTTCTGGAGTGAGGTTCTGCACATGATTCAGCCAAGTCTATGGACGCATTAAGCTTAGCTGCATTCATTTTTGGGACCCGTGGATTTCTTTTTGAAATGGAGATCTATAAATGCAAGAGAATCCATAGCGTAAAAGACCTTGGAAGTTGGAACCTTTATGTAGCCAGCAAAAAAAGTGTGTAATTTTCAGAACGCACAATATGAAAAGGAGTTATTGGCCGTAGTGACCGCGGTACAGAAGAACCAGCTCTTGAATTTGAAAGTCAATTTCCAGGTTTTTCTATTTCATCTTGAGGTCAAGATTGTTGTCAAGGAGGAAGGAATGTAACAGAATGTTGAAATCTGTTAGGAGTGGTTATTGTTGGTTTCTTTGAATGATAAGACTATAAATAGGATGTAACGGTTGCAAGTCGAGATATGAATAATAATACCCAAATTTCCTCTCTCAACTTTCTTTCTCTACTATCTCTTCTCTCTCTCGATCTCTACTTCTCTTCTCCCTGTCTTCTTATTTCTTGCCCTGTAACACTTCATCTTGACGATTCATTGTAATCGATTAGGAAGTTATTTGTAAAATTAGGTTTGTTTGGTTTACATGATCGACTGATTTGAGATTCAGTGGCTCTCGTTGCATGACAATCTGTAAAGTTTCTCTCTATGAATGAATACCTTTTTTTTGAAAGGCAATATTATTAAAAACAGGGGAGATCCCAAAGCAAAAACACAGCCTACACAGAAAGCTCACATTCTGCCAGGAGCAGAAAGCAGAGCCAGAACAACCAACCCACAACAGAAACCAAGAAACAAGAAAGAGAAAACGAGACAAAACAAGAACCTAGACCAACACTCCAACTAAAATGACGTTAAGGAAGCCAGATAGAACCACACAATCAATCCATCCAGGAAGGTTTGTTGCTCGAAATCCAAAGAAAGGAGGTTGACTAGATTTCAAAGACAAGCTCTCGAATGTCGATTCGAGCCCCTCTACGAATGAATACTTTACTAACCTGTAAATTTGATGTGGACAATGAGCAGCCTCATTGCTGTGAAGTTGAGTTATTGAGCTTGCTAATGTGATGCTAGACTTCATCATTCGTGACTTTGTTAGGCCATCACTAAAATTGAGTTATTGTGCTGAACCTTGCATTTTTTGCCCTAGACTGCTTGCTCTCTGTATATAATTAATGGAGATTACCACATTTTTAGGAAGACAGAGAAGTCAAACACTTATTCTTTTTAACTCCTAAAGTTTTTTATGCTCAACTGGAAGAGAATTTCTCAAAATATTATGGTTGTATATCTTTAATTAATTCCATTATAACAACTTGATCTTATCCCCTTTGAGAACAAACCTTGCTCATTTGACTCCTTGAAGTGCAGAGTTTGAAACCAAACTTGGTGAACTCAGTTAGATTCATATATACAAAATTAACCAGCCTTCTAGTCTTTAGTCCAAAAATATTGGAATTCTCAAAATATTATATTTGTTCACGAGTAGTGTTTTGCTATTTAGTGCATCAGAATTTGATGCTCCAGATGATCCCTTATACATAGCAATATAACACAATAGCTACTTGCATAGCAAAGAAACTATGTATTTCGTGGTGGTGTTTGAGGGGCACAGCTGCCCTTCTTACATAATCGTGCTTACCCCTTACAAAGCAGCGATGACCTGTACCAAATTTTTGAATAATTGGGTATATGGTACCATGACAAGATTGTAGATAACAAGTTATGTGCTCCAAATATGCACTCCATTTGTGAGAAAATTTTACAATGTTTGTTAAGTATTAGCAACTAGTTTAAGACCCTTATGAACTGCACCAGCAGTCTTGCTTCTTACTGTTAGTTAATACAAAATAGTGTAGTTATTTTTTTTTTGTTTTACTTGCTATATTCACTACTTCCTTTTTTATTTTTAATTGAAATCTTGTTCGTTTGTGTTCATATTGGCAATTTTAGATGTCAATTCTGCAGCTTCGGATGAGAGAGGGTGGTCATAGATCACTCGTTCTGTAACATGAAAACATGGGGAATTAAATAAATCACTCAACAGAGTTAAATGGTATCCAGTGGCAGCAAAATTCAGAATATGATCTAGATCAACACATGTAGTAGATGTTAAAGAAATAAATTTCCGAGTAATGCAACTAGAACATGAAACAACATCTAGATGGAGGGACAAATCAAGTCACTTAACTGTTACTTTTCTTGAGATAGATACTTGGCCCATATTTCAAGGATATACCATAAAATTACTACATTTAAGTTGAATAGAGGTGTAATTAATGTTGGTGATTTGCTTCTTTCTTATAATATTTCTTCTATCCAGTCCACTTGATTTATCTTTCAGCCAACACTACGTACTGTTTACATATTTCTGCGTTCCATTACATGAACAGCTGCTATGGAAACCATAAGAATTCAGGATATGTAGAAGAGAATCTTCTGGCCGAATTGTTTGTGCAGGTAATGGATTTAGTTGGAAGTAAACTTAAGAATTGCTAGTTCTCGCTTCGGTTAATTACATATGCTGGGTACTTATGTAGATACTCTATGTTCATTACTTAAAAGTAAAGACTTGTGGCCATAGCAATTGTTAAGAAAAATATAAAGGATAATAACTCCTCTGCTTGAAATTGTTTAACTTCCATTCAAATTTATTATTAGGTGTTTTGGCTTTAATATCAATCAATCAAGTTTCCATATTCGTAAAGTGGAAGATAGACAAAAGTACAGGCAATGGAACAAACAACTTGCTATTGAATTTTGACAATTAAAGAATAGATCTTAGTTTTTGTCCATGCATCTCTACTGATCATATGGAACAACCTTAAATGTGATTGTATATGTTACCTTTCTCAATTAAAAAGTAACTAAATGATATCTTTAATTTTGATTGGCCTTTTCTTTCTTCTTTCAGGTGTTAAGTTCGTGCCTAGTAATGATGGATACTGGTATTCATTGTGGCCAGCAGATATATATATATATATATATATATACACCCATGGTAATTAATTTTGATTCCCTATGAAGATTTTTTGATGACCATCTTCAATGTACAACCATATATATATATTTGCAATTTGAAAAAGGGTTGGATAATAGCATGATTTTGAAATGGGTTATTGCAAAGGGTGGTGTTTATTGATTGGATTGGTTTCTCTTTTTTTTTGTAGCTAGCTACTCATTCTCCTTCTACGGTCTACATGTGGATGGATCGAACTTACACTAAAAGAGGTAAGTGATCGATCAACTAATTAATGGTTCAAATTAATGTTTTACTATATAATAATTTGAAAACCACAAAAAGCATTTGAATCCCAACTATACTCATCTTGACAATGCCAAATAACAATACAAAGACGCAAGTAAGTAACCACTTGGGTTGGTTATGGTAAAGCCTTTGGGGGATGTAGTGGAACATCTCATCTACCCAAGGTTCAAGTCCCAAAGCCCTTGTGGCCATGGAGGTTCACCGTTTGTGGGATTAGTCGGTGCATGTAAGCTGGCCCACAGTTACCCAAAAAAAGGAATACAAAGAACTCGTACCTTAAACATTAATTGTATCAACTTTATACTCTTACCACAAGTAGAAATTAGACTAGTATATATAGAGTTTGCAATCAGCTGCTTAATTTCTTAACAAAACCTCCTAACTAAAATACAAGCTGATATCATGAAAATTAATAACTAAGAAGATGTATTAATTATTGCGTATTCCAATTTAATCAATGTATATATAATAATAATTCTAACAATTAACAAGAAAGTTAATTATATAAATAAAATTATCTTGTAAATCTTGACAACCAGACAGACAGTTAAGAGGCTCTTTATTATTTTGTTCTTAGTTACTTTATCTTTGTAGCTTCGCTCAATGTATTACTTCCTAATGGTACACATAATAAATTTGGGCTATTGCATATGTAAGCTCATATTGAATGAAGCAAAACCAACTACAATTAATACAAGTGTTCAAACAGTAGCTCCAATATATATATATATATATATATAACCGTCCTAATACTAATAGTACGAGAACCATTAATCTAAAAGGATGCATGCATCATAGTAAATAAATTAAATTAATGCTTGCTGATGAAAATTAATTACTAAGAAGACAAAGACAATAATTAATTAAAACACATCAAATTAAAATTAAAGTCGAGACATAATAAATAAATGCAGCAATTAAATATATAGCAACCAACTAGCTAGTCTTTGGGAGAGTCGTTATAAGCCCTTGTAGCCTTCTGAATTAGGTGTGATTGCTTGTTAAGCAGTAGGGACTCTTTGACACTATGCTCAACATCCTCTCGGTAATAATCCCCCCATTCATCTTCTATTTCGTTAAGTTCATCTGGAGAAATAAACAACATGCAATCTCTTATCATGTCTTTTGCATCGTCCGACACTTCACTACACGGGTACAGAAGTTTTATACCTAAATTCACGTGTGGAAAGCGTGCCTCATACTCTTCCTTGGTCATACGAGGTCCACCAACTGCCACTTGTTCTTCTTCTTCGGGCATTCCTTCTTCTAAGTTGGACTTCATTGCAACAAAATTATTTGGGACACCTTCTTTCAGTTTTCGCTTCTTTGGCAATTCAAGAGGCTGTTTCTTCTTCTGCGGTGTCGGTTTATGAACTTTTTTCATCAAATGTGCAGATCTAGATTTTGTGGGAGGGGTTGTGAAGAAAGAGGGGTTTTCATCTGTGGAAGATGAAGGGATTATCAAGTTCTCAAGATCGTTTTCAACCATTTTTCTATAATCAAGTAATAATATTATTGTATGGAAGCTATATATATATGTGTGTGTGTGTGTGTACATAATGATTATATGATTTTTGAAATTTATCATTGATTTGGATTTCCATAATTATGAGATGGCACAGTCTCATTTATGCTTGGAAATTTTGTGTTTTGTTTTCAAATATTACAAGATTAGGTGAAAATCAAATCATATATATTCTCCATTCCCTTTTTAATTAATTAATTAATTAATTAAAAAAAATCTAAAATAAAAATGTAACATGTTTATTTTAAATATAAAATAAATATATTTATAGAAAATATTATAAGTAGATCTCTCTAAATCAAAAGTTATTTAATGTTTTAAACATATTTTAAAACATTATTACATACAAATCCTACAAAACCCTTTGAAATACCAACAAAACCTGTCGATTTCAATGAAATCCTGGGATTTCAAATCCGGGAAATCCTTCAAACCAAACATGGGATTGGAATGGAATTGAAATCCAAATCCCTCAAAATCCCTCAAAATCCAATCCAATCCTGCAAACCAAACGAGACCTTTGTTTTCGTCCAAATTCACACTTTTTCTTGTGTGCATAGAGTTAACATGCAAAACACTTGCTTCAAGTATAAGGTAAAGGTATGCTTCTCTAAGTTGCAGTTGTAAACTAGTATATCGTTGACCTCATTTTTGTTGGACCATCTTTTTGAATTACAATGGATTCACCTCTTAATCTATGGATTGGGATGAAGATTGTTAGGATTTTAATAATATTGTGGATCTAAATTTGATTTGGGCTATTAAATATTATTTCTATCAGGGCTTCTTTCAATTTATGGATGAGGACATCATTGCAGCAAGGAGCCGAAGGAGAACACACCAGGAACGAGTTCCCCGAACAGCCCCTAACCAAACCCACAGGCCACTAAACAGCAGTAGAGACCTGTTGTACACGAAATCGACGAGCTAATGCCGTCCAATCCTTGGAGAGCTTTTTACTTTCTGTATTATAAGATTTTTGCTTTAGAAATTAAGAAGCATAAGACCAACTTCTAGATCTCATCCTTTCTGTGCGTATTAAACCCAACACAATCAAAACCAACCAAATTCATGGGAATGTAATTAATGAAGACTAAAAAGTATTAATTATATTCTTTGGCAATTCCTTCACCATTTCCACTACAGCTGTTAATTGCATATTCCAACTTAATCAATGTATATATAATAATTGTTAATTATAAATAATATTACCTTGTAAATCTTGACAAACAGACATAATATATATTAAATGTGCTCAAGGTTGGACTTGAAATGAGATTATTGATAAAACGTACGGAAAGCTTACTTTTTTTCTGTTTTTTTTACAGAGCTAAATTCACAACCTTATTCAAAAAACAATAAAAATCAAACTAATTCAACATAGTATTTATTAACTTTTAGACAAAAAACATTGACTTCAAGGCAATCCCCAACCATATAAAGATAAAACAATTAATTAAAAACAAAATCAAAATCTCCTCATTAATTAAAAAAAGGAAACATAATACTCTAATCAATAGCTAGGGAATACCTGATGCATGTAGGCAATAAACTTAATTAATTAATAGTAGAAGAAAAATGATTGATTGATTGATTAATTAGTCTTTGTTAATTTGATTTTTATCCATCTTTCTGGCCTTCTCGATGAGACTCATCTGTTCCTCCATGAGCAGCATGCGTTTAGTTCCTATCACCCGTATCTCTTCAAGATAAAGGTCAACCCATTTTTTCTCCATGGCCTTTAATTCTTTTTGAGAAAGATGCGTCATCATCAACTTCTTTAACGTATTATATCCTTCACTTGTCATATTAGCAGCCGGGTACAAATGTGGTAACCTTGAATTCATACGAGGATAATCAACCACAAAATCCAATTCAATCCTCTTCCTTTTATCATCATCATTCCCAGCAACAGCTACAACTACACTTTTGTCTTCACCTCCCCATAGTTGTTGACAAAGTTTGTGAACTTTGGCCTTGTGACCCTCTAAATGCACCACATCGACGACTACACTCTTTTTGAACTTGTTCCTTAGCTTTCGAACTTTATCGCTCAATTGGGTTTTCGATACGTCCACATTCAACGATGTCTTGACGGAATTAAACAACTCCGTCATGTCTGACTTGTTGCTTTGATTCTTCAACGCTTTCAAAAGGGTTATTTCGTCTTTCTCTGTCCATACTCTTCTAAGACTGCCGCCTTTGGATTGTTCAATTGGCACATAATCTGAATCACTGGATGAGCCATTTGTTGTTGTTGTCTTCTTATTGCTTTGGCGTGGTCTCTTCATAGGAGAATCGACTTCATCACAAGAAGCCAAAGGGATTTTTACGTACAGGTTACCATCGTTGGCCATGATCTTCTTTTGGCCTAGTGATTGAGAAATATACCAATATTTTTACTATTGAAATATGTATATATTAACACGAATTGATTATTGAGAAGCCTAATATCTATATCTATATATATACCAAGGAAACTATCAAAATCATCTCTTGGTAAATCTTTATAATTTGAATATTTTCCAAAAACTATGATTCAACATCTTCCTTATTTAGTGAAATTTGAATTTATATATTATTCAACAATATATTAAGATATAGATATTCTTTTGTCAGATATAAAACATGTTATAAAATATATACACACATGTACAAGTAATTAATTATTTATTTGTAAATAATTTAATGAGGGAAATTAAATAACCAAGCAAAGATTCTCTGTCTTTTTCTTGATCTTGATTTCCTATTATTTGGACCTGACGTCAATTTTTTCTTTGTGTTTATTCTCTCATTTAAAAACAAATATCTAATCTACCATATATATGACGTTAAATAGAAATTAAAATATATTTGTGGGAAAGTTTATTTGATTTGAAATGTATAAATAATAAAAGCCCACCAATAGCAATAATTAATATCTTAATATTTATTCTGTGTTTTAAAATAGCTACTTTAATTATGAATAAATATATTATTCATTTATAGAATATATATATAAGAAGTCGATTTCTTTACTCAATATCTATGTATATATTTTCATAAAATAGAAAAGCGTGGGCGATATTATTATAATTGACATCCAATGAATGTTCATGATTTTAATGTCATTAATCACTTTGATATAATTTTATAAAATTAATGATAATACTTATCTCTAACAATTAATGAAGTTTTATGTACTGTTTCTAATGCTAATTATTTGATTAATATTTATCACTAACAACCTTCAAATCCTTATATTGTGGACTCTTATTAATTAATCCTTATCTCTAACCACTTTCAAATCTTCAAATCATGAACTCCTTAAAAAAACGTCATTTTTTAAACAAATTTATAAAAAAAAACACGACTGTTTTCTCAAAACCACGCATTAAAATATTTTTGAAAATTAAAATCGAGATATATCGCGTTGCATTGCACGAGTAAACTTCTAGTAATTAATTATTTAGTTACATATATCTCTTATTTATCATTTTTTATTTTCGGCCTTTATCATATTAAAATAAATAATCGTTTATGAACTAAAATGTATTAAAAGATACTTTCTTTACAAATTATATCATTATCATCATTTCGTCAATACCTTTAAAATGAGTTCAATTTGAATATTTTTGGATTTAATCATATTATTAAATATCATGAATATATACCAATTACTTTGTTTTATATTTAATATGTTTTCGTTTTTTTACACTCTTATCATATTAAAAATACATAATCATAGATTAACTAAAATACATTATAAAATGCATTTTTTTTACAAATCTTAATACTACTATATAAAATTTCTAAAACAATTGTTTTCAAGAGTTTTTAAAATCTACATGTTAAGCTTGGTGTACAACTTGTTAAGCTATGTATAACCCCTCCGCACTCACTCCTCAGTCACTATTAGAGATGGCCAAAAATCGGTTCCGGGCTGGGCCCAAATCGGTCTTGGTCCCAAATAGTAATCTCTTAACCTGTCTCGGTTCCAAATAGTAATCTCGTAACCGATCCTGGTTCCGACCCGAATACTAAGGCCTGGATAAGCTTTATAAGCCCGGCTATGAGTACCGGTCTCGGGTTGGGCAAAACTGGTCCCACTTATTTTTTTAAATCGATTTTTAACTTATAAAAAATATCTTTTTGAAAAATTTAGTCAATCAAATACGCTAACAAATACATTTTTATTATAATTGGGTCAATCGAATACATTAAAAAATACTTACATTTAAAAACATATGTTTTATCATAATTGGGTCAACCAAATACACTAACAAGTACATTTTTATTTAAAAGTGCACTTAAAATTTCATTTGAAATAAATTATTAAATAAAAAAATGGATTGGTCCCGGGTCGGTCCTATAGGGCTGGTCCAAGCCTTGTTTTTGGATGAAAAAAGGACCGACGGTCCCAAATCGGTCCTTTCAGGCCAGGCCGTTTCCATGTCTATCCCGGTCCCGGTCCTCCGCCGGTCCCGGTCCCGGGTCGGACCTATTTGGCCATCTTTACTCCCCACCAACCTCTCTTTAACCCACACCCCAATTTTTGTTTAATTTATTAGTTGCACTTAACATCCTTGTAATTAGTTATTGAATTTATTTTTAATCTTTTACTTTTTCATTTTTTCTCTTATCATGTTAACATAAATAATCGTATATGAACTAAAATTCATTAAAAAATTCATTAATTCTTTTTACAAGTCATAGCATTGTCGTCGTCTTGTCAATAAATTCGAAACGACACCAATATTGAATATTTTTGAATTTAATGATATTATTAAATATCATGATTAAATATGAATTAATTTGTTTTATACTTCTGACGTTTTAATTTATCATTTTACATCCTTATCACATTAAAAGTACATAATCATAGATTAACTAAAATACATGATAAAATCCATTTTTTACAAATTATACTATTACGATCTTTTCCTCAATAATTTCAAAATAAGTTCATTATTTAATATTTTTAATTTAATAATATTGTAAAATATCATAAATACGTATTGAGATTTTTCAAGAATGATGCATCAAGATTTTTTTTAAACTTGTATATTTTAAACCCTTATCGATACTTATCATCTATACACCCCTATTACGGTTATTCTTGAATTTTTAAGAGGTACAAATCTCGATAGATAATGTACAAGTTTAAAAGCTTCAAAACCTACCACGTTCAACATGATAACTAAAAATAAAATTATTTTTTATTTTTAAATTACATTTTATACATTTATAATTATTTATTTAAGAGTGAATTATGGATTTGGTCCCTGTGGTTTATTGATTTTTTTGACTATGGTCCCCATGGTATGTTTATTGTGGATATGGTCCTTGTGGTATTCAATTTGTTTTGGCTATGGTCCTTCTAACTAACGCCTCCGTTAACTCCGTTAAATCAAGGGTCATTTTAGCCATTTTGCATATTCTTTTGTCTTTTTTCTTATAAAAATAAAACAATATTTTTATACACAAGTATATATATATATATATATTCTTGTGTATAAAAATATATGCTTTTACTGTTTTTTAATGTAAATAAAATTTTAAGAGTAAATTACGGATTTGGTCCATGTGGTTTGGTGGATATTACGAAAATGGTCCATGGTCTTCGTTTATTACGGATTAGGACTCGACGTATGACATTTTATAACGATTTGGTCCCTCCCTCTAACTGCCGTCCAACAGCTCCGTTAAACTGAAGGGCATTTTCGTCCTTCTTTCTTTTTTTGTCTTTACATGAGGGACTAATTCGTTAATGACACAAACCCCAGGGACCAAATCCGTAATTAAGTTTGAAAAATAAAAATTATTAAATTTTTTATACTTTTAGTTTATTAAATTAATAAAGTATTATACATTAACATTTATTAATTATTATATATTACCTATATACACACACCAACACACACATATAGTTAATTAATATATTCTTTTTCAAAAAAATATATATATAGAGGCTCTTTCAAATGTAAACTTTTTTTTTTCGTGTAAACCGTGTAAACTTTGTAGTTTCATAGGCTTTTTTGATGAATTTTTTTATGGAATTGTTTATTTTGATGAAATTGTTTCATATCATTCATTTCTTGACAATTTTTTTTAATGAAATTTGTAGTTTCATAGGTTTTTTTCATTTTTATGAACTGTTTCATACATTTTTCGTTTTCACTTATGAAACTTTTCGTTTTCACCTATGAAACTACAAATTTCGCAAAAAAAAATCGTCAAGAAATGAATGATATGAAACAATTTCATCAAAATAAACAATTCCATAAAAAAATTCATCAAAAAAACCTTTGAAATCGAGAGTTTACATGGTTTACACGAAAAAAATTTACATTTGAAGCTCCCTCTCTATATATATAGTTCTAATAAATTGTAAACTATCATTTTAGTGTGTAAACTCTCGATTTCTTAGGTTTTTTTGATTTTTTTATAGAATTGTTTATTTTGATGAAATTGTTTCATATTATTCATTTCTTGACGAATTTTTTTTGCGAAATTTGTAGTTTCATAGGTGAAAACGAAAAATGTATGAAACAGTTCATAAAAATGAAAAAAAACTATGAAACTACAAATTTCATAAAAAAAATTCGTCAAAAAATGAATGATATGAAACAATTTTCATCAAAATAAACAATTTTATAAAAAAAAATCATCAAAAAAAAACTATGAAACTATAAAGTTTACACGAAAAAAAAGTTTACATTTGAAAGAGCCTATATATATATATATATTTGAAAAAGAATATATTAATTAACTATATGTGTGTGTTGGTGTGTGTATATAGATAATATATAATAATTAATAAATGTTAATGTATAATACTTTATTAATTTAATAAACTAAAAGTATAAAAAATTTAATAATTTTTATTTTTCAAACTTAATTACGGATTTGGTCCCTGGGGTTTGTGTCATTAACGAATTAGTCCCTCATGTAAAGACAAAAAAAGAAAGAAGGACGAAAATGCCCTTCAGTTTAACGGAGCTGTTGGACGGCAGTTAGAGGGAGGGACCAAATCGTTATAAAATGTCATACGTCGAGTCCTAATCCGTAATAAACGAAGACCAGGGACCATTTTCGTAATATCCACCAAACCACATGGACCAAATCCGTAATTTACTCAAATTTTAATTTAAACAAATCAAATCAAGAAACCATATCTTATTTTGTTTATAGTGAATAAAATAAGATATGATTTTATGATTTAATTACTTAAATTAAAATTTTAAATACGTCAAAGACGATTTAATTTAAATAATTTTTTTTTCTATCATTGTAATAAGCAAGTTTATTATCTGATTTTTTAATACCAAAATCATTAAAACCACTAAGATATGAACTCCAATTTTATCATCTAACCAAATGAAAGATTCACATAGTATCATCTTTGTAACTTATAATTGAACACATCCCTATATAGACTTCAACCATTTTTCATACCGAAATAGACAAAAATACAAAAATAATAATTATATAATTAATTTTTTTAATTTAAACAAATCAAATTATAAAATAATATATTATTTTATCTATTTTGATATCATTATATATACATATATATATATATATATATATATATATATAGGGAGGTTCAGGGGAAAACCTCAAATAAATGAAAAACTAAAAAACACTTTATCAACCGTTAGATCAGATGATCTGATGGATGTGATTAGGCGGACGGTTACAACAATATTAATTAAATAAAAAACCTAACCCCCCTATTTTTTATTCGAAAAAAGACGAAAAATAAACAAAATTCGAACGAAATAAATTACACCAAATAAATGATCATATTTTTCTCGTTAATTTGACATCCATATTGATATACTTTTTCTTTCGTATTTTCGTGGTTTTTCGGTTTTCCGGTTATTTAGAGTTTTCCCTTGAACCTGACCCTATATATATATATATATAATTGTGCATTAAAATAATATTTTTATTTTTTATAGGACAAAGAATATGCAAAATGGCTAAAATGACCCTTGATTTAACGGAGTTAATGGAGACATTAGTCAGAGGGACCACAACCAAAATAAATTGAATACCACAAGGACCAAATCCACAATAAACATACTATAGGGACCCTAGTCAAAGAAATCATCAAAACACAGGGACCAAATCCACAATTCACTCTTTATTTAATTTACTTTTATATCTTTTTCTTTTTCATTTTACACCCTTATCATTTTAGCATACATAATTGTATTTTAACTAAAATACATTAAAAATATGTTTAATTTGTTACAAACTATAGCATTATGATCGTCTCATAAATACCTTCAAAATAAATTCAAATGTTATGGGTTTGAAGATCCCACCATCAAGCTAGTATTTTTCAAAAATATTTTTATCGATTGACCATGTTAATTTTGAAATTTATATATATATCTGATATGCGATTTAATAACACATAAAACCGTAAAATTGGCATCGTGTGATGGAGAATAAAACTGAATATGAAACAAGATTGTTCTTTCAAGTTCTGAGTTTTAGATTCGAGATGTTTCGTGCCCCATCATGCACAGGTTCGAATCTAGTATTTACAAACAAAAAAAGAAAGAAGCTAATTAACTTGGTAAAAATGTATGATTGTTGTTTTGTCTTTGGTATTGTCCTTAAGCTTTAAGGAAGCAAAAAAAAAAGATGTCTATTGATATATTTGAAACATGGACATTTCTAGTTGTAGTTGTTAGCTCTAGAATTTACTGCAGTAGCTCTTTAATTTTCTGTATTTCAATTCCTAGTGTAATTGTTAGTTTGAAGTAATTAGTGGCAGTGTTGTACTCTCGGTCCCCACTGCGGTTTTAATTGAAGTCACTTTCAGTTTACTTATGTGCAACTTCTCATCTCTTGTTTTCTCTACTTCGGTAATTATGGGCTAAGCATCCTTTAGGATGTAGCAAGGAGAAGTACCTGGATTTTATAAGAAATGCTTGAGTAATCTTTATACTTGGAATATTTATTGTTTTGGTCATTCACTCTCGATTATTGCCCAATGATGCGAACAAGCCGATCACTTGTAAGGATCTAAAGTCTAGTTCTCAACTCAGAAATGAGTAGAACGCAGTGACACGAGCTTGGATGATGCTAGGGAATTCGAAAGAATTCTTATGACACTTGCAAAAGTGAGGTCAACACAGTGAGCTAATCTCAACCCACTGGAGTAGTAGGCAAGCTAGTTTGTGTATTTAAAAACACTTAGAGTATTTGTCTCTACACATTCCATCGAGACCTGAAAAGGTTCATTTTGATGTTACCATTGACGAATCGGTAAGTACCAAGAGTATGGGATTTTTACTTAAAGGTGTGAGTATTTTGTAACCGGACTTTTCTTACGAAAATGCCCACTTCAAGTACGAGGATCACTTTTGGGATCAGGTATTTAATATAAAATCTAGGGAAAATCTAACATACATTCCTTCTTTTAAAATCTTAAGTAACTCGTTAAAATAGCATATCACCAAACAAACCGACTTATTGCTTCTTCTGTAATTGAAACTTGTAAAAGGAAGCTCATGAGAACCATATTGTCTTGATTGCCCAGTCCCCGTGGATACGATTCTGGTATTTTACCAACTATTACATGCTGTGACGATCATAGTGGCCAGTGTACACTTGCGCTTCCCACTGTGGACAGTTTGCAACCCACTGCGATTAAATCACATATTTCGCACGTACCAACCCCCTTCTACAAACTTATACTTGTATAACCCTTCAGGACCAACAACAAATTACATGGAAATCACAAGTCTCATGGGGAAACGATCAAGAACCGTGAGTGTAAGAACTTCATTATTTCCGCCTCTGGTTAAACTCAATAATACTATATGCCAAAGCCTAATCCTATCCAGATTCCGCTTTAGAGCTAATCTATCTCAAAATTCCTCTTTGAATTCAACCCCAACCAATTTGATAACTAGACATAATCTAGATCCAAAACTACCTTCGAATTCGATTTCAAAACCAAACCTAAAACTTCCAAATCAATTTTTTTGGTCGTTTTATACAACCACTTTGTTACTCCCTTGTCCAATACCTTCGAAGTTATCATAATGAAGAACCGAGAGGGAATAGGTGTGGGACATGAGTTTAAATCAAGAAAACCAAATATTTTATGATTTGAAAGAAGAGGGAACATGATTATTACATTGGTTTTAAGTTGCAGCACTCGACAATTGGGAAAAGAACATCTAGATACAAGGGAATCTGGATGAGTTTCTAAGCTGGCAAAATTGTGGGAGTAGGCGAGTGGCACATTGGCTGAAAAACACTAGACCCCGACTCACGTTTTGGAAGGTAAAGGTGACATGAAGCTAACATGCAAGGGATGGACTTCAATGACACTTGGGGAGATATTGTAATCAGGTTGCTCCGATTTCTCTATTTTTCTATCCACCTTGAGGACAAGGTGGTTATTTGGGGGCATGGTAATGTCATGCATCCATTTAGAAGCCAAAGTCCATTTCTAAGTAATATTCTAGAATAGTTAAGAAGGGTTATTTTGGGTAATTCTAAATAAATAAATAGTATAAATAGGAGTGTGGTGGGAGAGTAGAGGGTGTGCACAAAATTAGTCTAAGAGAGTGGTAGCCTCTCGAATGCCACTTGTTCTTTCTTTTCGTTGTTAATCGAAGCATTCAACAATGTCATTTATCATTTGGTTTCTATTTTTATTGTCCAATGTGTCTGGTTCATGACGATGTAGTGGAAAATCTCATCATCCAGTGTCCCAAAGCCCTTGTGGCTATGGAGGTTCACCATTCATGGGATTAGTGAGTGTATGTAAGTTGGTCCACGGTTACCCAGAAAAACAAAAAAAGGAATACAAAGAACTCGCACCTTAAACATTAATTGTATCAACCTTTATACTCTTACCACAAGTAGAAATTAGACTAGTATATATAGAGTTCGCAATCTGCTCCTCAAGAACTAAAATACTTCAATTAAAAATATACTTATTGGTTTATCTGCCTAAGAATGTGCTGAAATTCTTGTGGACGTACCGTTGTTTGATGACACAATGGGATAGTGAATTTTACCAATGATTATAGAAATCAGTAGCTAGACTTTATATGAACATCATATCAGGCTACTTTAGCTAAACCAAAGTTTGTTCTTAGTTTGTTGTTTACAGTAAATAACAATGGACTTTGTTTGCTTATAGGTCGTTGCTCGTAGCAGTTTTTATAGTAGTGGGTGGAATTATATAGTAAAATGATTTCATATGTTTTATAATAAATATTGGAACATAATTAACTTGCCTCAAGTTGTTAAGGGGAAAAAAGCAATGTCATCAATGGCGGAAAGCAATGTGTGGAAGGAGAGGTATGAATCTACATGATTTTATGATTGAAATTTGAATAAATTTAGAGGGTCACAAAGGAGAGATCGGGAAATTTTGACCAAATTAGTCAAAAGTTGATTTGCTTTATCTTTACCATATTGATATTCCAATTCAAAAAGTCTCCAATTACAATCAGATGGCAGGCAAACGAGCAACAAGTTGTGCCGCAACCCTCTTTTGGATGGCAAAACCAATCCTACTAAAAATGAAATTTTGCGGTCGAAAAATTACTTTGCACAACCCGTTGAACCCTAGTTAAAAACTCCCTTGCTTCCGGAGAATTTAAATAGATGGGTTAACATATTAAATCAATGTCGATAAAGAAAAACAAGTAATTTTATAAGTTGAAATAATTTATTGTGGTTGGATTCACATGTAAAAAATACATTTTTCACTTTTTTAAATTAATAAAAATAAATATATTGAGATAATATTCTTTCGATTTTTGATTTTTATATTTTTATATTTGATCGTTTTTTAAATATATCAAATTTCATCCAAATTTATTTTTTATTTATTCATTTGTTTGACCATTATATTTCTATACAGATTAATTTAAGCAATCTTATAATTTTACGTTTAATTAATAAATATTACAAACTCAAGTCTTGCTAATTTATTCGTCATTTATTTGTGTAATTTATTTAATTTAATATTGCGTTCTAATTTAAAACTAAGTATTTTAACAAATGGATAATATATTTAACAGAAATCAAAAATAAGGTTTTATCTTGCAGTGTTTATTCTTTATTTATTAGGTTTACTCATGCTTAAGGGCCGTTTACAAAACGCTTACCTGGGTATAGGCATGACAATTTGACCCGACCCGGTGGAGAACCCGGTTCACCCGACCCGACCGGGGCCGGGGATTCCCCGCCAAACCGGGTACCGGGGCCGGGGAAACCCACTTTCAAAAAACCGGGGCCAGGGCCGGGGTGACCATCCCCCGACCCGCCCCGGACCCGGTATATATATATAATTAATATTTTATTTATTTTATATATTTAAAATATATAATAAATTTTAAAAATATTTATTCCTTTCCAATTTGTAATCATCTTAGATAGTTGTTAAAAATATTTATTTTTTCCCAATTTAAAAAATACAACAACAAAATATTTGTTAAAAAAGCCAAAAAAACACCAACCGGGTCTTCAGAAATCCAATCTGACTCAAATCCTTTCCAACTTTTCCAAATGTTTTACTATATAATAATTTGAAAACCACAAAAAGCATTTGAATCCCAACTATACTCATCTTGACAATGCCAAATAACAATACAAAGACGCAAGTAAGTAACCACTTGGGTTGGTTATGGTAAAGCCTTTGGGGGATGTAGTGGAACATCTCATCTACCCAAGGTTCAAGTCCCAAAGCCCTTGTGGCCATGGAGGTTCACCGTTTGTGGGATTAGTCGGTGCATGTAAGCTGGCCCACAGTTACCCAAAAAAAGGAATACAAAGAACTCGTACCTTAAACATTAATTGTATCAACTTTATACTCTTACCACAAGTAGAAATTAGACTAGTATATATAGAGTTTGCAATCAGCTGCTTAATTTCTTAACAAAACCTCCTAACTAAAATACAAGCTGATATCATGAAAATTAATAACTAAGAAGATGTATTAATTATTGCGTATTCCAATTTAATCAATGTATATATAATAATAATTCTAACAATTAACAAGAAAGTTAATTATATAAATAAAATTATCTTGTAAATCTTGACAACCAGACAGACAGTTAAGAGGCTCTTTATTATTTTGTTCTTAGTTACTTTATCTTTGTAGCTTCGCTCAATGTATTACTTCCTAATGGTACACATAATAAATTTGGGCTATTGCATATGTAAGCTCATATTGAATGAAGCAAAACCAACTACAATTAATACAAGTGTTCAAACAGTAGCTCCAATATATATATATATATATATATATATATATATATATATATATATATATATATATATAACCGTCCTAATACTAATAGTACGAGAACCATTAATCTAAAAGGATGCATGCATCATAGTAAATAAATTAAATTAATGCTTGCTGATGAAAATTAATTACTAAGAAGACAAAGACAATAATTAATTAAAACACATCAAATTAAAATTAAAGTCGAGACATAATAAATAAATGCAGCAATTAAATATATAGCAACCAACTAGCTAGTCTTTGGGAGAGTCGTTATAAGCCCTTGTAGCCTTCTGAATTAGGTGTGATTGCTTGTTAAGCAGTAGGGACTCTTTGACACTATGCTCAACATCCTCTCGGTAATAATCCCCCCATTCATCTTCTATTTCGTTAAGTTCATCTGGAGAAATAAACAACATGCAATCTCTTATCATGTCTTTTGCATCGTCCGACACTTCACTACACGGGTACAGAAGTTTTATACCTAAATTCACGTGTGGAAAGCGTGCCTCATACTCTTCCTTGGTCATACGAGGTCCACCAACTGCCACTTGTTCTTCTTCTTCGGGCATTCCTTCTTCTAAGTTGGACTTCATTGCAACAAAATTATTTGGGACACCTTCTTTCAGTTTTCGCTTCTTTGGCAATTCAAGAGGCTGTTTCTTCTTCTGCGGCGTCGGTTTATGAACTTTTTTCATCAGATGTGCAGATCTAGATTTTGTGGGAGGGGTTGTGAAGAAAGAGGGGTTTTCATCTGCGGAAGATGAAGGGATTATCAAGTTCTCAAGATCGTTTTCAACCATTTTTCTGTAATCAAGTAATAATATTATTGTATGGAAGCTATATATATATGTGTGTGTGTGTGTGTACATAATGATTATATGATTTTTGAAATTTATCATTGATTTGGATTTCCATAATTATGAGATGGCACAGTCTCATTTATGCTTGGAAATTTTGTGTTTTGTTTTCAAATATTACAAGATTAGGTGAAAATCAAATCATATATATTCTCCATTCCCTTTTTAATTAATTAATTAATTAATTAAAAAAAATCTAAAATAAAAATGTAACATATTTATTTTAAATATAAAATAAATATATTTATAGAAAATATTATAAGTAGATCTCTCTAAATCAAAAGTTATTTAATGTTTTAAACATATTTTAAAACATTATTACATACAAATCCTACAAAACCCTTTGAAATACCAACAAAACCTGTCGATTTCAATGAAATCCCGGGATTTCAAATCCGGGAAATCCTTCAAACCAAACATGGGGTTGGAATGGAATTGAAATCCAAATCCCTCAAAATCCAATCCAATCCTGCAAACCAAACGAGACCTTTGTTTTCGTCCAAATTCACACTTTTTCTTGTGTGCATAGAGTTAACATGCAAAACACTTGCTTCAAGTATATGGTAAAGGTATGCTTCTCTAAGTTGCAGCTGTAAACTAGTATATCGTTGACCTCATTTTTGTTGGACCATCTTTTTGAATTACAATGGATTCACCTCTTAATCTATGGATTGGGATGAAGATTGTTAGGATTTTAATAATATTGTGGATCTAAATTTGATTTGGGCTATTAAATTTTATTTCTATAAGGGCTTCTTTCAATTTATGGATGAGGACATCATTGCAGCAAGGAGCCGAAGGAGAACACACCAGGAACGAGTTCCCCGAACAGCCCCTAACCAAACCCACAGGCCACTAAACAGCAGTCTACCTGTTGTACACGAAATCGACGAGCTAATGCCGTCCAATCCTTGGAGAGCTTTTTACTTTCTGTATTATAAGATTTTTGCTTTAGAAATTAAGAAGCATAAGACCAACTTCTAGATCTCATCCTTTCTGTGCGTATTAAACCCAACACAATCAAAACCAACCAAATTCATGGGAATGTAATTAATGAAGACTAAAAAGTATTAATTATATTCTTTGGCAATTCCTTCACCATTTCCACTACAGCTGTTAACAGCAATGGCGTATTAATTGCATATTCCAACTTAATCAATGTATATGTAACAGCAATGGTTCTTCTGATGTATATTGTTGAATACAATATTGTATTAATTAATTATTTTGTATTATATAATATTTTTATTATAAAATTATTCATTTTAATATTTAAATTACAAACAACTATATATTGATATCGATTATATAAACTTATAAATGATACAAATTTGTATTATAAATCAATATATATATATATATATATATATAATGAGAATGTAGGAGAGAGAGGGTTAAGGAGAGACTTTAAAATTTTGTGAGGATAATCATACGTTATAGCATATTGGGAAAGAGTTGGAGGATATTTTTGATGAGACATCGGTGGCCGCCATTCTTATTAGAAAAATTAACTTTCCGATCACAAATCCTAACTTTTACTCCAAACACATCTTTCTTGTCAATGGATTCATCGTCACCGTCTTCATCGCCGGTAAATTGGGAAACCCTAGATGCTCTGGTCATCGAATTCGCCAAATCCGAAAACTTAATCGAAGATTCACCTCCTCCTGCTTCGCCTTCTTCATCTTCCTGTTCCTCTTCTTCTTATCACCATCGTTTGCTGATTCTCCAAGTCAGACGATTATTGCAATTCGGTGACATCGATTCCGCCATTGATCTATTACGTCTCCACGCTCCTTCCGTTCTCGATGATCAACGCCTCCTTTTCCGTCTACAGAAACAGGTAAACGATTTGTAATTTCGTTTTGAATAACAAGTTTTTTATTTGGTAATTCGCTAAGAGTTTGCTTATGTTTGATGGAATGAGGAAATTTATTGAGCTTTTGAGGAAAGGAACTGAAAAGGATCGTAATTCTGCGATTAATTGCCTGCGGACGGCACTCGCTCCTAGCGCTCTCGACGCCTATCCTGTGTGTTTCTATATTTCCTTATTGTTTGCTGCAAATATCTGATGATTCTGATCGTTGTTGACGTTCGTTTTGCATTGTGGTTGAGTACCTTAGGATAGTTACAAGTAGTATGTATATATTAGAGCAGATCAAAACGATTGGAGGAAAGGGAATGAATTTAAAATGCAAACTAATTGATCTTAGAATCCAAAGACGAACCATGGATTCCATTCTGTATGCTACCTTAACAAGAAGCACTGAAGCAGCACATGATTTTTTTTATCCTTATGCCCCAACCAATTTTCATTCTGCACCACTATAAATATTCTTGAACTACATGAAGTGGAATGGGGCTTTAGATTGGGATGGAATGAATTAAGCTTGAAACTTCAAAATTGTATGTTAACCAAGGTCTTTGGGTTCAGAATGAGTGGAACTGGAATCCTTGTAACTTTTGTTTTGCAAGCCTGGTTCTTCATGGGAACATCTCTACCCCAAGGTATACATATATCCTACCCTCAGACCCTACTGGGCTTGTTTGGTTTGGTTAATGAGTAAAACTGGAAGAACCTTTTCTGGAGTGAGGTTCTGCACATGATTCAGCCAAGTCTATGGACGCATTAAGCTTAGCTGCATTCATTTTTGGGACCCGTGGATTTCTTTTTGAAATGGAGATCTATAAATGCAAGAGAATCCATAGCGTAAAAGACCTTGGAAGTTGGAACCTTTATGTAGCCAGCAAAAAAAGTGTGTAATTTTCAGAACGCACAATATGAAAAGGAGTTATTGGCCGTAGTGACCGCGGTACAGAAGAACCAGCTCTTGAATTTGAAAGTCAATTTCCAGGTTTTTCTATTTCATCTTGAGGTCAAGATTGTTGTCAAGGAGGAAGGAATGTAACAGAATGTTGAAATCTGTTAGGAGTGGTTATTGTTGGTTTCTTTGAATGATAAGACTATAAATAGGATGTAACGGTTGCAAGTCGAGATATGAATAATAATACCCAAATTTCCTCTCTCAACTTTCTTTCTCTACTATCTCTTCTCTCTCTCGATCTCTACTTCTCTTCTCCCTGTCTTCTTATTTCTTGCCCTGTAACACTTCATCTTGACGATTCATTGTAATCGATTAGGAAGTTATTTGTAAAATTAGGTTTGTTTGGTTTACATGATCGACTGATTTGAGATTCAGTGGCTCTCGTTGCATGACAATCTGTAAAGTTTCTCTCTATGAATGAATACCTTTTTTTTGAAAGGCAATATTATTAAAAACAGGGGAGATCCCAAAGCAAAAACACAGCCTACACAGAAAGCTCACATTCTGCCAGGAGCAGAAAGCAGAGCCAGAACAACCAACCCACAACAGAAACCAAGAAACAAGAAAGAGAAAACGAGACAAAACAAGAACCTAGACCAACACTCCAACTAAAATGACGTTAAGGAAGCCAGATAGAACCACACAATCAATCCATCCAGGAAGGTTTGTTGCTCGAAATCCAAAGAAAGGAGGTTGACTAGATTTCAAAGACAAGCTCTCGAATGTCGATTCGAGCCCCTCTACG
This sequence comes from Saussurea involucrata, assembly GCA_033807775.1. Taxonomy (NCBI): domain Eukaryota; kingdom Viridiplantae; phylum Streptophyta; class Magnoliopsida; order Asterales; family Asteraceae; genus Saussurea; species Saussurea involucrata. The sequence continues at coordinate 564,492 of JAWVWS010001274.1, read as the reverse complement.
AATGAATACTTTACTAACCTGTAAATTTGATGTGGACAATGAGCAGCCTCATTGCTGTGAAGTTGAGTTATTGAGCTTGCTAATGTGATGCTAGACTTCATCATTCGTGACTTTGTTAGGCCATCACTAAAATTGAGTTATTGTGCTGAACCTTGCATTTTTTGCCCTAGACTGCTTGCTCTCTGTATATAATTAATGGAGATTACCACATTTTTAGGAAGACAGAGAAGTCAAACACTTATTCTTTTTAACTCCTAAAGTTTTTTATGCTCAACTGGAAGAGAATTTCTCAAAATATTATGGTTGTATATCTTTAATTAATTCCATTATAACAACTTGATCTTATCCCCTTTGAGAACAAACCTTGCTCATTTGACTCCTTGAAGTGCAGAGTTTGAAACCAAACTTGGTGAACTCAGTTAGATTCATATATACAAAATTAACCAGCCTTCTAGTCTTTAGTCCAAAAATATTGGAATTCTCAAAATATTATATTTGTTCACGAGTAGTGTTTTGCTATTTAGTGCATCAGAATTTGATGCTCCAGATGATCCCTTATACATAGCAATATAACACAATAGCTACTTGCATAGCAAAGAAACTATGTATTTCGTGGTGGTGTTTGAGGGGCACAGCTGCCCTTCTTACATAATCGTGCTTACCCCTTACAAAGCAGCGATGACCTGTACCAAATTTTTGAATAATTGGGTATATGGTACCATGACAAGATTGTAGATAACAAGTTATGTGCTCCAAATATGCACTCCATTTGTGAGAAAATTTTACAATGTTTGTTAAGTATTAGCAACTAGTTTAAGACCCTTATGAACTGCACCAGCAGTCTTGCTTCTTACTGTTAGTTAATACAAAATAGTGTAGTTATTTTTTTTTTGTTTTACTTGCTATATTCACTACTTCCTTTTTTATTTTTAATTGAAATCTTGTTCGTTTGTGTTCATATTGGCAATTTTAGATGTCAATTCTGCAGCTTCGGATGAGAGAGGGTGGTCATAGATCACTCGTTCTGTAACATGAAAACATGGGGAATTAAATAAATCACTCAACAGAGTTAAATGGTATCCAGTGGCAGCAAAATTCAGAATATGATCTAGATCAACACATGTAGTAGATGTTAAAGAAATAAATTTCCGAGTAATGCAACTAGAACATGAAACAACATCTAGATGGAGGGACAAATCAAGTCACTTAACTGTTACTTTTCTTGAGATAGATACTTGGCCCATATTTCAAGGATATACCATAAAATTACTACATTTAAGTTGAATAGAGGTGTAATTAATGTTGGTGATTTGCTTCTTTCTTATAATATTTCTTCTATCCAGTCCACTTGATTTATCTTTCAGCCAACACTACGTACTGTTTACATATTTCTGCGTTCCATTACATGAACAGCTGCTATGGAAACCATAAGAATTCAGGATATGTAGAAGAGAATCTTCTGGCCGAATTGTTTGTGCAGGTAATGGATTTAGTTGGAAGTAAACTTAAGAATTGCTAGTTCTCGCTTCGGTTAATTACATATGCTGGGTACTTATGTAGATACTCTATGTTCATTACTTAAAAGTAAAGACTTGTGGCCATAGCAATTGTTAAGAAAAATATAAAGGATAATAACTCCTCTGCTTGAAATTGTTTAACTTCCATTCAAATTTATTATTAGGTGTTTTGGCTTTAATATCAATCAATCAAGTTTCCATATTCGTAAAGTGGAAGATAGACAAAAGTACAGGCAATGGAACAAACAACTTGCTATTGAATTTTGACAATTAAAGAATAGATCTTAGTTTTTGTCCATGCATCTCTACTGATCATATGGAACAACCTTAAATGTGATTGTATATGTTACCTTTCTCAATTAAAAAGTAACTAAATGATATCTTTAATTTTGATTGGCCTTTTCTTTCTTCTTTCAGGTGTTAAGTTCGTGCCTAGTAATGATGGATACTGGTATTCATTGTGGCCAGCAGATATATATATATATATATATATATATATACACCCATGGTAATTAATTTTGATTCCCTATGAAGATTTTTTGATGACCATCTTCAATGTACAACCATATATATATATTTGCAATTTGAAAAAGGGTTGGATAATAGCATGATTTTGAAATGGGTTATTGCAAAGGGTGGTGTTTATTGATTGGATTGGTTTCTCTTTTTTTTTGTAGCTAGCTACTCATTCTCCTTCTACGGTCTACATGTGGATGGATCGAACTTACACTAAAAGAGGTAAGTGATCGATCAACTAATTAATGGTTCAAATTAATGTTTTACTATATAATAATTTGAAAACCACAAAAAGCATTTGAATCCCAACTATACTCATCTTGACAATGCCAAATAACAATACAAAGACGCAAGTAAGTAACCACTTGGGTTGGTTATGGTAAAGCCTTTGGGGGATGTAGTGGAACATCTCATCTACCCAAGGTTCAAGTCCCAAAGCCCTTGTGGCCATGGAGGTTCACCGTTTGTGGGATTAGTCGGTGCATGTAAGCTGGCCCACAGTTACCCAAAAAAAGGAATACAAAGAACTCGTACCTTAAACATTAATTGTATCAACTTTATACTCTTACCACAAGTAGAAATTAGACTAGTATATATAGAGTTTGCAATCAGCTGCTTAATTTCTTAACAAAACCTCCTAACTAAAATACAAGCTGATATCATGAAAATTAATAACTAAGAAGATGTATTAATTATTGCGTATTCCAATTTAATCAATGTATATATAATAATAATTCTAACAATTAACAAGAAAGTTAATTATATAAATAAAATTATCTTGTAAATCTTGACAACCAGACAGACAGTTAAGAGGCTCTTTATTATTTTGTTCTTAGTTACTTTATCTTTGTAGCTTCGCTCAATGTATTACTTCCTAATGGTACACATAATAAATTTGGGCTATTGCATATGTAAGCTCATATTGAATGAAGCAAAACCAACTACAATTAATACAAGTGTTCAAACAGTAGCTCCAATATATATATATATATATATATATAACCGTCCTAATACTAATAGTACGAGAACCATTAATCTAAAAGGATGCATGCATCATAGTAAATAAATTAAATTAATGCTTGCTGATGAAAATTAATTACTAAGAAGACAAAGACAATAATTAATTAAAACACATCAAATTAAAATTAAAGTCGAGACATAATAAATAAATGCAGCAATTAAATATATAGCAACCAACTAGCTAGTCTTTGGGAGAGTCGTTATAAGCCCTTGTAGCCTTCTGAATTAGGTGTGATTGCTTGTTAAGCAGTAGGGACTCTTTGACACTATGCTCAACATCCTCTCGGTAATAATCCCCCCATTCATCTTCTATTTCGTTAAGTTCATCTGGAGAAATAAACAACATGCAATCTCTTATCATGTCTTTTGCATCGTCCGACACTTCACTACACGGGTACAGAAGTTTTATACCTAAATTCACGTGTGGAAAGCGTGCCTCATACTCTTCCTTGGTCATACGAGGTCCACCAACTGCCACTTGTTCTTCTTCTTCGGGCATTCCTTCTTCTAAGTTGGACTTCATTGCAACAAAATTATTTGGGACACCTTCTTTCAGTTTTCGCTTCTTTGGCAATTCAAGAGGCTGTTTCTTCTTCTGCGGTGTCGGTTTATGAACTTTTTTCATCAAATGTGCAGATCTAGATTTTGTGGGAGGGGTTGTGAAGAAAGAGGGGTTTTCATCTGTGGAAGATGAAGGGATTATCAAGTTCTCAAGATCGTTTTCAACCATTTTTCTATAATCAAGTAATAATATTATTGTATGGAAGCTATATATATATGTGTGTGTGTGTGTGTACATAATGATTATATGATTTTTGAAATTTATCATTGATTTGGATTTCCATAATTATGAGATGGCACAGTCTCATTTATGCTTGGAAATTTTGTGTTTTGTTTTCAAATATTACAAGATTAGGTGAAAATCAAATCATATATATTCTCCATTCCCTTTTTAATTAATTAATTAATTAATTAAAAAAAATCTAAAATAAAAATGTAACATGTTTATTTTAAATATAAAATAAATATATTTATAGAAAATATTATAAGTAGATCTCTCTAAATCAAAAGTTATTTAATGTTTTAAACATATTTTAAAACATTATTACATACAAATCCTACAAAACCCTTTGAAATACCAACAAAACCCGTCGATTTCAATGAAATCCTGGGATTTCAAATCCGGGAAATCCTTCAAACCAAACATGGGATTGGAATGGAATTGAAATCCAAATCCCTCAAAATCCCTCAAAATCCAATCCAATCCTGCAAACCAAACGAGACCTTTGTTTTCGTCCAAATTCACACTTTTTCTTGTGTGCATAGAGTTAACATGCAAAACACTTGCTTCAAGTATAAGGTAAAGGTATGCTTCTCTAAGTTGCAGTTGTAAACTAGTATATCGTTGACCTCATTTTTGTTGGACCATCTTTTTGAATTACAATGGATTCACCTCTTAATCTATGGATTGGGATGAAGATTGTTAGGATTTTAATAATATTGTGGATCTAAATTTGATTTGGGCTATTAAATATTATTTCTATCAGGGCTTCTTTCAATTTATGGATGAGGACATCATTGCAGCAAGGAGCCGAAGGAGAACACACCAGGAACGAGTTCCCCGAACAGCCCCTAACCAAACCCACAGGCCACTAAACAGCAGTAGAGACCTGTTGTACACGAAATCGACGAGCTAATGCCGTCCAATCCTTGGAGAGCTTTTTACTTTCTGTATTATAAGATTTTTGCTTTAGAAATTAAGAAGCATAAGACCAACTTCTAGATCTCATCCTTTCTGTGCGTATTAAACCCAACACAATCAAAACCAACCAAATTCATGGGAATGTAATTAATGAAGACTAAAAAGTATTAATTATATTCTTTGGCAATTCCTTCACCATTTCCACTACAGCTGTTAATTGCATATTCCAACTTAATCAATGTATATATAATAATTGTTAATTATAAATAATATTACCTTGTAAATCTTGACAAACAGACATAATATATATTAAATGTGCTCAAGGTTGGACTTGAAATGAGATTATTGATAAAACGTACGGAAAGCTTACTTTTTTTCTGTTTTTTTTACAGAGCTAAATTCACAACCTTATTCAAAAAACAATAAAAATCAAACTAATTCAACATAGTATTTATTAACTTTTAGACAAAAAACATTGACTTCAAGGCAATCCCCAACCATATAAAGATAAAACAATTAATTAAAAACAAAATCAAAATCTCCTCATTAATTAAAAAAAGGAAACATAATACTCTAATCAATAGCTAGGGAATACCTGATGCATGTAGGCAATAAACTTAATTAATTAATAGTAGAAGAAAAATGATTGATTGATTGATTAATTAGTCTTTGTTAATTTGATTTTTATCCATCTTTCTGGCCTTCTCGATGAGACTCATCTGTTCCTCCATGAGCAGCATGCGTTTAGTTCCTATCACCCGTATCTCTTCAAGATAAAGGTCAACCCATTTTTTCTCCATGGCCTTTAATTCTTTTTGAGAAAGATGCGTCATCATCAACTTCTTTAACGTATTATATCCTTCACTTGTCATATTAGCAGCCGGGTACAAATGTGGTAACCTTGAATTCATACGAGGATAATCAACCACAAAATCCAATTCAATCCTCTTCCTTTTATCATCATCATTCCCAGCAACAGCTACAACTACACTTTTGTCTTCACCTCCCCATAGTTGTTGACAAAGTTTGTGAACTTTGGCCTTGTGACCCTCTAAATGCACCACATCGACGACTACACTCTTTTTGAACTTGTTCCTTAGCTTTCGAACTTTATCGCTCAATTGGGTTTTCGATACGTCCACATTCAACGATGTCTTGACGGAATTAAACAACTCCGTCATGTCTGACTTGTTGCTTTGATTCTTCAACGCTTTCAAAAGGGTTATTTCGTCTTTCTCTGTCCATACTCTTCTAAGACTGCCGCCTTTGGATTGTTCAATTGGCACATAATCTGAATCACTGGATGAGCCATTTGTTGTTGTTGTCTTCTTATTGCTTTGGCGTGGTCTCTTCATAGGAGAATCGACTTCATCACAAGAAGCCAAAGGGATTTTTACGTACAGGTTACCATCGTTGGCCATGATCTTCTTTTGGCCTAGTGATTGAGAAATATACCAATATTTTTACTATTGAAATATGTATATATTAACACGAATTGATTATTGAGAAGCCTAATATCTATATCTATATATATACCAAGGAAACTATCAAAATCATCTCTTGGTAAATCTTTATAATTTGAATATTTTCCAAAAACTATGATTCAACATCTTCCTTATTTAGTGAAATTTGAATTTATATATTATTCAACAATATATTAAGATATAGATATTCTTTTGTCAGATATAAAACATGTTATAAAATATATACACACATGTACAAGTAATTAATTATTTATTTGTAAATAATTTAATGAGGGAAATTAAATAACCAAGCAAAGATTCTCTGTCTTTTTCTTGATCTTGATTTCCTATTATTTGGACCTGACGTCAATTTTTTCTTTGTGTTTATTCTCTCATTTAAAAACAAATATCTAATCTACCATATATATGACGTTAAATAGAAATTAAAATATATTTGTGGGAAAGTTTATTTGATTTGAAATGTATAAATAATAAAAGCCCACCAATAGCAATAATTAATATCTTAATATTTATTCTGTGTTTTAAAATAGCTACTTTAATTATGAATAAATATATTATTCATTTATAGAATATATATATAAGAAGTCGATTTCTTTACTCAATATCTATGTATATATTTTCATAAAATAGAAAAGCGTGGGCGATATTATTATAATTGACATCCAATGAATGTTCATGATTTTAATGTCATTAATCACTTTGATATAATTTTATAAAATTAATGATAATACTTATCTCTAACAATTAATGAAGTTTTATGTACTGTTTCTAATGCTAATTATTTGATTAATATTTATCACTAACAACCTTCAAATCCTTATATTGTGGACTCTTATTAATTAATCCTTATCTCTAACCACTTTCAAATCTTCAAATCATGAACTCCTTAAAAAAACGTCATTTTTTAAACAAATTTATAAAAAAAAACACGACTGTTTTCTCAAAACCACGCATTAAAATATTTTTGAAAATTAAAATCGAGATATATCGCGTTGCATTGCACGAGTAAACTTCTAGTAATTAATTATTTAGTTACATATATCTCTTATTTATCATTTTTTATTTTCGGCCTTTATCATATTAAAATAAATAATCGTTTATGAACTAAAATGTATTAAAAGATACTTTCTTTACAAATTATATCATTATCATCATTTCGTCAATACCTTTAAAATGAGTTCAATTTGAATATTTTTGGATTTAATCATATTATTAAATATCATGAATATATACCAATTACTTTGTTTTATATTTAATATGTTTTCGTTTTTTTACACTCTTATCATATTAAAAATACATAATCATAGATTAACTAAAATACATTATAAAATGCATTTTTTTTACAAATCTTAATACTACTATATAAAATTTCTAAAACAATTGTTTTCAAGAGTTTTTAAAATCTACATGTTAAGCTTGGTGTACAACTTGTTAAGCTATGTATAACCCCTCCGCACTCACTCCTCAGTCACTATTAGAGATGGCCAAAAATCGGTTCCGGGCTGGGCCCAAATCGGTCTTGGTCCCAAATAGTAATCTCTTAACCTGTCTCGGTTCCAAATAGTAATCTCGTAACCGATCCTGGTTCCGACCCGAATACTAAGGCCTGGATAAGCTTTATAAGCCCGGCTATGAGTACCGGTCTCGGGTTGGGCAAAACTGGTCCCACTTATTTTTTTAAATCGATTTTTAACTTATAAAAAATATCTTTTTGAAAAATTTAGTCAATCAAATACGCTAACAAATACATTTTTATTATAATTGGGTCAATCGAATACATTAAAAAATACTTACATTTAAAAACATATGTTTTATCATAATTGGGTCAACCAAATACACTAACAAGTACATTTTTATTTAAAAGTGCACTTAAAATTTCATTTGAAATAAATTATTAAATAAAAAAATGGATTGGTCCCGGGTCGGTCCTATAGGGCTGGTCCAAGCCTTGTTTTTGGATGAAAAAAGGACCGACGGTCCCAAATCGGTCCTTTCAGGCCAGGCCGTTTCCATGTCTATCCCGGTCCCGGTCCTCCGCCGGTCCCGGTCCCGGGTCGGACCTATTTGGCCATCTTTACTCCCCACCAACCTCTCTTTAACCCACACCCCAATTTTTGTTTAATTTATTAGTTGCACTTAACATCCTTGTAATTAGTTATTGAATTTATTTTTAATCTTTTACTTTTTCATTTTTTCTCTTATCATGTTAACATAAATAATCGTATATGAACTAAAATTCATTAAAAAATTCATTAATTCTTTTTACAAGTCATAGCATTGTCGTCGTCTTGTCAATAAATTCGAAACGACACCAATATTGAATATTTTTGAATTTAATGATATTATTAAATATCATGATTAAATATGAATTAATTTGTTTTATACTTCTGACGTTTTAATTTATCATTTTACATCCTTATCACATTAAAAGTACATAATCATAGATTAACTAAAATACATGATAAAATCCATTTTTTACAAATTATACTATTACGATCTTTTCCTCAATAATTTCAAAATAAGTTCATTATTTAATATTTTTAATTTAATAATATTGTAAAATATCATAAATACGTATTGAGATTTTTCAAGAATGATGCATCAAGATTTTTTTTAAACTTGTATATTTTAAACCCTTATCGATACTTATCATCTATACACCCCTATTACGGTTATTCTTGAATTTTTAAGAGGTACAAATCTCGATAGATAATGTACAAGTTTAAAAGCTTCAAAACCTACCACGTTCAACATGATAACTAAAAATAAAATTATTTTTTATTTTTAAATTACATTTTATACATTTATAATTATTTATTTAAGAGTGAATTATGGATTTGGTCCCTGTGGTTTATTGATTTTTTTGACTATGGTCCCCATGGTATGTTTATTGTGGATATGGTCCTTGTGGTATTCAATTTGTTTTGGCTATGGTCCTTCTAACTAACGCCTCCGTTAACTCCGTTAAATCAAGGGTCATTTTAGCCATTTTGCATATTCTTTTGTCTTTTTTCTTATAAAAATAAAACAATATTTTTATACACAAGTATATATATATATATATATTCTTGTGTATAAAAATATATGCTTTTACTGTTTTTTAATGTAAATAAAATTTTAAGAGTAAATTACGGATTTGGTCCATGTGGTTTGGTGGATATTACGAAAATGGTCCATGGTCTTCGTTTATTACGGATTAGGACTCGACGTATGACATTTTATAACGATTTGGTCCCTCCCTCTAACTGCCGTCCAACAGCTCCGTTAAACTGAAGGGCATTTTCGTCCTTCTTTCTTTTTTTGTCTTTACATGAGGGACTAATTCGTTAATGACACAAACCCCAGGGACCAAATCCGTAATTAAGTTTGAAAAATAAAAATTATTAAATTTTTTATACTTTTAGTTTATTAAATTAATAAAGTATTATACATTAACATTTATTAATTATTATATATTACCTATATACACACACCAACACACACATATAGTTAATTAATATATTCTTTTTCAAAAAAATATATATATAGAGGCTCTTTCAAATGTAAACTTTTTTTTTTCGTGTAAACCGTGTAAACTTTGTAGTTTCATAGGCTTTTTTGATGAATTTTTTTATGGAATTGTTTATTTTGATGAAATTGTTTCATATCATTCATTTCTTGACAATTTTTTTTAATGAAATTTGTAGTTTCATAGGTTTTTTTCATTTTTATGAACTGTTTCATACATTTTTCGTTTTCACTTATGAAACTTTTCGTTTTCACCTATGAAACTACAAATTTCGCAAAAAAAAATCGTCAAGAAATGAATGATATGAAACAATTTCATCAAAATAAACAATTCCATAAAAAAATTCATCAAAAAAACCTTTGAAATCGAGAGTTTACATGGTTTACACGAAAAAAATTTACATTTGAAGCTCCCTCTCTATATATATAGTTCTAATAAATTGTAAACTATCATTTTAGTGTGTAAACTCTCGATTTCTTAGGTTTTTTTGATTTTTTTATAGAATTGTTTATTTTGATGAAATTGTTTCATATTATTCATTTCTTGACGAATTTTTTTTGCGAAATTTGTAGTTTCATAGGTGAAAACGAAAAATGTATGAAACAGTTCATAAAAATGAAAAAAAACTATGAAACTACAAATTTCATAAAAAAAATTCGTCAAAAAATGAATGATATGAAACAATTTTCATCAAAATAAACAATTTTATAAAAAAAAATCATCAAAAAAAAACTATGAAACTATAAAGTTTACACGAAAAAAAAGTTTACATTTGAAAGAGCCTATATATATATATATATTTGAAAAAGAATATATTAATTAACTATATGTGTGTGTTGGTGTGTGTATATAGATAATATATAATAATTAATAAATGTTAATGTATAATACTTTATTAATTTAATAAACTAAAAGTATAAAAAATTTAATAATTTTTATTTTTCAAACTTAATTACGGATTTGGTCCCTGGGGTTTGTGTCATTAACGAATTAGTCCCTCATGTAAAGACAAAAAAAGAAAGAAGGACGAAAATGCCCTTCAGTTTAACGGAGCTGTTGGACGGCAGTTAGAGGGAGGGACCAAATCGTTATAAAATGTCATACGTCGAGTCCTAATCCGTAATAAACGAAGACCAGGGACCATTTTCGTAATATCCACCAAACCACATGGACCAAATCCGTAATTTACTCAAATTTTAATTTAAACAAATCAAATCAAGAAACCATATCTTATTTTGTTTATAGTGAATAAAATAAGATATGATTTTATGATTTAATTACTTAAATTAAAATTTTAAATACGTCAAAGACGATTTAATTTAAATAATTTTTTTTTCTATCATTGTAATAAGCAAGTTTATTATCTGATTTTTTAATACCAAAATCATTAAAACCACTAAGATATGAACTCCAATTTTATCATCTAACCAAATGAAAGATTCACATAGTATCATCTTTGTAACTTATAATTGAACACATCCCTATATAGACTTCAACCATTTTTCATACCGAAATAGACAAAAATACAAAAATAATAATTATATAATTAATTTTTTTAATTTAAACAAATCAAATTATAAAATAATATATTATTTTATCTATTTTGATATCATTATATATACATATATATATATATATATATATATATATATATATATATAGGGAGGTTCAGGGGAAAACCTCAAATAAATGAAAAACTAAAAAACACTTTATCAACCGTTAGATCAGATGATCTGATGGATGTGATTAGGCGGACGGTTACAACAATATTAATTAAATAAAAAACCTAACCCCCCTATTTTTTATTCGAAAAAAGACGAAAAATAAACAAAATTCGAACGAAATAAATTACACCAAATAAATGATCATATTTTTCTCGTTAATTTGACATCCATATTGATATACTTTTTCTTTCGTATTTTCGTGGTTTTTCGGTTTTCCGGTTATTTAGAGTTTTCCCTTGAACCTGACCCTATATATATATATATATAATTGTGCATTAAAATAATATTTTTATTTTTTATAGGACAAAGAATATGCAAAATGGCTAAAATGACCCTTGATTTAACGGAGTTAATGGAGACATTAGTCAGAGGGACCACAACCAAAATAAATTGAATACCACAAGGACCAAATCCACAATAAACATACTATAGGGACCCTAGTCAAAGAAATCATCAAAACACAGGGACCAAATCCACAATTCACTCTTTATTTAATTTACTTTTATATCTTTTTCTTTTTCATTTTACACCCTTATCATTTTAGCATACATAATTGTATTTTAACTAAAATACATTAAAAATATGTTTAATTTGTTACAAACTATAGCATTATGATCGTCTCATAAATACCTTCAAAATAAATTCAAATGTTATGGGTTTGAAGATCCCACCATCAAGCTAGTATTTTTCAAAAATATTTTTATCGATTGACCATGTTAATTTTGAAATTTATATATATATCTGATATGCGATTTAATAACACATAAAACCGTAAAATTGGCATCGTGTGATGGAGAATAAAACTGAATATGAAACAAGATTGTTCTTTCAAGTTCTGAGTTTTAGATTCGAGATGTTTCGTGCCCCATCATGCACAGGTTCGAATCTAGTATTTACAAACAAAAAAAGAAAGAAGCTAATTAACTTGGTAAAAATGTATGATTGTTGTTTTGTCTTTGGTATTGTCCTTAAGCTTTAAGGAAGCAAAAAAAAAAGATGTCTATTGATATATTTGAAACATGGACATTTCTAGTTGTAGTTGTTAGCTCTAGAATTTACTGCAGTAGCTCTTTAATTTTCTGTATTTCAATTCCTAGTGTAATTGTTAGTTTGAAGTAATTAGTGGCAGTGTTGTACTCTCGGTCCCCACTGCGGTTTTAATTGAAGTCACTTTCAGTTTACTTATGTGCAACTTCTCATCTCTTGTTTTCTCTACTTCGGTAATTATGGGCTAAGCATCCTTTAGGATGTAGCAAGGAGAAGTACCTGGATTTTATAAGAAATGCTTGAGTAATCTTTATACTTGGAATATTTATTGTTTTGGTCATTCACTCTCGATTATTGCCCAATGATGCGAACAAGCCGATCACTTGTAAGGATCTAAAGTCTAGTTCTCAACTCAGAAATGAGTAGAACGCAGTGACACGAGCTTGGATGATGCTAGGGAATTCGAAAGAATTCTTATGACACTTGCAAAAGTGAGGTCAACACAGTGAGCTAATCTCAACCCACTGGAGTAGTAGGCAAGCTAGTTTGTGTATTTAAAAACACTTAGAGTATTTGTCTCTACACATTCCATCGAGACCTGAAAAGGTTCATTTTGATGTTACCATTGACGAATCGGTAAGTACCAAGAGTATGGGATTTTTACTTAAAGGTGTGAGTATTTTGTAACCGGACTTTTCTTACGAAAATGCCCACTTCAAGTACGAGGATCACTTTTGGGATCAGGTATTTAATATAAAATCTAGGGAAAATCTAACATACATTCCTTCTTTTAAAATCTTAAGTAACTCGTTAAAATAGCATATCACCAAACAAACCGACTTATTGCTTCTTCTGTAATTGAAACTTGTAAAAGGAAGCTCATGAGAACCATATTGTCTTGATTGCCCAGTCCCCGTGGATACGATTCTGGTATTTTACCAACTATTACATGCTGTGACGATCATAGTGGCCAGTGTACACTTGCGCTTCCCACTGTGGACAGTTTGCAACCCACTGCGATTAAATCACATATTTCGCACGTACCAACCCCCTTCTACAAACTTATACTTGTATAACCCTTCAGGACCAACAACAAATTACATGGAAATCACAAGTCTCATGGGGAAACGATCAAGAACCGTGAGTGTAAGAACTTCATTATTTCCGCCTCTGGTTAAACTCAATAATACTATATGCCAAAGCCTAATCCTATCCAGATTCCGCTTTAGAGCTAATCTATCTCAAAATTCCTCTTTGAATTCAACCCCAACCAATTTGATAACTAGACATAATCTAGATCCAAAACTACCTTCGAATTCGATTTCAAAACCAAACCTAAAACTTCCAAATCAATTTTTTTGGTCGTTTTATACAACCACTTTGTTACTCCCTTGTCCAATACCTTCGAAGTTATCATAATGAAGAACCGAGAGGGAATAGGTGTGGGACATGAGTTTAAATCAAGAAAACCAAATATTTTATGATTTGAAAGAAGAGGGAACATGATTATTACATTGGTTTTAAATAGATGTCGATAAAGACTCCCTTGCTTCCGGAGAATTTAAATAGATGGGTTAACATATTAAATCAATGTCGATAAAGAAAAACAAGTAATTTTATAAGTTGAAATAATTTATTGTGGTTGGATTCACATGTAAAAAATACATTTTTCACTTTTTTAAATTAATAAAAATAAATATATTGAGATAATATTCTTTCGATTTTTGATTTTTATATTTTTATATTTGATCGTTTTTTAAATATATCAAATTTCATCCAAATTTATTTTTTATTTATTCATTTGTTTGACCATTATATTTCTATACAGATTAATTTAAGCAATCTTATAATTTTACGTTTAATTAATAAATATTACAAACTCAAGTCTTGCTAATTTATTCGTCATTTGTTTTGTGTAATTTATTTAATTTAATATTGCGTTCTAATTTAAAACTAAGTATTTTAACAAATGGATAATATATTTAACAGAAATCAAAAATAAGGTTTTATCTTGCAGTGTTTATTCTTTATTTATTAGGTTTACTCATGCTTAAGGGCCGTTTACAAAACGCTTACCTGGGTATAGGCATGACAATTTGACCCGACCCGGTGGAGAACCCGGTTCACCCGACCCGACCGGGGCCGGGGATTCCCCGCCAAACCGGGTACCGGGGCCGGGGAAACCCACTTTCAAAAAACCGGGGCCAGGGCCGGGGTGACCATCCCCCGACCCGCCCCGGACCCGGTATATATATATAATTAATATTTTATTTATTTTATATATTTAAAATATATAATAAATTTTAAAAATATTTATTTTTTCCAATTTGTAATCATCTTAGATAGTTGTTAAAAATATTTATTTTTTCCCAATTTAAAAAATACAACAACAAAATATTTGTTAAAAAAGCCAAAAAAACACCAACCGGGTCGGGGAACCGGGTACAAACCATAACGGAGTGGATGCTACGGTTCCCGAGAACAACTTCACTGCCGGATTCGGTGCGGTTATTCGAAACCATAACGGAGACTTCATCTTCGCTAAAGCCACCCTTGTTAGTTTCCGTCCATCCGTTCGGGAATGCGAGGCTCTTGCCATCTGTGATGCACTTCAATGGGTTTCCAACCGGGAAGATCACAATGTTGTTTTTGAAACCGACACATAGGTGGTGGTGGAAGCCATCTATGGCTACCTCAACGACGACTTAGAGTTCGGAGACATCATCAAGGATATTAGAAACATTTTAAGTGCCAACATGAATTTTTCCATCCATGCCATTGGTCGACAAGCCAATGAGATGGCCCACTTGACTGCTAGACACTCCTGTTCTCTAATGGGTCCCCTTGTCTTTTATGTTATTCCGGATTTCTTGATTTCTTGTATGAACATATGTTGTACTAATATTCCTATTAACGAAACTAATGATGCTCAATTTGGTGATGACAATGCCGAAGCTCATTAGAAGTTTAATATTTTGAGGTCAATAACTAAAAGTTTAAAGGACATAAATATAATAAATAAAACTTAAAGAATAAATAAAATGTAAAAAATAATATATTAAATATATTTTTATTAGGATATAAATAGGGAAATTAATTAAAATACCCCGAGTTTGACTTTGCTTTACCAAAATACCCTAAATCTCTTTCACTTTACCAAAATGCCACAACTGCCCGCGATGGAGCCCGCGATCGCGGGCTAGGGCGTACGTGGCACCCCGTGTTTGGCCAAAGTGACCCGCGGAGCCCCTCAACTATGGCCGCGGTGACACTTTTTGTAATAACCCAAATTTTAGTATTGGGATTTTAATGAAAAGTTAAGGGGGCATATTTGTTTATTATGAAATGGTTGGAGGGTAGGATATGTAATTTGGAAAACTAACTCTTTTCTCTTTTGTGATGCGCCGTATTTGGCTGGAACTGAGAAAGAAAACATTTCATATTAGGGTTTTAGGTGTTTGTGGGTATGGAACCTGCAACTTCGAGAGATGGCGAGAGAGATGAGGCAGCGAGAGAGAGAAAGACGAAAGGGAAAGAGGTGGCGAGAGATAGAGACTGCGAGAGAAGAGAGAGAGAGCTGCGAGAGAAGAGAGATGTCGAGAGAGAGAGGCTGTCGACGAGAAGGTGACGGCCGGAGAGGAGAGAGAGAGAGAAACAGTCGAGAGAGAGGGAGAGGGACGACGGGCTAGAGAGATAGACAGCCGGAGAGAGAGAGAGGCGACGAGAGAGAGACTGCCGGCGAGAAGGTGACGACCGACGAGGGGAGAGAGACGACGGAGGAGAGAGAGAGACGAAGAGAGAGAGAAGTGGCGAGAGGAAGAAGCTGGGACAGTTTTGGTGGTCGCCGTCGGAGGTGGCTGTCGGTGGTGGTCGCCGGAGGTGGTGGTCGCCGGAGGTGGTGGTTGAGTTGGGTTTTTCATGCGAATTGGGAGGAGGAGAAGAGAAGTTCTTAACAAATTCAGGTATATAATCTAAGACTTTTTCTTAGTTATTGTTCATGATATTTAGGATTTAGTTGTGGGACTCTAAATGCTAATCAAAATGGGGTTGTTATTTTGATCGAAAGCATTGGTTTATTTAAACTTTGATTGGATTAAAAGGTAGTCGAATCGGGATTTTGTAAGAATATGTGTTAAAGGCTTAAAAACCTCATCAAATGGAGTGTTTAGGAATAATTGGTTGTTAGAAACATTTTATAAATCAAATGTTTAAAATGGGTAAGTTGAGTAAGGAATCGACTATGATGTTTAAATTGTAATGAGAACTTTGGTAATCACTCTTAAGGTTGTTCCTCGCTTAAGCTAGCGAATTAAAGTTTTAGATCGAGAATTCTAGTTAAGAGCATGAATGGGGATAACTTTAATTAAATGTCTTAATTAATTCTAGAGATAGAATGGAATAGCTTGTACCTGTTAAAAAGAAGAATTGTGTCAAATTGTGTAGAATTAGAAGAATGGCAAAGAATGTGGGTTTTGCTCGTAATTGCCGGTCTTTCGGAATCGTGTGTATCGGAAGTCGGTATGTTCCGAAAGTTGACCCGTAATTCAAGTTGGGCCGATTTGAGTGTTGGGCCGAAAGAATTATTAAGCCCTTTGGGCTTAGTTATTAAAGATGGGTTTAGAGTATTAATAAAGTCTATAATTAAATTAAGGGCCTGGTACGTAATTGGTAGCTTAATTAATTATTTAAATTTGGGCTTGGGTGTAAGCGAGTTAATCTAGGGTCCGGTTTCATATATATAAATCTGGGGTTCGTTTATTTTGAGACTGAGATTTATAATTCAGTGTTTTTACTGGTATGTTGAGAATCTAGAGTTGAGTAAAGGAAATGATCCGGTGTAGCATTTCATTTGGATGGGTAAGCAAAGACCCTTAGTTATAATTTTTGGACTAGAAGTGTAATATACCAATTTAGATAAATTGGTGTGGAGTTCAGGATTTAACTCGATTAATGGTTGAGCGAATTATGACGTACATTATTAATATAATAGGTGTTCCACCTAGAGATCGGAAGTGTAAGTGAGGAGCTTTGGAGCAAGCAAGCCAGGTGAGTTTTCTAACTAAAATACGTGCCCTTTTTAAAGTGCTTTTAAAGTGATTTCATGATGAGAAATGCCATGATTGTTATTATGCTTTTAATTGCATGAAAGATGTTTAAAGTTTTATATGAGATGTATGCATACATTGTGATAGACGTAAACTGGCCAAGACGGGAGAGTAGACCCGCCAGTGCTTGTGCGGGAGAGTAGACCCTTTATGCCAGGGGAAGTGGCCCCAATATAAGGCAACATGAGACTGACTAGTTGTCACCTTTTGGTGGCTTCAGGGTGTCAGATTACGAGGGGCGGACCTTTATCCGTGGATGATTTTTATCATCATATTTTATGAATGATTTACATTGAAAGTTTATATATCTGAAAGTTATGAAAAGTTTTTTTTAAAATGATTTTTAGAACTGTTAAGGAGGGACTCACTAGACCTCATGGTCTAACCCTCGCATTTTCCAAACTAAACTTTTTCAGGTAAGCAGATTGTAGGAGGCTCAGGCAAGTGAGCAAGAGCATGATAGAGGATAGATGCAGATAGAGACAGTGTCACTCATACTTTTAGTGGTAGTTATACTCAGTTGTGTATAGGTTGTTTCCGCCAACCTAGGTTATGTAGACAAATGTAATTAAAAATTTTATGGACCCAGTTTTGTAATTATTTAATATTAGTGCTATGTACGCTTTATTTAGACTGGGTTGTTACAGTTGGTATCAGAGCCGTAGTTTAAGGGATTTAGGTGACCGGACGGGCCTAAACTTAAACTTGGGAGTTGAAATCACAACTGAGAATCAGGAAATGCGCTAGGAGGGCACTATTGTAAATACAGAAGATGCGTTAGGAGGACACTATTATAAAGATAGGACTAATAGGGTACTGAGGACTGTCATGTAAGGTAAGTTTGAGATTTCACCTGGCCAGTGTAATTGCGAACTTACAGGTACATGTATGTGCTTAACCTACCTTATTGACCTACCCAGTGTTTATGTCGTGTTTCAGTACGTTAGAATGTCAACGAGATCTCTGAGGTGTAGACTGAGACCCCTTGTTGTGGAAGTTTCATGAGAAATCTTTATGAAGTGAATAATGTATACATCGTAGAGGCGAAACGTTGTTTAGAATGTTATGAATCGTATAGAGATAGACCTTCGTGGGTTCGAAGAGATTAAATGATTGATTTTGAGTAAGACTCTTGTTCTAGAAAGTCCCAGTTCTAGAAATCCTGGAATAGACCGGTCAGAATAGTAAGGAAAGGCCGTGTCGAAATCTTGAAAGTGTCAAGGGAACTCTGACCTTTTAATCGAGCTCTCCAGTGGTAGGATAAATGAAATAAGATGCTTATAGTGAAATGAAACCTTGTAGAAGCAGAAAGTGAGATAGTTGCTCAAAACGAAATAGTATGGAAGGGGGCTGAGTAAGTGAGAGGTGGAAAGCGTGTTCAGCAAGTTATTGCATGACCGAGAGGGCGACCGTTGGTCGTAGGTAGAATGTCAAGGATAAACTCAGCGAGTAAAGCAGTTGACCTTGTTAGAGTGAGTAGCCTTCAAATGCAAGTAGAGTCTCATGCATGGTGTCCTTTTATGTAACATGAAATTTTCACGATTTAAGTTAAACGTGTAAAGATAAATTTTTAATCGAAAATGAGTCAGGATGTGCACGCGTATGTTTAAAGAAAAAGATGATTTCATTCACATGGCATAATGAAGTTTCGAGTTTTATAATTTGTAAAGTATTTCACTCTTTTCGTGATGAGCTAAATTATTGCAAAAGTCAAGAAAACGATTGAATGCAAAACTTCTATAACCAAAACGAGTAATGACACGTTGAAGTTATTTATGAGTACGAAAACCGATTGGTTTACTTTATGTCGATAATTTCTTCCAGGATGCAGTCGTATGAAAAGATTTTCACTTAATATATTTCTGTCGTAATGACATGTTTTGGTGAAGTAAGACTGAGTTATGGAAAGTTGCATGCGAACGATCCTCGAGATCGTGGTGTAGGGCATTGAAGTTTAAAGAGTGATGGGGGCATGTGTACCCAATATGTTTTCAGGTGTTGTTTAATTAAAATGATAAAAGGCGCGAAATGATTTATTTATTACGTGTGTCATGCATGAAGGCTATAAACTCACTAGGTCATCGGGTGTTTCATTTTAAAGCTAAGGGAGAACTCCGAGAGTGGAGAGTTGATGGTCAAATCAGGAGAGGACGTTGTAGTATCGGGATAGGTGTTCCGTCAGTAGTGGATTATAGTATCGGACGTAGGAGGGTTCGCACCCTTGTTCGGTAACTAGAAGTACAGTTGTCAAGGGACGGTTGTGTTCGGAGGGAGGGCTTGAAGTCTTCAAGGTAATGATTTTAGCGACTTGTTAAGAATAGTGTGGTAAGGAAGAATGAAATGTATGTGGTGTAGGAATGTGAGTCTTGAGGTGAACTTATAACGGTAATGTTACCTGAGTAGGTTACGAAAGGAGGGAGGCGAATCATGAAGATGATTCAATATGTTGGTAGGAGTAGGCTCCGTAAGGGAACCATGTTTAAGAACAAGTTAAGAAAGTAGTTACAGGATCGTCAGTTGATGTAGAAGTCGACAGATGTGTACGTTGGCCGAGGCCGAAGACTTGAATTAGAAAGTTGAGAGTTGATAGAACACCTTGTAGGGGTTCTAAGGGGATGAGAAGTTATTGTTTGATTAAGCATTCTATTTACGAAGAATGGAGGGATTCGTAGAATGATGAGGTATGTAGCACAAGCGAAGCGAGGGTGTGGATCTTATCGATCGGTGAGGAGTTGTGCCCTGTTTTGTAAGGGCTCGGATCGTGAAGAGCTAGCTAGAATGTTTGTGTGTGAGTTAATTGAGAACTCGTGAGTTATAGTTCAACAAGTTGGGAAAGGACTACGTAGTGAGATAGACTCGATTGTAGTATACGTGAGAGTATGAAGGAAAGCGTGGTTGTGTATGAATGACCATGAGAGATTTGGTTTGCAGTGCGATGTTATGGGTGGGGGGATGTACAGTTATGCAATGGCATTAATCGCCAAGGTAAATGTACCAACTAGTGTCGTAGTGATGTAATGATAGAGAGGAAGAAAGCATCGAATAGAAGCATCTTGGGGGTTTCGTGTGAGATGTATGATTATTAACCAGAATGTTGGAGCACGTAGGTGTAAGTTGACGTTGAGGTATGTTTATGTTCGGGATGAAATGACAGAGTGATGGAGGGTAGTTACCCAATTGAGAAACCAAGTGTTATGATTGTAAGAGTCGCTTAGTAAGCATGTTTTGGAATCATTGGAGGTTTAAAGGTAGATAAGTGATGAGTTAGCCAACATGTGTTATAGTAAATGCTAAATCTCTAAAGAGCATGATTCGTTCTTATGTGTGAGGGAATGATCCTAGAAGGAAACAGTTGGAAGTTTGGTTATGTTTAAAGAATGACATGATGATGTTGATTATGAGTCGGAATGGGAGTATGATTATTAGTTGATTTGAAACGTCAGGATTGATGTATAAGTTGCGGATTGGCTGATTTAACTTTTATGGATTTGTTAAGTAATGACATTTATTTGTGATTACAGAATGCGTTATGATTTTATCGAGATTCTTACTAAGTGCTGATAAGAGAGAATTGATATGCTAAAGTGAGAGGTTGATGATAGTATGATGGAATATGTAAATTTCAAATTATTTGGCAAGTTGTGAATGGTAGAGTTACTCAGTGAAGTTGTTAGTTAAGAAGTCGGTTTAGGCTGATGGATGTGAGTTTAATCAGAGTTGCGCAGCTAAGGCGTGAAGGTATGTTGTTATTTGTTTTGTTATTAGAAAGATTTATTCCGAGAGTTGAAATTAAGTTTTGATGATCAATTGCATCGGTTAATGTTAGAGTGAATTCCGGGACAGAATTCCGTTAAGGAGGGGAGATTGTAATAACCCAAATTTTAGTATTGGGATTTTAATGAAAAGTTAAGGGGGCATATTTTTTTATTATGAAATGGTTGGAGGGTAGGATATGTAATTTGGAAAACTAACTCTTTTCTCTTTTGTGATGCGCCGTATTTGGCTGGAACTGAGAAAGAAAACATTTCATATTAGGGTTTTAGGTGTTTGTGGGTATGGAACCTGCAACTTCGAGAGATGGTGAGAGAGATGAGGCAGCGAGAGAGAGAAAGACGAAAGGGAAAGAGGTGGCGAGAGATAGAGACTGCGAGAGAAGAGAAGAGAGATGTCGAGAGAGAGAGGCTGTCGACGAGAAGGTGACGGCCGGCGAGGAGAGAGAGAGAGAGAAACAGTCGAGAGAGAGGGAGAGGGACGACGGGCTAGAGAGATAGACAGCCGGAGAGAGAGAGAGGCGACGAGAGAGAGACTGCCGGCGAGAAGGTGACGACCGACGAGGGGAGAGAGACGACGGAGGAGAGAGAGAGAGACGAAGAGGCGAGAGGAAGAAGCTGGGACAGTTTTGGTGGTCGCCGTCGGAGGTGGCTGTCGGTGGTGGTCGCTGGAGGTGGTGGTCGCCGGAGGTGGTGGTTGAGTTGGGTTTTTCATGCGAATTGGGAGGAGGAGAAGAGAAGTTCTTAACAAATCCAGGTATATAATCTAAGACTTTTTCTTAGTTATTGTTCATGATATTTAGGATTTAGTTGTGGGACTCTAAATGCTAATCAAAATGGGGTTGTTATTTTGATCGAAAGCATTGGTTTATTTAAACTTTGATTGGATTAAAAGGTAGTCGAATCGGGATTTTGTAAGAATATGTGTTAAAGGCTTAAAAACCTCATCAAATGGAGTGTTTAGGAATAATTGGTTGTTAGAAACATTTTATAAATCAAATGTTTAAAATGGGTAAGTTGAGTAAGGAATCGACTATGATGTTTAAATTGTAATGAGAACCTTGGTAATCACTCTTAAGGTTGTTCCTCGCTTAAGCTAGCGAATTAAAGTTTTAGATCGAGAATTCTAGTTAAGAGCATGAATGGGGATAACTTTAATTAAATGTCTTAATTAATTCTAGAGATAGAATGGAATTGCTTGTACCTGTTAAAAAGAAGAATTGTGTCAAATTGTGTAGAATTAGAAGAATGGCAAAGAATGTGGGTTTTGCTCGTAATTGCCGGTCTTCCGGAATCGTGTGTACCGGAAGTCGGTATGTTCCGAAAGTTGACCCGTAATTCAAGTTGGGCCGATTTGAGTGTTGGGCCGAAAGAATTATTAAGCCCTTTGGGCTTAGTTATTAAAGATGGGTTTAGAGTATTAATAAAGTCTATAATTAAATTAAGGGCCTGGTACGTAATTGGTAGCTTAATTAATTATTTAAATTTGGGCTTGGGTGTAAGCGAGTTAATCTAGGGTCCGGTTTCATATATATAAATCTGGGGTTCGTTTATTTTGAGACTGAGATTTATAATTCAGTGTTTTTACTGGTATGTTGAGAATCTAGAGTTGAGTAAAGGAAATGATCCGGTGTAGCATTTCATTTGGATGGGTAAGCAAAGACCCTTAGTTATAATTTTTGGACTAGAAGTGTAATATACCAATTTAGATAAATTGGTGTGGAGTTCAGGATTTAACTCGATTAATGGTTGAGCGAATTATGACGTACATTATTAATATAATAGGTGTTCCACCTAGAGATCGGAAGTGTAAGTGAGGAGCTTTGGAGCAAGCAAGCCAGGTGAGTTTTCTAACTAAAATACGTGCCCTTTTTAAAGTGCTTTTAAAGTGATTTCATGATGAGAAATGCCATGATTGTTATTATGCTTTTAATTGCATGAAAGATGTTTAAAGTTTTATATGAGATGTATGCATACATTGTGATAGACGTAAACTGGCCAAGACGGGAGAGTAGACCCGCCAGTGCTTGTGCGGGAGAGTAGACCCTTTATGCCAGGGGAAGTGGCCCCAATATAAGGCAGCATGAGACTGACTCGTTGTCACCTTTTGGTGGCTTCAGGGTGTCAGATTACGAGGGGCGGACCTTTATCCGTGGATGATTTTTATCATCATATTTTATGAATGATTTACATTGAAAGTTTATATATCTGAAAGTTATGAAAAGTTTTTTTTAAATGGATTTATAGAACTGTTAAGGAGGGACTCACTAGACCTCATGGTCTAACCCTCGCATTTTCCAAACTAAACTTTTTCAGGTAAGCAGATTGTAGGAGGCTCAGGCAAGTGAGCAAGAGTATGATAGAGGACAGATGCAGATAGAGACAGTGTCACTCATACTTTTAGTGGTAGTTATACTCAGTTGTGTATAGGTTGTTTCCGCCAACCTAGGTTATGTAGACAGATGTAATTAAAAATTTTATGGACCCGGTTTTGTAATTATTTAATATTAGTGCTATGTACGCTTTATTTAGACTGGGTTGTTACACTTTTAGTCCCTCCCCGCGGGGGAAGCCCGCGATAGGCAAAAAATTTACAATTTCAGCCCCTGTACTTGAACGAATCTTGCATGCTTTTACTGTTTTTTCCACAATTATTGTACTTTGAAGACCAATTTGTGGTTAAAATTCACTGGATTGTTTGAAATTTCATCCATAAATATGAGTGATATGCAATCCATAATTCACACTCATTTCTTGCTCTTTCTTGATTTCTCTCTTGCTTTCTTTGTTTAAGTTGCCTTCTCTCTTGATTTCTCTCATTTAATCCACAAATGGCATCTTCATCAAACCCTAAGTCTACTGCTGAAAAAATGCCACCTAAAATCGAGATCGCCATAGCAAAAAGGGAAAAGGAGATAGAGGAACTAACACAAGAGTGGAAACAAATGATGGCCAGGAAGGAAGTCCACTTGAGAAGGATCGAAGAGGAAGATAAGGAGATCAAAAGGATGAAAGGGGATATAAAAGCTAGGGAGGCTCGTATTCGTCGAGAACAAGAAGCAATTCACCATATTCTGCAAGACTTCGCAATTCTTCAAGCGAAGGTAAACGACAAGCAAACTTGGATTGATGAAACTAAAGCAATTTTTGACTAGGTGGTGGTTGTTTTAGTTGTTTTGTATTTGTTTTTTGTTGTTTTGTATTTTTTTTACTGTGTTGTTGTTTTGTATTTTTTTTTGTTGTTTTGTACTTTGTTGCTCATGAATAAAGGTTTTTAATTTCTCTGAAAAGTGGTTCATGTGAAAAATAAAACTCATAAATGTTATACAAGATTATTTCATAGCAAACACATACTAGTAAATACAGTACAAATTTATCCAAATTTGAGGCTACGGCTAGACGATGGTTTGTTTTTTGACAACCCGGGTCTACTTCTTACATACTATGGCGAGACGAGTCTCAAAGTGTTAAGCTCCACTTTCTCGATGTACACTTCAATCACAGTATAGCCGTCAACATACTGGCGTATGTTGGCTACATCTTCGTCGGTACTCAATTCTACCAATTCAGTCAAGAAGTCTGCATTCGGCCTCTTAAAATACAACCTATTATATTTTGGTTCTTCATATTCCAGCTCTTTCATGATCTGTTCAAGCAGTTGCATAGAAAGATCCTCCACATCTAACATGCCAACATAAATTTCTAGACCACGAAAATAATGTCTTTTAGGTGGTTCCGTAAAGTAACCACCATGGTGGACTTTCATGGTGAACAACTGTGGATATTTATCTGTTGATGAAATTAATTAATATAGTTAGTTCGTAGAAACAAGCAAAAAACTCAATGAAACATGAACACTAACCATATAACTCTTTGCCAGTGTCTGAAAGCGATTCAGATAAACGCCTAAAGCACCAAACATGAAGGTTTGGGGATGCCATGTAAGAATACGTTAACGAATAATATATTATCGTTTATGTGTTTTGCGACTAATCTAGCGTAGGTTATTTATAGGCAAATGTGGATGCTTTTACTGCACTTAGGTCCATGTCTTTGCTCTAACACAACTTAGGTCCCTGTCTTTTCTCTAACACAACTTCCGTCCCTATCAACGCTATCATATGATATAGTTCTATATAACCATTACTATTCTCTCCATTTAGACTACTACCATTATGATCATCATCCCATGTTCTGTTTCAAGTACCTTTCAAAAGATAACTGGTCCCAATCAATGTTCAGATCAATGCACATAAGTTATGTTTGATAAATTATAACGCACTAAACATACAAGTATAAAGTTGTACAATGTCCCCACTTAAACAGCCGAGTACACAAGAATTCCGAATCAACTCTAGATTTTGGTAGCCGTATTGTAGATTTTGGTAGCCGTACTCAACTCCTGTAGTGAAATTGAGGATAAATGGCTTGTATTTAAGCATGTGTATCTCTAGATTATTTTTGAAATCCACAGATTATGATAATTCCATATCACCAACAATATCATTTACATACAATATTTATCGTCCCAATCAAGGGAAATCAGCGTTCAGATCAACAGTATCATGTGATATAGTTCCATGTGGTTCAAGCTCCGACGGACCCGCGGTGTTACTTAGTTGAGTGCTTGTGCGTCTACTCCTTGGCACGGTTGAAGGGGCGGGATTTGGACACTCTCCACGAGTATGTCCTACGCATTGGCACCGAGTACATCTTCGTTGTATCGAACCTTCACCACGTGATGGACGTCGGTCGTTCTTTCTCGGTCTCCCGGCTCTGTTCTTATCGATTAAAGGTGGATAGCATGGCGGAAGCGGGTCGGGTGGATACACCCATGCTTCAGGGGGTCCAGCTGGGTTTATTACCTCCACATATGTTCTCCGGTAATATTCGGACCTGAAGAAAGGTACAGCCAAGTCGCTGCAATCTCTACGACCCATATATCTTGCCGCGGCGATGGCATGGCCGCACGGTAACCCAGATTTTTCCCATTCGCGACACGAACAAGTGTGGTCGGTCATATGCACAATCGCGTGAATATGGTCATCCTGAACCTCATACCTCCCATACCCGATTTCTCTTACCGTCCATGTCGCCGCGCGACGCGCCCTGTTCTGAACTATCTCCTCCGCCGTTGGTGTGAGTGCATTTTGCATCTCAGCTCCTTTTCGGCGTCGAAGTTGGTACCACTCTTGTTGAAAGCTCCGAAAGTAGTCCATAAGATTAACAATCGGATATCTACGCGCAAAACGGGAGAGTGCATTCACCGACTCTGCACTATTGGAGGTCAGAATGTCATACCGTTGTCCAGGAAAATGGGCCGCGGACCACCTCTCCGGTCCAGCTTCGTCCATGACTTTGGTTGCTTCCTTGGCACTAAATCGTAGCAGATTCATGTACCGGTTAAACTCCCGATCCGCATGCTCTGCATGCCGCCCAGTAGACATCCTTGTAGGTGGTAATACGTTTGTCCCTGGTTTTGGCGTTCATCTCCAAATGTCGACAACATATGGCGTGAGGGGCGTTTGGGTACATGGCAGAGATTGCGACGCTTATGGAAGGAGCCCTGTCGGACATAAACACCAACCCTTGCGGGTCTCCGATAGCTTGTCTCAACATGGACAGAAACCAAGTCCACTCGTCCCCAGTTTCGGACTTGCCTACACCGAAAGCTACTGGAACGATGGAGTTATCCTCGTCCATGGCAACCGCCAGGAACATCATACCCATGTACCGGCCCTTTAAATGGGCTGCGTCTATTACCAGGACACGACGTAGATTTGTCAGAAATGTGCGGATTTGCAAAAACATTTGTGGTTTTCCTTTGTAAGTGTTATAGTTTATAATGTGTAAACATACGACGTGTTAAAATACGTACCGCGGGTCCAAGGGCCACGAAGCACATCTCAAACCGTCCATGTGAATCGGTCCGTAGCTGCGTGACAGTACCAGGGTTCTGCAGCTGCAAATTATATAAATATGTTGGGAGTCGTTCATACGACTCCTCGAACGTGCCTCTCACCAATAGTAGTGCCTTGCACCGCGCACGCCAAGCTTGGTGGTAACCAATCGTGACGCCGAACTGCTGGTGAACATCGTGGACGATGTCCTTTGAACGCAATGACCTGCTAACATCAAGAAATTTATTTTTCAGTATCGCACCCAAAGTCCTTTTGGTGGTTTGTTTGTGGTGGGGATTCAGTTGCGTCCTCGTACAAGTGTGTACGTCGTGCAAATTTCTAATAACTAACGCCCCTCCTTTGGGACCCGCGGAAATCGCGTACATCTTCCACTCACAGTTTTCTCTCGCACATTCAACTATGTATCTGCTTTTGTCAGATTTCGGCGTGTGACTTTCGAAACCCTCTTCCAAGAACTTAAGTCCGACCTGACTTGCCAAGTGATCCTTCGAATCAAATATCTGACCTACTCTTAACCTTTCACTGCGATTATAAGGTGTAGGTTTGTAGGTTTGTGTCTGGGTATTCTGGTCTGGAAGAATAGGGGGCATATCAAAAAAGTCATTTATCTGACTACATGATTTTCTACTAGGGGTATATTCTTCGTGATCATCACTATCGGTATCTGATCTGTCTATATCAGCATTACCCGTTTTGAAAACATAGGTTTCGTCATCAGCAACTCCAGCACAACGTCCTTCTTGTGGTTGTTGTTGTTGCGTCTCCGGAACATAATCAGGAATACAGTCGTTAAGACCATATGCATGATCCAAATGAACTATTGGGACGTGGGACGGCTGAAATTGAGAATCAGGCTGCTCTATTTGGAGGTCTTCGTCATCAGCGTCGTCGTCACCGTCGTCGTCGTCTTCGTCGGATTCGGCATACACAAAAAGTAATGGCGGTCTTTCTGAATCGGCTGCAAAGTGCAGAAAACCAGAGATATCCCCATCGTTGGATAACTCCACAAATGACCAATCACCATTCTTAAACACTAACTTGCAAACAACAGAAGGGTTGATTCCACATTTTTGCATGGCGTATGCAACAAACTTCTGATGAGAAAAGTTTACTGGCAATTTTACACCATGCTTAGATTTATAAGCAAATTTCCACTCATTGTTATCTTGAACCCATTCACCATCGAAACAGAAATATCGCTTAGCTTTTGCAACAGATGAACTCATTTTTTCAGTAGTATCTCAAAAACAAAATATTGAAGAAAGAAAGCAAGAAAGAAGTATGGAATCGGTGTGGATTATGGATTGCATTTTACATCTATTTATGGATGAAACAACCAACATTGATGACAACCAATCTCTCATTTCATCCACAAATTGGTATTCCAAATACACTGATTCAACATTGATGAAAACATGCCAGTGAATTTTAACCACAAATTGGTCTTCAAAGTACAATAATTGTGGAAAAAAACAGTAAAAGCATGCAAGATTCGTTCAAGTACAGGGGCTGAAATTGTAATTTTTGGCCCATCACGGGGAACCTCCGCGGGGAGGGACCAAAGGTGTCACCGCGGCCATAGTTGAGGGGCTCTGCGGGACACTTTGGCCAAACACGGGGTGCCACGTAGGCCTAGCCCGCGATCGCGGGCCCCATCGCGGATTTTTGTGGCATTTTGGTAAAGTGAAAGAGATTTAGGGTATTTTGGTAAAGCAAAGTCAAACTTAGGGTATTTTAATTAATTTCCCATATAAATATTCTTACTTCATATATAAAAACTTCTTATAAATTATACACAGATGAACGAGTAATTGGTTAGTTTATATATAAAAAGGTAAAATCTCTTTTAAAATATGTTATACGTTAAAGAATATTTTTTATTATTTATTTAATATTTTTATTTGTATCATATCTATTTTATGAAAGTGAGACAGAAATTAAAACACGTTATGGGAAAATTTGTTTGATTTTTAAATGAATAAAAAAATAAAGTCTCAGTAATAATTGATATATTAAAAGTACTTATTTGATGTTTTAAAGTTGGTAGAATACTTATTATAAATATATATTTATTTATAGAATATATAACAAGTCGATTTTCTTATGTATGGTTATGATATATATTTATATAAAATAGGAAAGTATTATTTAAATTGCTATATAATGTTTAGATAGGTGAGATTAGTTAAAATGGCTTGTGGGGAAGATTACGAAGAAAAGAAGTCTTCAATGCATATTGTTGGAGGTGAAGAACATGGATTTCGGGACAATTTTCCGCATGTTTACAGAATGATAAGGTATGGTAATTTGCTTCCATTTCTAAATAATGAGTTGCCGAAGGTGGGGAGGAGGATGATAAGAGATCGTATGACCACGTTTCTTTCTGAGACGGAATTGGATGATTTGGAAGATGCATGGAGTGAGTATAATCGTATAGAGATGGATCGTGCTACCAAACGCCAGTTACTTTGCAAAAAACAGTTCCAATTAATTATTAAGGCCACAAGACTTTACGAGGCATATGCATCCAAAAACCATTGCTAGTTATCTATCTACAAGGTATGTACATCATATCGATCAAATTGTTTTAATTCACATATGTTTTCATATATTATATAAAGTATTTAAGTGGCTAATTCATTGAATTATTCTTTACATGTATATATAATTAGGTTGTCTTGGAGGAAGTGACGATACACGGCTAATTCAACAAGAAGAAAACCTTTATATGTTAAAAGTTACATTATTTTTCTATTTTAATTGAGATATCGGGTCTGTATATGGTTTATGTGTGGCAATTAAAACCATAGTTTTATATATCATATTATTTTTATATATAACTGGTGATCGGCACCCCGCATTGCATGATGACCAAAATTTACACTAAAAAATATGGAATAAATAATCATTGATTATTCTATAAAGAAGATTTTTTTCCTTGTAGAAACGGACTATATTGCAAATTAAAATGCAATATTATTTATAAGCCGTTGGGATTGATGTGTTTGGCTCGGTTAAAGATGACTGTCGGTGTAATGTTAGTTGAATTTTGATGCGAAATCCGTACTTTCTTGTGTTTGTCTTTGGCGGCCAATGAAGTAATATTCAATAGACTATAGCAGATAATGTAGCAATCAAACAATAATGAAATCGCCTTTGTTTTACTTCTTTTTCTGAAGTAATTAATTTATGCAAGCATATTTATGTTCTAAAATAATTGGTTTTGAATCTTATTGATGCAATATTTGGAATCCCATGCATAATGGGCGCCTTGAATAAAATAATTGGTAATGAATCCCTCGTATATGGAAATTTCTAACAAAATATGTATTAAACTTAAGATGAAGAATCGTGTGAGATGAAGAATTAAATTGAGAAGGTAAGAAGGGATATGGGCCCTTTATCACTTTGAATCTCAAACTCAAGCATGAATCGTGCTTGACACGAGGACTGATCTGGTATATCTCATCCTAATGTTCATCCAAGGGTGAAGATCTCTTTTTACCCTTTTCATCATAACTTTTATTCTTACCGGAACCTAACCCTTAAACTTAAATAACTAAATGAAAAAAAAATATCTAAAACTAAGGGGGTGTTTGGGATTGCTTATACATGTAAAATGACCAAAAAGATGATAACTTTTTCCAAATAAGTTAACAAATTCGAATGAATTGACTTATCAAAAACTTCTTATTATCGGTGCCAAAACCGGTATAACCAGTTTTTTTTCCATCCAAACACTAAAACTTCTTATTACTGGTACCACACTGGAATAAGTTAATAAGCAATTTAAATAAGCAATCCCAACCTCCATTGCATTCAGAATATATTTGCGATACTTGTTAATTTATCGAAGGGTGTCATAGGTTTAAAATTTAACATAGCTAAAGACATTATGATTTTGAATGGTTGGATTGATTACGAATAAAATGTTCTTATGTAAACACACTTCCTTACCTTTGTTTCTATCAAGTGCTTAACAAACCTTTTGGCTTAT
This sequence comes from Saussurea involucrata, assembly GCA_033807775.1. NCBI lineage: Eukaryota > Viridiplantae > Streptophyta > Magnoliopsida > Asterales > Asteraceae > Saussurea > Saussurea involucrata. The sequence goes on along the minus strand of JAWVWS010001274.1, from coordinate 533,241 downwards.
GTGTAAATGTGATTATGATTAGGAAATCACATGCATGCAATTCGTGCGTCATGGGTAGCAATGATAATCGTACTTATAATGTTTATAAGAAGTACATTTCATTTTGTGACTGGTTTATTTTTTATTTTTTGCTTTAGATTGGCTTTATTTGGAAGTCATTGTTTGGGTAAAAAAAACCACACCTCACGACCGACACAAAAAACCAAAAGACTTATTTCGTACGACAAGTCTTGTATTAAGATAAAGTCTGTAATTTATGTACGATCATAATCATAGTCGTCACTTGGTACATCGGTCGTAAGATGTCCGCGACGTACGACCAGAACCCCTACATAAACGAGTGACTGTCGTAAGATTATCATTGATCGTAAGTTGCTAACGTCTGACAAGCGTTTTCTTTGTGGTTATTTAATGCAGGTCAAGCACATTAAAGGACACATGTCATAACTGAAGATCGCAATCAAGCTCATTCAATGCCAAAAACTGTTTCCTACATTTATTAAGACCATTGATGACGCCAAAGACTATGTAAATCAAGCTCGAAACCACACTCAAAAACAAGTTTTTGGTGTAACACCCCATATTTCAACTCTTGTGGCTTAAGTGCATAAATAAGAAATTCTGGGGCTCTTTTGCAAAAATCTCAAAGTTCTTAAAATGTTTTGTGGTCGCGTTTTTAGGAGGGAATTCACTAGACCTTGTGGTCTAACCCTCGCTTTCAAAACTTAAAAACCATTTTCAGGTAAGGATCGTGTAGGCGCAACATCAAAGGGAAAAGAGAAGGTTTGAAGCGGCGACGTGAGATTAGAGACCGTCATGTTTCAGTTTTTGGTTAGCTAGCATCTCGGTTGTATTTGTTTGAGGACCGTAAACAATGTAATCCATATTGGAGTTTATGATGTACTTGGGACCCTTATGGGCTTTTTGGCTATTGCTTTATGTTAAGTATGTTTGGGTTGTTACAAATGGTATCAGAGCCATAGTTTAAGGGATTTAGGTGACCGGATGGGCCTAGACTTAAACTTTGGGGTAGGGACACAACTGAGATATAGGACGACCATAGGAAGAGACCTAAGAGGAATGAGTGGAATGGGGTGTCGAGGATCATCATGTGAGGTAAATTGGGAATTATACCTGGCCAATATAATTTCGAATTTATAGGCACATGAGGGTGCTTAAATTACCTCGTGGGGGGTGGTATTGGTATTAAACGTTTGTTTTATGTGTTTTGTATCAGTTTCGTCATGACTGGAAGAGCGTCAAGGAGCAGGTCGGTGCCCAGTGTAAGAATGGCTACGTCTGAGGAGGTTCAAGTGGACGAACCTGTGGTCCCTCCAAGGGCGCCGGCTGCCCGGGGTAGAGGAAGAGGTCGTGGAAGGGGACGTGAGACCATTCCACGTAAGGCTACTACCAATGTGGAAGGTGCTCGTCCAAAGAAGAAAAATCCGGCTATTCGCCGAACTAAAAGTGTTGAGGCCCCGTCCGATCGGGAAAGATCTCACCGAGAGGGCTCGACAACGGGGAATCATGCCTTTGTGACTCAAGAGGCCTTCGCCACCGAAATGGTGAAGTTGCAGGAAAAGTTGGACCGATGGATGAACCATCATGATGTTTCGGCGTCGGGGAGTAAGGAGAACAGTGGAAGTAAAGCGGCCACCGAATTGTCTAGCCCGCCTCCGACAGAAGTTGGTAGCCACAAGCAATCCACGACGCTTGTGGCGAATGAGTCGGCAGCTAGAGGATGCAGCCACAAAGCATTCACATCCTGCAAACCTCCTACCTTCCAAGGAGAATGCGACCCGGTGTTGGCCATCAGGTGGATTCGAGAAATGGAGTTGGTGTTCGACATTTGTAAGTGTGCCGAAGAGGATAAAGTGATTTATGCCCTGTCTATGTTGAAGTCGGAAGCCATCTTTTGGTGGGATGCTGAGACTGGAGGATTGGGATCGTCGGTGGCTAAGACTATGAGATGGGAAGAATTTGTGAGGAGGTTCAAGGCTCAGTTTTGCCCTCTAGCGGCAATTAAGAAATTGGAAGAGGAGTTTTTGAACTTAGCACAAGGAGACATGACCGTGAGGGAGTACACTTCCAAGTTTATTGAGAAAGCTCGTTTTGCGGAAACATATGTCCCAACCGAGGAGCGCCGAGTAGAGAGGTATCTCTATGGATTGAAGAGTAGCGTGCGAGAGTTGGTAATGGCAAGAAATCCTAACACTTTCGAAGCGGCTATAAATGCGACCGAGTTGGTAGAAAAGGAAAAAGATCGTCAGCAATCGGAGAGGGCCGGGGAGAAGAGAAAATGGGATGGACCGGGAAATGATGCTCGAAAGGGGAAAGTTTCGAGGCCGGAGCCACGTGGAAATCGGGGATATGGTAACAAGCCGTGTGGGAAGTGTCGTCGGATGCATAGAGGAGAGTGTAAGGTGGACTCGGGGACGTGTTTTCATTGTGGGCTGCCGGGGCATATGTCAAGGGATTGCCCGCAGAAGCAGGGTTGTTTCCAGTGTGGGTCGATGGACCATAAGCGGTATGACTGTCCCATGCTTAGGAGAGGAGGACCGGGTCAGTATGGGAATCGTCAAGGGGTGCAAGGAGTTGAGAAAAAGGAAGAACCGGCACGCGCGAAGGGACGTGCATTTCGTATGACAGCGGATGAGGCGGAGGAAACTCCAGATGTCGTGACAGGTACCTTTTTGGTGAACTCTCTTTGTGCCAGTGTGTTATTTGATTCGGGGGCGAATCGCTCCTTTGTATCTCCTGTTTTCGTGAAACGTTTGGGGGTGAGGCCTAAGCGTTTGGGTAGTGTTTTAGAAGTGGAGACCGCCGATGATAACGTAGTACTTGTTAGTAGTGTGGTGGAGGGATGTTGTATAGACATAGAGGGGAGTTTGATACCGATTCGTTTATACCCTATGCCGATGGGAGAGTTTGATGTAGTGTTGGGGATGGATTGGTTAGCGAAAAATAATGCTACCATCGTCTGCAACAAGAAGTTGATCCGTGTGCAATTGCCAGATAAGGGAATGGTAGTGATTTATGGGAACCGTCGGGATAGGAAGTCTAGTCTTATTTCCTTGATTAAGGCTACTAAATGTCTAAGGAAGGGATGTCAGAGTTTTCTAGCCTATGTGGTGGATGCAAAGAAAGAAAAGTGTGGGGTAGGTGATGTACCGGTAGTGGGGGAATACCCGGAGGTGTTTCCGGATGATTTGTGCGATCTACCACCGGATCGCCAGATTGAGTTCCGAATCGACTTGGTGCCAGGAGCCACGCCAATAGCTCGTGCACCATATCGGTTGGCACCTTCCGAGATGAAGGAGATGATGACTCAACTCCAAGAGTTGCTAGACAAGGGGTTCGTGAGACCGAGTACCTCGCCGTGGGGTGCGCCGGTGCTCTTTGTGAAGAAGAAGGATGGGACTATGAGGATGTGCATCGATTATCGCGAACTCAACAAAGTCACTGTCAAGAACAAGTATCCCCTTCCCAGGATTGACGACTTGTTCGATCAGTTGCAAGGGGCTAGCTACTTTTCAAAGGTAGATCTGAGATCGGGGTACCATCAACTCAAGGTACGAGGAGAAGATATTCCAAAGACAGCTTTTCGAACCCGATACGGTCATTACGAGTTTTTAGTAATGCCGTTCGGATTAACGAATGCTCCCGCCGCGTTCATGGATTTGATGAATAGGGTATGTCAACCCTATTTAGATAAATTCGTGATCGTCTTCATAGACGACATTCTCATCTACTCAAAGTCGGAGGAAGAGCATAGGGAGCATTTGAGAGCAGTGTTGGAATTGTTGAAGCGGGAGAGACTTTATGCCAAATTTTCAAAATGCGAATTTTGGCTTCGCGAGGTGCAGTTTTTGGGACATGTAGTAACCCAGAGTGGAATCAAGGTTGACCCGGCAAAAGTGGAAGCTATTAAGAACTGGGAACCGCCTAGAACGCCGTCTGAAGTCCGTAGTTTCCTCGGGTTAGCGGGGTATTATCGGAAGTTCATCAAGGACTTCTCGAAGATTGCTACTCCGTTGACTTCTTTGACCAAGAAGAACGTCAAGTTCAATTGGACCGAAGGGCAAGAGGAAGCTTTCCAGAAGTTAAAGGAAATGTTGAGTGAGGCTCCAATTCTAACCTTACCCGAGGGAACGGAAGACTTTGTAGTATACAGCGACGCCTCTAAATTAGGCTTGGGGTGTGTCTTGATGCAGCGTGGTAAAGTGATCGCTTTTGCGTCCCGTCAATTGAAGGAGCATGAGAAGCGATACCCCACCCACGATTTAGAGCTGGCGGCCGTTGTTTTCGCCTTAAAGATTTGGAGGCACTATTTGTATGGGACGAAGTGTAAGATCTTCACCGATCACAAAAGCCTTCGTCACATCTTCGATCAAAAGGAGTTGAACATGAGACAACGCAGGTGGATGGAACTGTTATCAGACTACGACTGTGAGATTGAGTACCATCCCGGGAAAGCTAATGTAGTGGCTGACGCCTTGAGCCGTAAAGAAAGGGGAGAAGCTTCGAAGATCATAGCCTTGAGGGCCGAGGTCACATTTAATCTGCTGGGTGAAATAAAGAAATGGCAAGTGGAAGCGTCCGCGATTGAGAATCTCAAGAAGGAGCGGATGGTGGGGAACGTGGAATCCCTAGTAGAAGATAGCCGAGGACTGAAATGCCTCAATGGTAGAATATGGGTTCCGAAGTTGGGGAATGTGCGGAAGTTGATACTAGAGGAGGCTCACAAATCAAAGTACTCCATCCATCCGGGAACGAACAAGATGTTTGGTGATTTGCGACAAGACTATTGGTGGCCAGGTATGAAAAAGGATATAGCTTATTTTGTTGAGCGGTGTGATACTTGTCTGAGGGTGAAAGTGGAGCACCAACGACCGTACGGAAAACTCCAACCCTTGGATATTCCGGTTTGGAAGTGGGATCAAATTGCGATGGATTTCGTGACAAAACTGCCTAGAACTCCAAAGGGTTTCGATGCCATTTGGGTGATTGTAGATCGACTCACCAAATCGGCGCACTTCCTTCCAATAAAGGAATCCTACCCGATGGAGAAGTTGGCAAAGTTGTACATTGACGAGATAGTGACCCGTCATGGGGTGCCGTCGTCAATAGTCTCGGATCGCGATAGTCGATTTACGTCGACTTTTTAGAGAAGCTTTCAGCGAGAAATGGGGTCTCAAATCAAGATGAGCACCGCATACCATCCTCAGACTGATGGTCAGAGCGAGCGAACCATCCAGACCCTGGAAGACATGTTGAGAGCTTGCGCGTTAGATTTTCAGGGTTCATGGGAGAACCACTTACCGTTGATTGAGTTTGCGTATAACAACAGTTACCACACAAGCATAAAGGCTGCACCTTATGAGATACTCTACGGTAGGAAGTGTCGGACACCTCTTTGTTGGAACGAGGTCGGGGAGAAACAGCTGACTGGACCCGAAATAGTGCAGTTGACTGCCGACAAGATCGACCAAGTGAGGGAAAGGCTAAAAGTTGCTCGTGACCGACAAAAGAGTTATGCCGACAAGAGGCGTAAGGATATCGAGTTCCAGGTTGGGGATAAGGTGATGCTAAAGGTATCCCCTTGGAAAGGGGTAATCAGGTTCGGGAAGAGGGGAAAGTTGAGCCCTCGCTACATAGGGCCGTTCAAGATCATTGAGCGCGTCGGAGAAGTAGCGTATAAGTTGGAGTTGCCGGTGGAACTGCAACGAATTCATAATACCTTTCACGTGTCGAATCTGAGGAAATGCTTAGCGGAAGCCGATATGGCAATACCCCTGCACGAAGTCCAGATTGATGAGAAATTGAACTTTGTGGAGGAGCCCGAAGCTATCACCGACCGTAAGGTTCAGAGAACAAGGAACAAAGAGATTAGCCTAGTGAAAGTGTTGTGGCGTTTCCACAAGGGGAGTGAGGCGACATGGGAAACTGAGACCGATATGAGAGCAAGGTACCCGCACCTTTTCAGTGATGAGATTCCGGGGACGGAATCCTGTTAAGGGGGAGGTGATGTAACACCCCATATTTCAACTCTTGTGGCTTAAGTGCATAAATAAGAAATTCTGGGGCTCTTTTGCAAAAATCTCAAAGTTCTGTGGCTAGATGGTAAAAAGGAAAAGGCTGAACTAGATAAAAACCTCCTAAAACCCTATTTGTTTCCTCACATGTCGGCTGGAGGAATTGAAGAGAGGAGAAGGAGCTCAAGGTTCCACCATTGAAGGCTTGGGAAAGTGATTGAGATAGAGATTGAAGGAATTGGCTGCTAAGGTATGCATTCATCTTAATCTCTTAGTTTTGTCTTGGAAATGGGGCCTTGAGGTATGAATCTGTTGCAATCTTCTTCTTTAAGTATTTTGAATCAAAACCAAGTGGAAGGGTGTGTTGGATGAATCCCTTGAGGAGTTAGTGTACTCTTGGCGATATTCCACCCTTCCAATGGAAGTTCTTAAGTTTGATTCATTTATTTTGGGGGTTTGTGTTTCAAAAGAGTTTTACATGTTGATTTGAATGAGGAATTGATGGATTTAAGTTTTGGGAATTGTCTCCTTAATGTATAAATAGTTTTAGCTTTTGTTTTGGGAAGTTACCAATCTTTTGGAATCAGTTTTGGAGGATCTAAGTGGTTTTACGAGCTAACCCTGGTGAGCAGAGCTGAGAATGCTCGACCAGAGAGTTACGCGGCTTTTCACGCGGTTTGCAAGCCGCGTGGCAAACCGCGTAAGTCTCTGTTGGGCGATTCTCGTTTTCTGCTCCGTTGGTCGTTCGGGCTTGGGTTCGAGGCTTGGTATAGGGGATTGTCTTAGGACGTTATGGGGGATGTTTTAAAGTATAATTGGGGAGTCTAATACCTCCTTTGTTAACCCCAATTCAGGTGATCATTTGGTGTTAAGTAAGCTCCGAGTAGGGTATCGTTTAGCCGAGCATCAGGTGAGTTCCCTTATGCATTACTTCTATCTTTTAAAATGAATTGCGAGGAATTGATATGACTGAAAATGAGTTTACTTGATCATCATGACCTTATGTTTTCTCATGCATGAAAAGTGTTATTTTACAAGTGGAAGGAGGATTATCCTCGAGTAAGTTTTAAAGCATGTTTTAAATGTTTATGCCTGTGGTAGAGTCGGGTTGCACAGTGGAGGACCCTTCGAGTTTCCGTGCCTGGCTTTGTAAGGTGTTGAGTTGCCGTGCCTAGCTTTGTAAGGTGTCGAGTTGTCGTGCCTGGCTTTGTAAGGTGTTGAGTTGCCGTGCCTGGCTTTGTTAGGTGTTATTGGTCCATGCCACTGTGTACACCCTTGTTTGAGCTCAAACTTGTCAAGTATTGTTTGCAAGGAAACGTGTTTTCTTAAAATGTTTTGTGGTCGCGTTTTTAGGAGGGAATTCACTAGACCTTGTGGTCTAACCCTCGCTTTCAAAACTTAAAAACCATTTTCAGGTAAGGATCGTGTAGGCGCAACATCAAAGGGAAAAGAGAAGGTTTGAAGCGGCGACGTGAGATTATAGACCGTCATGTTTCAGTTTTTGGTTAGCTAGCATCTCGGTTGTATTTGTTTGAGGACCGTAAACAAATTAATCCATATTGGAGTTTATGATGTACTTGGGACCCTTATGGGCTTTTTGGCTATTGCTTTATGTTAAGTATGTTTGGGTTGTTACATTTGGACACACGGAGGAATTTACACAGGAATTTTCAGAAGCATTCTCGAAGCTCTCAAACGATTATTTACACTTTTCCATGAATAAACTCACGACGAAGCATTTTTACTCACGGCACACGATAGATCTTTACAATTAAGTTTATTTTCTATGTAATTGTAATCTATTGTACTCATGACACTTGTTACTAAAGGACGTCGTCCCTATTTGATGATCATAGTGCACCGTCGACTTCTATAGTCGATCGCGATTTTTACCCTCGACGGGGTTTTCCGCGTCACCAAATTCTGTTGTCTCTTTTCGTTTTTATTTCACATCGTTGGATTTGTCGCGAGATACATTTCTTTAGTTGTTAAAGCTCCACACCGACTTTAAATCTTCGTTTGGACGATTTTTAGTATTAACAATTTGGCGCCCACCGTGGGGCCCCATCTAGAGAAAATCTTCTACAAAACGTACGTGTTACTAATTATTCCCTGAGTTTGTTGTGCTTTTCAGGAAAATGTCTGGACAAGGACATCAATTCAACGAACTTGAACAGTTACGCACAGAATTGGATGCTACGTGTACCCAGCTTAACTCCTTGAACGGACGGAATCGTAAGGCAACGACAAAGATCGCATCCTTGAGAAATCAAAATGGACCGAACCACAACACTGGAAACTTTTTTTGGTCCACAAAACGGTCCAAATCAGGGCATTCCGCACCAAAGTCAGGCAAACTTTTTTCAATAGAGTGATCCAAATCAGAACGCGGGAAACTTCTTTGGTCCTCAGAACGACCCAAGACCATTCTCCGGAGTTCCTCCCTAGGATCAATTTCCACCATAGCATCTTAGACCATCACCGTTGTTTCAGAATCAAACGATCCCCATGTCGTCGGCTGCATTTCGCCCGATCCCGTTTCACAATCAAACCCATGTCATCGAGACATCGACGACATTTCACACTATCCTGTTCCAAACTCCCTTCATCCCAATCATGACGATGAGCATCCCGACGATCCCTCAGCCATCAATCACCTTTCCGCCGCAAGGGGAAGCTGTTGACTCGACGCATCGTAATGGACCATTCCCACGATAAATGGAGGATCCAATCCAGACGACCTGGTCGCCCAGCGCCTGAAGCTTCTCGGAGATCAGAATGAAAAAAATGTTGTCGCTACTATCTAAATTACCTGGTGCTGCCATGCCAGTGGATGTCGAACCGCGCTCTGGATTTCAAGCGTCCCACTTCATCGATGAGATAGCTACGGTCGACGTCAGGAAGAAGTATAGTATCCCCACTTTCTCGCCGAAGTACCCAGGTATCACCGACCCGACAGAACATATTGCTCAGTACAAGCAATTGATGTGGACGGTGTCCATACCTCACCAGTATAAAGAAGTAACCATGTGCAAGAGTTTTGGTGCGACCCTTACTGGAGCAGCCCTCCAGTGGTTGATCAATCTCAAACCAAAATCCATCGGCAATTTCGCTGAACTTGTCAATCAGTTTTCCCGATAATTTGCCGGTAGTCGCAAGATGGAAAAGCAAACTAACGATTTATACTACGTCACTCAGAAAACAGGATAGTCCATCCGAAGCTATTCCTCCTCTCGTAAGACATCACCAAATAAGTTGTATTCATTGGGTACGTTGATGCTATTACGTGATCGAGCAATCCCAAGATAATGCATGCATATCCGTAAGTCCTACAAAAAATAAAACGAAATTAAAGAAAAAATATATGTTAATAATATTTTATATTTTTTGTATCAATTCTGACATGTTTTTTAGATTTATTAAAAGAAAATAAAAATGATTAAGAATAATAAAATTAATAAATAAAATAGTAACAGAAAAGGAAATATTACAAGAATACGATGATTTTCTTTATCATAGTGGGCCACAGATGAATTACAATTTATTGGCTATGTGGGATTGTGATAAAACCACGGATGAATTTATTGGCCACGGATGAATTACTAACCCACGGACTCCCACGGGCTCATGAGAGGTGAATTTGTGTATTTTGAAACATAATCCGTAGGCCACGGGTTAGGCCACGGATGTTCGGGGTATTTTGGTTAATTGGGAGAGAGATAGGGCAAATGGATGAAAGGTTGGTCAACTAAGGGTAAAACAATTAATTTCCCCTCTAAAAATATCCTTAAAGGTTTTGGGGACGCTTCTTTAAAAAAACGTTTCTAAAAGTAGAAATAAAAGATTAAGTGACGGTTTCTTAACTATCCCTAATAAATAAAAGTTTTTTAGAATAAAATGAAATTGGATAAATGGTTTAGTAACACTATATATGTAACTTGACACGGAAGTGAAGATCAAACGGGACAAGGTGAAAAAATGGGAGCAAAAGGCCAGCTTAGGATGCTTGGAGGAAAAGGAAAGGAGGAAATGGGTAAGTGCGAGGAGGAAGTGGCTAGAATTGGACGAAAAAAGTGCGGCTATGGCTAAACAAAAAGCCAAAGTCACATGGCTTAAAGAAGGCGATGAGAACTCTAGGTTCTTCCACTCTACGGTGAGAAGTAGGACGAGGAGGAATGCTATACTCGGGCTGAACATTGATGCGGTGTGGACAGAGGACCCGAAGAAGATAAAGGACTACGTATTTGAATTTTTCAAGAAGAAATTTGAAAGTGGAAGGAAGAGGGGTCCGAAGTTAAGATTGGATCGAATAAAGAAACTATCGGTGGAGGATGCGAACATGTTAGAGAGAAGGATAACGGAAGAAGAGGTATGGTGTGCAATCAAGGAATGTGGGAACAATAAATCACCAGGACCGGACGGATTCACAATAGGGTTCGTTAATTTTTTTTGGGAAGACTTAAAAGGCGATCTAATGGCGGCATTGGAGTGGTTTTGGGAAAAGGGGGAGTTCCATGAAGGGTGCAACGCATCATTTTTTACATTGATACCAAAAAATGAAAATCCAGTTGGATTAAACGATTTTCGGCCCATTAGGCTTATTGGAATTCTATATAAGGTGATATCGAAAGTGTTGGCGGAAAGAGTGAAGATGGTCATGGGGAAGATAGTTAGTAATGAGCAAAGTGCATTTCTCAAAGGGAGATCGATTCTTGATGGAATCTTAGTAGCAAATGAAGTGGTAAGCTACTTAAAGAAAGCAAAAAAGAGAGGATTAATCTTCAAAGTGGACTTTGAGAAGGCCTATGATACCGTCGAATGGGACTTTCTCTTGGACACGTTGGAGGAGATGGGGTTCGGGGCGAAATGGAGACAATGGATCGAGGTGTGCTTAAAATCGGCTAGGATTTCCGTGTTAGCCAATGGAGCACCAACTAAGCAATTCCAAAATGGAGCGGGGACTTAGGCAAGGGGACCCCTTAGCCCCGTTCTTATTTTTGATAGTGGCCGAAAGCCTCCACAACATGATGAAGGAAGCGAAGGATAAAGGCTTGTTCGATAGCATCAAAGTGGGGATGGAGGGGGTTTCCATTTCCCACTTACAATTTGCGGACGACGTGATCTTCTTTGGGGAGTGGAAAATGGCGAACTTGAAAAATCTTATGAAGATCTTACATTGCTTCCATGCGGTTTCCGGATTAAAATTGAACTTGTCCAAAAGAAAGCTATATGGAGTGGGGGTGTCGGAGGGAGAAATCCAAGCATGGGCAAGTGGGCTAGGGTGCGGTTACGGGCTTCTACCGTTTACCTATCTTGGACTTCCGGTTGGGCTATCAATGAAAAAAGTTAACCATTGGACGCCAGTTGTGGAAAAAATGAAGTCAAAACTTGCCACGTGGAAAGCGAAAGTCTTATCATTTGGAGGCCGTTGGACGTTGGAAAGGTCGGTACTAGGTAGCGTCTCTTTATACTACTTTTCGTTGTTTCGTACCCCAATAGGTGTGTTAAATACACTTAAGAGTGTGCGCCGAAATTTCTTTTGGGGTGGGGAGGGTCGTGGAGTGAATGAGAGTGGAAATAGGGGTATTGCATGGGTTAAATGGGATTCGGTTTTGGGATCATTTGAGAAGGGGGGATTAAACATAGGGAGGCTTCGTGACATGAATCATGGGTTGCTTGGGAAATGGTGGTGGAGGTTTTTTAAGGAGAAAGATGCATTGTGGGTTAAAATAATAAAAAGCATTTATGGGTGGGATGGGGGACTAGTGGAGGAGAGTAGTAGAGGAGGGAGGGGGGGGGGGGGGGGAGGCTCGGTATGGGAGAGCATCATAAAATTGGGCAAAGAGATCGATGGGGAAGGGATTCCATTGTCGACCTCTTTTGGGAAGAAAGTGGGTAATGGGGAGAACACTCGGTTTTGGGATGAGAGGTGGACTCCAAGAGGTAGGTTAAAGGAGGTGTTTGGTAGGCTCTACAACTTAGAGGTAAACAAAGGGGTGTTGGTAGCGGGAATAAGAGGGAGTTGTGGTGAGACTCGGGTTTGGGAATGGGGGTGGAGGAGGGAGCCGAGAGGAAGGGAGATAGGGGAGTTAGAGGAACTAAGAGGAGTTTTGGACCTTTACTCACCTATAGGAGCTGTCGCGGATAGGGTAACATGGACCATGGAGCAGCAAGAAGGTTTTACGGTAAAGAGATTGCGGCTTTTGCTAGAAGACAAAAGAACGGTTGGGGGAGAAAGTGCAGCGGCTACATCGTGGAGTAGGGCGATCCCGAAGAAAGTAAGTATCTTCTTGTGGAGAGCGAAACGAGGAAAGATCCCCGTACGAGTGGTCTTGGATAAAATGGGTATCGACCTTCCCTCAACCCTTTGTCCGAGATGCAATTGTGAAATTGAAACGGTGGACCATGCGTTAGTGACGTGCGTGGAGGTGAGGAAACTATGGGAACAAGTGGGGAGATGGTGGAACGTGGATATGGGATCGGCCAACTCCTTAGAGGAAGTAACGAATTGTACGGTTAATCCGGGACTTTCTCTTTGGGGGTCAAGAAGATGGCAAGGCTTAATTGGATGTTTACTATATCTAATTTGGGCCGAGCGGAACAAACTAGTGTTCGCCAAGGAGAATGGTAGGCTCGTCGATAAATTTTATGAGTTCCAAATGAAGACGTTCGAATGGGTTACCAAGCGAGAGAAGGATCTGTTGATGGATTGGGTGCGGTGGTTGACGTGTCCAGCGGAGGGGTAAAGTGGACTGGGTTGTGTGGAAGAATCGGGGGAAAAAGGGTTACAAGCAACAGTGGATCGCGGTTAAGAAGCGGGACTCGAAGAGGCACTGTTCAGATTAAGCTGTGATGATTTGGTACAACTGCTGAATCGGTATGGCCACAGGAACATTTAACTTGCAGGGGCTGTTTGGCGTGCGATTTGCAGCTGCTGGCCAGGTTTCCTACACACGGCTTGGGGCTGAAAATTTCTAATTGTAGTGGGGCTGTTTGGATGACGGATGGAGGCGTGCCGGAGCTGCTCTGGTTTGGCTCTCACAAACTGCAGCTGCTCGGGTCGTGGCTTTCTTAGTCAGGTTCTTTAGTGCTTCGTTTGGCTAGTCTCAACCCTTAGTTTTGGGGTGCTGTTCGGTAATGGTTGTATATTAGTTTGGGTTGGTTGGATACTTGTGTATTTATGTGGTTTGGTTTGTTAATAATATTGCCCTTTCAAAAAAAATATATGTAACTTGATAAGGGTATCTAAACATTTTTTAAAATAATTCAAAATTATATAAAAAGTCTGATATAGGAAATCAATCAGATTGAGCCCTAGTTATGTTCACAGTTGATCTCATCTCATCGCTCACATCTCCTTTCTCTGTCACCCTCGTAAAGTTTTCTTATCAGATGCATAATTCTTCCCTTTGATCCAAACTTTGTAGAAATATATCGAAATTCAGAACCCTCGGTTCAAACTATTTTTTCTTCATTCGAACTTGTTGGTGATTTTAGTGAAATCATCGGTCCATTTTGTGTAGTTGGATTCACAAAGGTAATAATGGGGTTGGTAGCTAAGCTATAACATGAGTTAGGAGGTGTGGAGTGCACACTCGTGTAAGCTAACTAGAACCCGGGATTGTTGGACGGTTAAAATTGACAAGTTACAAAGTGGTTTCTTGAGCTGGGCGTCGGGGCCACTTGTGGCGCTACTTATCTAGCGCGGGAAGTAGCCCCAAGCTCTGGAATGTTGCCCGCGCTCCTTTTGGGGCTACTTATCTAGCGCGGGAAGTAGCGCCGGGCTCTGGAATGTTGCCCGCGCTCCTTTTGGGGCTACTTATCTAGCACGGGAAGTAGCGCCGGCGTCAGGGATGTTTTCTCACTTTGTAACTCCCGTTTTTTGTAACCGACGTCATTAAGTCCACAATCAAATCTCATTAAATGAGAGATTATTTCCTGGTTCAATACAATGTAGGTTACGATTCTCTAAAGGTGTATAAGTATGAATCGATTAGTGCCTTAATCGATACACCGAAACAAAGAGATTATCCCCTAGAGAATTTCGTGATACCCAGGCATATAGGGTCGAAATATCTCTTACGGAAAGCCAGCTCTCACGCGATCTCTGCGTTTATCCAAGCTATTCTACATCTCTTTCTCTCCCCAATTTTCGAATTCCTCCAACAATCGTAAGAGATATTTGCTTATCGCGAGAGAGATGGCGAATGATCAGTCCGTGAGAGACATGACTTCCAAGTTCACTAAACTTGAGAAGTTTGAAGGCGTTGATTTCCGTAGATGGCAAAAGAAGATGCACTTCTTGCTGACGACGTTGAAGGTCGTATACGTGCTGAGCACCCCAATGGCAGAGGTGATGGAGAACGAGACATTGGAGGTGACCCGGCGTCGCGGCAAATGGAAGAACGACGACTACATTTGTCATGGCCACATTTTAAACGGTATGTGTGACTCCCTCTTTGATATCTATGAAAATGTTGAATCCGCCAAAGAGCTATGGGACTCTCTCGAGTCCAAATACATGGCGGAGGATGCTTCTAGTAAGAAGTTCCTGGTTTGTAATTTCAACAATTACAAGATGGTGGACTCAAGGCCGGTGATGGAGCAATACAATGAGCTCCTTCGCATTTTAGGCCAATATGCTCAACACAATATGAAGATGGACGAATCCATCTCCGTATCGAGCATAATTGATAAATTGCCTCCCTCTTGGAAAGACTTTAAACACATGTTGAAACATAAGAAGGAAGAGTTGTCTCTTGTGCAACTCGGTAGTCACTTGCGCATAGAGGAATCTCTTCGGGCGCAAGAGGCTGAGAAACCTAAAGTAAAGGAGGTTTCTGCACCTTCGGTGAAAATGGTGGAAGAGGGAAAGACTAATAATTTCAAGGGAAAACAAAAGTTCAACGAAGCCAAGAAAGGGTCCAACAAGAAGGTTAAAATAACCTGTTGGACATGTGGGATGACCGGCCATCTCAAGCGGGATTGTCGGGTTGTCAAGAATAAAGGTGGGGCAAGCACAAGTGGTGTTGGGCAAGTGAAACACCCTAAAAACAGGGTAAATTTAAACCCCAAAATAAATGCTATGATCATTAAAGATACCAAACTTTTATAACAACAAGGATCTACAACATCATTTTATATACAACATTTAAACTTGTCCTAAATAATCTTATTAATCTATTCTTACAACATAAATAGATTAACTAGATTATCTAAGCTTCGTCCCAAAATCTCCAAAAGAATTGCTGGATCCTTCAACACCTCAAAGTTTGATATGAAATTCACTCCCCAAACTTCTTTCCCGAACCTGAACCTGGTAAGACAATTCAACTTAAAACATTAGGCTTTCGCCTAGTGAGGTTAATCAATTCAAATTTAAAACTCAACAACTAAAACATCAGGTGTCTCAAACCTGCATCTTTCATCTTACCAAATCAAATTCCAACCACTATGACTATTTCACCTAGTCATTAAATAGAATAACAACATCAACTACTTATAATCCCACCAGATTTATAAGAAATTAAACTCAACAACCCATGAAATGCAAATTACAACTCGATGTAATTTTCTCACACTTCATTATTTAATAAACACCGGAAATGCGAATTACACCTTAATGTAATTCTCTCACACTTCCTATCGCCTGAAATGCAAATTACAACTCGATGTAATTTTCTCACACTTCATTATTTAATAAACACCGGAAATGCGAATTACACCTTAATGTAATTCTCTCACACTTCCTATCGCCTGAAATGCGAATTACACCTCAATGTAATTCTCTCACATTTCAATACCTCACCATCCTCACTGGTTCCCAATGGGATTTTATTCATCGATGATCACAACAACCGGGAACCCTCACAGATGATTCAGAATTCACTCCACCACTAGAACTACATTATAGGTCCCAGCTAGTATGCGGTTTCCATTAAACTGTACTAAGTTGCCCACTAGACCAAATGTAAATTCTAGCCATCGCAACACAATAAATATATATCATCACTCTTTCTATCACATTCATAGTGCCAATAATATCAGATAAATCTCTATATTTAATAACTGATATAAACTCTTCATATGATAATATCTCATGCATATTCTTCATCATTAAATCATGTCAAGAGCATATAAATAATAACATGAAAACATCACATAAAATCATCAGGCATTTTTATTTCAAAAAGCATCAAAGTTCGCGACTACTGATTGCGGGTTTCATGAAATTCGCAAGCCAAAGCTGCGAATTTCAGAAGTTCGCAGGCTATGGTTGCGAATTTCAGAAGTTCGCAGGCTATGGTTGCGAGTTTCAGAAATTCGCAGGCTATGGTTGCGAATTTTATCTGATTCTCGCAAGCCAAGGCTGCGAGATTCGTTCACTGCTCATCATCATCTACCTCTCATTAAGCTGTTTCTTACCAGATTAATCATTAAGCATATAAAATGATATTTAAGCTCAATAAACACATACACAATTGTTTACATGTTAAGTTTTAAGCAAGAATCAATTAAACTCACCTCAAAAGTCGATTTATACACTGATTCACGTAAGAGCTTAACGAACAGCTTAATGGCAGCTTTATCAACAATCTCTAATTTCACCACTGATTTCTTTCTTTTTTCTTTTCCTTCCTTCATCCTTTCTCTTTTTTCTCTCGATCTCTCTGTCTCCATCTCTCTCTCGGTTTCACTTTCTCAACCGAAATACACACCAACATAAGACACACACACACTCTCAATTACTTAGCTTACATAGCTAAATTAATGACACCTCATAATTTAAAACATGAGTCATAGACCATTTCCAAATTAAACCTCCAACTTTCAAAGAATTGCACAACAAACCCTCAACATGAAAATCCATTTCAACAACACTTTCAATCAATTACAAACCTAACCCCCAAGTTAGTTAATAAATTCATAAAATAATATAACAGAAAATTTAGGATGTTACAATACTCCCCAACTTGAAAATGATTTCGTCCCCGAAATCAAAGTCAGGTAAACAAATGAGGATACTTAGCCCTCATACTCTCTTCTGACTCTAAAGTTACATTAGTACCTCTATGGTGTTTCCATTGTACTTTCAACATAGCTGCTTCGTTACTACTACGTAGCTTTCTAACCGATTTTTCTAAAATTACCTCTGGTTCTTCCACACCGCAACTCTTTCATTAACTCTCACCTTAGTGAGTTCAATCACATCTTTCCTCTTTAGCCAAAAATATTTCCAAAGATAACATACTTGGAAGGTATTATGAACCCCTTCCAATTCTGGCGGAAGATCCAAATATTATACTTGTAACCAATCTCCTTAGAGTAATTGTTATCATCAAATCCATGTTTGACTACTTCTTAGTCTAACATACCGTTATCATTTCTCTCTTGTTTACACGAATTATCCACCACACACAACTACAGTTCAAAAAGGACAATTTTTCTAAAAACGTCAGTTAAGATCTCTACCCAAACCCTCGTAACACCGAGAACTGCATTTGATGTATTTCTTTTACATCTACTGAATACTCCAACACTATAGCTTAACGGTTACAGTATTCTCTTCACCTAAAACCAATGGGATTGAGAAGAACAAGAGTCTTCCTTTCATCGCATCATCATCGCAATTCACTCTCCAGGCCTCAAAATAACATTAACATGTACTACCTGAATATGTTCACTATAAATTAAGCATACATGTTACTATTAAATACTTCAATAATCACGGCAGTCCATTATTACTTCCATGACTTACACATTTCTTCGATAAAGAATGCTATCATTTCTTCACATCACTATTTCATCGTACCACCACAATACAACCAAGCACCAAAGTATCGAACATCAAAAGTGATAACTCTTATTGAACTTTGCAATATAATTACATTCTTAAGTCCAATCTTTCTATCCTTGTTTCCCCACGTTAGTTTACTGTTTTTCAAGTATTAACTGTCTCTTTCTCTCAACTTTCCACATACCAATAGAATTATCTTCTTACGAAACATATTTAAACAGTTTCATCAAAATCCCTAACTTAAAACATTCAGCCACGCTATCTCGAAACGACATTACCGTTCGAAATTATTACCATTCTTAGATTTTCAACTAATAATTTCTCATACATTTCTTTCACACATAAAGAGCCACTTATATTCTTTAACAATCTTGCCTTCGCTACACCACATTGATCTACATACTCATCATCTTTATTAAACTTCCAGTGATTCAAAATATAACTTAATTGGCAACTCATACCATCAAAATTTCTTTGGATAAACACTCTCCACTGCTCCGACATTCTACTTCGATATAAGCCATATTACCCAGTTATCTTACAAACCACATGTTTTATCAACTTTTATTAACAAATAACGCTTTCCAACCGGAATTCCTAAAACTTCCATTCGGATACTTCCTCTTTCAAACATCACATCTCATACTAGATGACACATGTATTTTGGAAATTAATGCCACTACTCGTTCATACATTCTCCACCCATAACATTTACCACAGACCATGTCTCTCATAGTTATTTGTACATATTTAATTTTACAATCCCATTTTCTCGTCCAAATACACGGGTCTATATCACTAAATATCTCCTCCCCAACTTTAGTTAAACTACCACTCTCGATTTGCTAAAATATCTTGAACTTATTCATTCATACTAACTCCTTGTGATTCCAAACCAAAACCAAAACACGGCACAATCCTTTACGGATCAACATTTTCCATACCTCACTTCATTTGTGCCTAATACTTTCTCCTTTGTAAATCATCCACATCGCAAGTAAAACACTTCTATAACACAACAGTCTTTCAAAATTTATCATTCTTACAAAGGGTCCTTCAGCTTTTAAGCTTCTGTTTTATACTTAACATTCATACATGATCCCAAAAGGATAGCCAATGCATTCATGTTATATAAATTTAAATTTTCAATACCGATTATGCAAGTTCAACCCCAAACCTACGCCAAGCTTATCAAATCGGGTCAAAGTTCTTAAGACTTAACTGAATCCAAAACCGAGTCATCTACTCAACGGATCTAAAGATTATTTATCAATATTAACTCACGCGAATAGATACATCCAACTCACATTATGCAACATACTCTCCGAGGCGTGATAATCTTACTACTCCTTTATTGCTACTTTCCTAATGAAGTCAAAATATTTGCAATTACACGTAAATGCAACTCTTTTCATACTCTACAATATATTATATGCCCAGGTTCATTAGTTCCAAAGATACTAAGTAAAATATCAAATAGTCTTTACACCTAAGACCAACACTTAAACTTTCACTGGTTCAAATACAAAGCAGTTAAGCATATAACACATCCAATACTTCATCTCGAGTCACTAAAGCTGACAAACATTCGAAAGTCTCATTTGAATATAAACCAGACCTTTAAGGCCAAAACAAACATTTGGTTAAACACATGTCACTCACACGGTTACGTAAACCAAAATTCCTCTTCACTCAAGATCTTAACCTTGTTAATCCTTTAATTGGTCATCGACCCCAAAATAAAAGTTTATCACTTTCAAAACCTTCACATTTTCAAAATGTAACACGACAAAATTATTATACAACCACAAAATACCAAAAACGTGCTTCGACCACATAACTTTCACTTAGGTTATAATTAATCAAACTCAAAATCCCCCAATTGTGTCGCACACACTAATACCCACTTTGCGCATACCTTCTGCATAACAGCATACCGGTATCGCTCGCGGTTTTGCTCCTACCCGCACGGGCATACGCGGAACGCATCCAGACCGCACCCAGTGACACACAAAAGGCCTCATACACCTTACACAACTTTCGCCTTCAAAGTCAAAAATTGCCATCTCAATACTTCCTTAACCCTAAACCTAATTCTTCCTCCAGACACGACCGACCCTCAGCAATTGTATTATTAATCACCGAACAAAGGTACAGACTCTCGTATTATTGTTACTAAAGTTCACTTTCGACTCTCCCACTGTTCATCTCTCATTTGAATATAATTACCAAAACCACAAACTTTCTCCCAAGGTTTATCCAACACCTCTCCATTCTTGGAGTTCTTTCTTAGCTTATAGCGTAATACTCTACGACTTAGCGAGTTCATAGCCTTCATGCATGACAATATATAAATAACTCAATCACACTTTTCTCGTTTTAAATAAACAACATTCGAAACAACGTGAGCACACACGCCCCAATCATTTTCATATCTCCCATGTACTACACAACAATCTCAAAATCGTTTGTCTACAAATTTCCGTAAAACTCAATCTTTCTCAACCAAAAATGTTGTTACAACAGTAATATCTTAAATGAAAATCTTTTCATACAACAAAAGTTTAAAATTTACTGACATAGAGTAAACTAGTCGTTTCTCACACTCAATTATATGATATCATCAAATCAATACTTTTGTTGGTCATAAAAAGTTTACTGATCAACACTTTCTCGACCTATTTGCTATTATACAGCTTTTTATGTAAAGTATGAAGTATTTTGCAAGTTGCTAAGCTCCAAAATTTCGTTAGACAGCGTAATTGAAATGGCCCTTTTTCTTTAAATACATACTTGCACTACTAATTCATTCTTGAATAAAACTGTTATTTATGCATTTGTTTTGAAATCAAGAAAACTCATGTAACACACACTAAAACACCATGCACAAAACTTACTTGCAATGAAGGCCATTTACTCAAACAAGGTCAATCGTTTTACTTACGTACTTATCATTGACACTTTACTTCCGACCCGAAGTCGCCCTCTCGGCCTTATAATAATTACTATATATACATTCCATGGCCCCCATACTCAACCATGTCATACTAATTCCGTCTTAATCAATCATCTCATACTCTATCTCTGCACATATCAAATCACCTATTAAAGGTTGCCTTGGCGGAGTTTCATAAGTCCTGCCAATTCCAGGTTGTCCTTCCAACCCCAATCATTTACCGATCTGTCCTCCAAAGGATTTTAGTGGTATAATTACCATCATTCTACTATAACCTAATGGAATAACCATAAGAAATGGTTATGCACATACCCCTATACAAAATGTACTTACCGATCGATAGTCACTGTAACAATTTAGAAATAAGTATGCTCGCGTAACAATATATTCATAATCACAGTAGCTAATTGGAATTGTGAATATATCATACAGGAGAATCCTCGTTACCATTGTCACCGTACCAACTTCTCATATCTCCGTCAATTCTAAGACTATCCCGTCTTAGTACTTCTACCCAGAACTCACGGATCATAACTTAACTCATCTCAGTTTAAGTCTAGATATCTCAAATTTATACCTAGTTCGCTTAAACTAAAGCTCTGATACCATACTGAAACACCCTAAAAACAGGGTAAATTTAAACCCCAAAATAAATGCTATGATCATTAAAGATACCAAACTTTTATAACAACAAGGATCTACAACATCATTTTATATACAACATTTAAACTTGTCCTAAATAATCTTATTAATCTATTCTTACAACATAAATAGATTAACTAGATTATCTAAGCTTCGTCCCAAAATCTCCAAAAGAATTGCTGGATCCTTCAACACCTCAAAGTTTGATATGAAATTCACTCCCCAAACTTCTTTCCCGAACCTGAACCTGGTAAGACAATTCAACTTAAAACATTAGGCTTTCGCCTAGTGAGGTTAATCAATTCAAATTTAAAACTCAACAACTAAAACATCAGGTGTCTCAAACCTGCATCTTTCATCTTACCAAATCAAATTCCAACCACTATGACTATTTCACCTAGTCATTAAATAGAATAACAACATCAACTACTTATAATCCCACCAGATTTATAAGAAATTAAACTCAACAACCCATGAAATGCAAATTACAACTCGATGTAATTTTCTCACACTTCATTATTTAATAAACACCGGAAATGCGAATTACACCTTAATGTAATTCTCTCACACTTCCTATCGCCTGAAATGCAAATTACAACTCGATGTAATTTTCTCACACTTCATTATTTAATAAACACCGGAAATGCGAATTACACCTTAATGTAATTCTCTCACACTTCCTATCGCCTGAAATGCGAATTACACCTCAATGTAATTCTCTCACATTTCAATACCTCACCATCCTCACTGGTTCCCAATGGGATTTTATTCATCGATGATCACAACAACCGGGAACCCTCACAGATGATTCAGAATTCACTCCACCACTAGAACTACATTATAGGTCCCAGCTAGTATGCGGTTTCCATTAAACTGTACTAAGTTGCCCACTAGACCAAATGTAAATTCTAGCCATCGCAACACAATAAATATATATCATCACTCTTTCTATCACATTCATAGTGCCAATAATATCAGATAAATCTCTATATTTAATAACTGATATAAACTCTTCATATGATAATATCTCATGCATATTCTTCATCATTAAATCATGTCAAGAGCATATAAATAATAACATGAAAACATCACATAAAATCATCATGCATTTTTATTTCAAAAAGCATCAAAGTTCGCGACTACTGATTGCGGGTTTCATGAAATTCACAAGCCAAAGCTGCGAATTTCAGAAGTTCGCAGGCTATGGTTGCGAATTTCAGAAGTTCGCAGGCTATGGTTACGAGTTTCAGAAATTCGCAGGCTATGGTTGCGAATTTTATCTGATTCTCGCAAGCCAAGGCTGCGAGATTCGTTCACTGCTCATCATCATCTACCTCTCATTAAGCTGTTTCTTACCAGATTAAGCATTAAGCATATAAAATGATATTTAAGCTCAATAAACACATACACAATTGTTTACATGTTAAGTTTTAAGCAAGAATCAATTAAACTCACCTCAAAAGTCGATTTATACACTGATTCACGTAAGAGCTTAACGAACAGCTTAATGGCAGCTTTATCAACAATCTCTAATTTCACCACTGATTTCTTTCTTTTTTCTTTTCCTTCCTTCATCCTTTCTCTTTTTCTCTCGATCTCTCTGTCTCCATCTCTCTCTCGGTTTCACTTTCTCAACCGAAATACACACCAACATAAGACACACACACACTCTCAATTACTTAGCTTACATAGCTAAATTAATGACACCTCATAATTTAAAACACGAGTCATAGACCATTTCCAAATTAAACCTCCAACTTTCAAAGAATTGCACAACAAACCCTCAACATGAAAATCCATTTCAACAACACTTTCAATCAATTACAAACCTAACCCCCAAGTTAGTTTATAAATTCATAAAATAATATAACAGAAAATTTAGGATGTTACAGCAAGGATCCAAGGATCAAAACCCACGGCAAGGTCAGTTTCTTGACTTTGGTTTGTAATTCAAATTTGAATTATGTACCACTAATATCCTAATCTGTTTATGTGCAGGATGATGATGTTGCTTGGTGAATCGACTCGGGTGTAACAAGTCGTGTGTTCAAAGATCGCCGTTGGTTTGCCTATATGGAACCGGTTGAAGACGAATTAATGATACACATGGGGAACGAGTCGAGTGCTACCATTCTTGGAAGAGGCTTAGTTAGGCTAGAATCTAGTTCTAGCAAAATAGTTGAATTTTTAATGTTTTGTATGTACCACGAATTCGAAAGAATTTGGTTTCCGGTAACATCTTGAATAAGTTAGGATATAGGCAAGTTTGTGAGTCGGACAAGTTTATCTTGTCAAAGGATGGCTCTTGTATAGGATTTGATTTTATGTTGAATAACATGCTTGAATTAAATTTGAATGAAAGAATGTTGTTTCAAATTTTGTGTATGATACAATTGAATTGCCTTATGTTGCTTTATAAATTGCTTTATGATACAAATGAATTTTGTGTTTAAAATTCTGGTTATGTTGCAATTGAATTTTGTCTAAATTCTGTTTATGTTACTTATGAATTTTTTGTTTAAAATTCGGTTTATGTCGCATATGAATTTTTGGTTTAAAATTCTGTTTATGTTGCATATGAATTTTTGTTTAAAATTCTGTTTATATTGCAAATGAATTTTGTTTAAAATTCTGCTAATGTTGCAAATGAATCTTGTTTAATATTCTGTTTATGTTGCATATCATGTGAATTTTTGTTTACAATTCTGTTCATGTTGCATGTGAATTTTGTTTTAAAATTTTGTTTATGCTACTTTATGAATTGCTTGATGGATTTTGGGGTGAAGCCATGTTAACGGCTTGTTTCTTGTTGAATTGAGTTCCCAATAAAAGGAACAAGATTACCCCGTATGAACTTTGGTTCAAAGGCCTAGCTTGAGTTTTATTCAAGTTTGGGAGTGACGAGCGGTTGTTCGATCACCCGAACCCATAAGGAAGACTTTGGGTGATGCATCTTTGTTGGATATGCCGAGCATTCCAAAGCATATAGGTTCTATGTTATTGAACCTAATGATTCTATAGCGACTCACACCGTTATAGAATCGAGAGATGCGATATTTGATGAGACTAGATTCTCTTCAATGCCGAGGCCTAAGGACATAGTTCCAAATACTAGTGAAACTAGTGAGGTTGATGAACAAGCAATTGTTCCAACCGAATCTCCGATGCTTCGAATGAGTAAAAGAGGAAGGATTGAAAAATCCTTTGGTCCCGATTTCCAAGTGTATTTGGTAGAGGGATCAAGAGATGAGATTGGATCCCAATTCCTTACTGGTATAGTGTTGAGGAGGATCCAAAATCATTTGATGAGGCTATTAAGTCTCAAGATGTTGCTTTCTGGAAAGAAGCAATACATGATGAGATGGACTCCATCATGGGGAATAATACTTGGGTATTATCGGACTTGCCACCGGGTTGCAAACCTTTGGGTTGCAAGTGGATCTTCAAAAGGAAGATGAAAGCGGATGGGTCAATCGACAAGTTCAAGGCTCGATTAGTGATCCAAGGCTTTAGGCAACGGGAAGGCATAGATTATTTTGTTACTTATGCCCCGGTTGCAAGAATCTCCATGATTAAATTGTTGATAGCTTTAGGTGCTATTCACAATTTAGTGATTCACCAAATGGATGTCAAAACGACATTCTTGAATGGTGATTTGGAGGAGGAAGTTTACATGAAACAACCGGAAGGTTTTGTTATGCCCGGGATGGAGCATAAGGCATGTAAAACTTGGAATGCCATATGTCGGGTTTCCTTCAATTTTGGAGGGATATTCGGATGCAAGTTGGATTACCAATTTGGAAGACCACTCTTCTACGAGTGGTTGGGTGTACTTGCTTAGGGGAGGTGCCATCTCATGGGCTTCCAAGAAGCAAACTTGCATCACGAGTTCGACTATGGAGTCGGAATTTGTGGCATTAGCCGCTGCCGGTAAATAGGCGGAATGGCTAAGAAATTTTGGTCCATGAAATTCCATTATGGCCGAAACCAATATCACCAATTTCTATCCGTCGTGATAGTGAGGCTACTTTGGCTAAAGCTTATAGCCAAATGTATAATGGAAAGTCTAGACACTTAGGTGTTAGACATAGCATGATTCGTGAGGTAATCACGAATGGGGTGATTTCGGTTGAGTTTGTTCGGTCGCAACAAAATCTAGCGGACCACTTGACGAAGGGGTTAGCTAGGGACTTGGTTCACAAGTCGGTAATAGGGATGGGATTAAAGTCCATCTAAATCTCTAACGGTGAGATACCCAATTCCCTTCTAATACAACGTTAGAAGCTGAATTCAATGGGAAAGCTCACCCTAAGAGATTGGAGCACAAGACGGTCATCCCAAGGTGTGTGCTCGGTACTGCAAGTGAAGGAGGTAATTGTTCTTTTGTAAAAATGCATGTGCAGGTGCATGAGGAAAAGAACTACCTATATGAGTGTGAAGTGTGGCCGCTTCAAAAAGCTTGGACTTGGCTTTGATACACTCACGAATGGATAAGGACACATGGCATGTATAGTGTCAAGTTTATACGTTAGAGAGTCTTTTAAATTCATGTGTATGTTATCTTCTGGTACTCAAATGGGTTGACGGGTTCAATCCATAGGACACCCGGATTCTCGAGTATTTGAAATGTGTAATGTACTAAGATGGAAATTCAATCTTTTAGATATTTTCATTTATGCATGAGTTTGTTTACCTGTATTGTAATTTTATTTTGTGAATCAAGGATTGCACTAAAATGGGGGAGGAATGTTGGTGATTTTAGTGAAATCATCGGTCCATTTTGTGTAGTTGGATTCACAAAGGTAATAATGGGGTTGGTAGCTAAGCTATAACATGAGTTAGGAGGTGTGGAGTGCACACTCGTGTAAGCTAACTAGAACCCGAGATTGTTGGACGGTTAAAATCGACAAGTTACAAAGTGGTTTCTTGAGCTGGGCGTCGGGGCCACTTGTGGCGCTACTTATCTAGCGCGGGAAGTAGCCCCAAGCTCTGGAATGTTGCCCGCGCTCCTTTTGGGGCTACTTATCTAGCGCGGGAAGTAGCGCCGGGCTCTGGAATGTTGCCCGCGCTCCTTTTGGGGCTACTTATCTAGCACGGGAAGTAGCGCCGGCGTCAGGGATGTTTTCTCACTTTGTAACTCCCGTTTTTTGTAACCGACGTCATTAAGTCCACAATCAAATCTCATTAAACGAGAGATTATTTCCTGGTTCAATACAATGTAGGTTACGATTCTCTAAAGGTGTATAAGTATGAATCGATTAGTGACTTAATCGATACACCGAAACAAAGAGATTATCCTCTAGAGAATTTCGTGATACCCAGGCATATAGGGTCGAAATATCTCTTACGGAAAGCGAGCTCTCACGCGATCTCTGCGTTTATCCAAGCTATTCTACATCTCTTTCTCTCCCCAATTTTCGAATTCCTCCAACAGAACTTCTATATCCTGATTTCAGTTCTTCAAACTCAAATGTTCAACCTTTTATACTCAAATCTCGCATTATTTAAGAACTTCCTCAGACACAATGGTTCCTTTGTTAATGAAAATAGTGTTGTCTAGAATTTGCACAGATCAATAAAGGAAACACAACATTGTTTTCATCAGGCATTAGTCAAGGGTTTAAATTTATGTGAAGAAATAGATAACTCTCTTGTGGTTATGAGTTTTACTAAAGATTTTTCAGAATCATTTATGGTGTTGTATCCATATATAGAGGTCTGTGTTTCTACTTGGGTGCATCATTATATTATTAGGTGAGTTAAAACCGTGGAACAACAGAGTCAGTTGGTCAAAAGTATATTTGGTGCAAAAGGTTTCCATTCCCTCTTTGATTGGTGTGGTTTTTTTATTGTATCTGAGTAGCTTTTGAGTGTATGTTATGTTAAATTTGA
Organism: Saussurea involucrata; assembly: GCA_033807775.1. Classification (NCBI taxonomy): domain Eukaryota; kingdom Viridiplantae; phylum Streptophyta; class Magnoliopsida; order Asterales; family Asteraceae; genus Saussurea; species Saussurea involucrata. Next base: position 505,919 of record JAWVWS010001274.1, on the reverse strand, counting down.
CCCCTAAAACTCATTGTTTTCTCCATTATCCTGTTAATGATCAGTAAGTGATCAATGGTTGTTCAACACTAAACTTTATTGACTTCATTTTTTTTCAAGTATGGGCTGCTGTCTTTGGTTTTCAATTCTGATTTCTCAGACCTGGATTGGTACTATTGATTGTTTTTGTTCAATTTGTTGATTGGAAGTGTGATTATATATATAAAAGTTTATTAACCAAAAATGCTCCAATAACTTTATTTCCAGTGATATATGGGGGCTAGAACTAGATGATGACAGAGCTTCTGAATTACGTCAATATTGGAATGAGTGTTCTTTCTAACATGGGCATAGACATACATTGAAGCCATTTTGTATTTGACATGCAAGATTCGTTTGCTCTACCATCATAGGGATCTTTGCTGCTTTTGTAACTTCTTTTATATATATTGTGAAATTTTGTTGAAATTATATATACTTTAAAGAAATGGTATTGGAATCGTCCATATCATATCACGAACCAATCGATTCTGATATTGAGTTCATTGAAATCGATCCATCTAGCCGGTATGGTCGGGTTAGTATGCTTATTGCTCGTAATTTTTGATTTTCTATATAGTTTTTAGATTATAATTTGTTTCTAATTCGATGACTTGCAGTACTCATTAAAGCCTTGGACACTGAATTTACAAGTTTTTTTTCTATGTCTTACTTGGTTTTTATCATCCCCACAAACTGTTCGATCATATTGCATATATAACGAGATCTCCTATGATTATGTAAAATACCAATGGTTTTGATAATGACCTCTTGCATCATCATTGATTATGTAACTCGTAGACACAACAAATAAGCAATTATAAACAGATGAACCACAATCTATGATTTAGCCATATCATTATTTTAGCATTTGCATTTTGAAGTAGGGGTGATGAGTTATGGGCTCTGCTTTAGTCATAACTGCAACTCTAATTGAAACCACTATGATTGCTTTCGATAAAATAATCATATAGATCTAGATAGATTGATGCCAATTTGATTATGTTTGGTTATAATTGGGTCGTTTAGGGTTATGTTGGTCGTATTGGGTGGTAATGTGTCATATTTGGTTTTGTTGATTGTCATGTGTAGTAATGCCTCGTATTGAATTGTAATTGATGTATTGAACACTAACTTGGGTTGGGTTGTTTGTAATTTTGGTTTAGATTAGATTATATCATTAAATTATAGTGGGTGATAGTTAACAATGAGGCATATTGGGTTCTATTGGATGTTGTAACGAGTTGTACTGTGTTCTTCGGTTGTAATGGATAGCATTAGACCGTATTGGGGTCCTATACATTGTAATGGGCAATATTGGACTAATATTAGGTGGTAATAAGTTATATTGGATTGTAATGGATCGTAGTGGACTGTATTGGGTCCTATTGATTGTAATGGGTCTTATTGGGTAGTAATGGGCCGTCTTTGGTCATCTTGGTTAGTAATGAGTCGTATTGGAGTATAGTTGGTTGCAATGGGTAGCAATGCAAATCATATTGGGTTACAATTGGTCGTATTTGGCCATCTTGGTCTGTGACGAGTCGTACTGGATGATAGTTGGTTATAATGGGTATAACGCACTGTATTGTGCAATAGTGCATCATATTAGTAATGAGTTGTAGTGGACCTATTGGGTTGTAATTGGTTGTATTACACGGTAGCAAGTCATATTTGTGTTATTAAGTGTTATTGGGTTGTATTGGGTCTTGTTATGATGTATTAATCTATACTATATTATAAAACATTTATGTAAAAATCTTAAAACAACTTATTAAGCATTAGGTATCGATTAGTAATGCATAATCTTTTAAAATGGTCAACCATTATTGATAATTACAAAAAACACATATTAACAAGAAATTTTTATTGATTTATTGTTAATAAAAAGTATAAATATTAAATATAAAAAAAGGTTCCAAAGAACATATAGAAATGATCAACTATGAATGGATACATAATCATTGAATAAAGAAATCATAAAAAATTAAGTAATTAATAAAGTGGATTTTAAAACAATTAAAACGTTAGCAAAAATTAATGTTGTGTGTAGGAATTGAACCAAGTCACACTAGTGTAATAGACAAAGCACTTGCCATCTCTTCCAAAGGAATACTTCTATTTAATCATGACCATATGTTTTATATATTACGTATAAAAAATAAAATAAAATCGGAGGTCCCATGCAACCATGACTTTAATCAACAATAAATATGGATTTTGATGAGAAATTAAGTTTTTTTTTTGTTTACAAAAACTAAGTGAAAACATTAATATATTTTCGCCCGTAATTAAAACTTATTATAATTTTAAATATATTTTTGCTAAAGTGTTTGGGAAGTCCGCTATTAAAAGTACAAATAAAAAAATATTGAAAATTAAAATACAATTGCCGACGGGTTTTAGAAGTCCGCCGGCAAAAATGTGAGTGAATTTTTTATTAGTAAAACAAAAATATTTTTGCCGGCGAGTTTGGGAAATCCGTCGGCAAAAGTTTAAGTGGAAAAAATATTAATTATAATAAAATAATTTTTCCCGACGAGTTGGTGAAATTCGTTGGTAAAAATGTTATTTAAAATTTTTAAAAGTACTTTTGCCGGCGACTTATATGAAATTCGTCGGCGAAAGTGCATCTTTGCCGGTGGCATTTTCCTTCGGCAAAAAGTTAACTTTTACCGGAGGATTTCGTCTAAGTCGTCGGTAAAAGTTACCTTTATCGGCGGGCTTCCTAAACTCCCCGGTAAAAATGTAGTTTCTTGTAGTGAACCAATATGAATCTGATAAAATCAAAAGTGCTAGTATTAAAACTGAAACAAAACGTATGAAAATCCATTGTAATATCTTGAATCATGGTACGACATATATCTATATATATAGGGGCTCCTTCTTTTGTTAACCAGTGCATATATGCACATCAGGCAATTGTAATATGTGCATATATGCACATCATGAAAAAGTTAACAAAAGAAGGAGACCCTATATATATATATAGGGGTTAAATCAAATGAGAACCACAAATATGTTATAAACCGTAAGAACCGATATAAAAAATATTTTTTTACATGATATTTTTTCATTAAATGCTAGGATTTATTATATTTTGCTTCACATATATGTGTTTCATAATATGATAGTTTCACATGGATTTGTTTCACCATGTGAATATTTTTTACGAGTATTTTTCATTTCACTAGGTGAAACAAAATTCGTTTTTCACATGTAATCTTTTCATAAGGTGAACACGAACATATGTGTAACAATATATTAAATCATAGGTTTTGATAAAAAAATCATGTAAACAAATATTTTTATATTGGTTCTCACGGGTTTGTAACATATTTGTGGTTCTCATTTGATTATCGTCCTCTATATATATATATATATATATATAAATAGCACTTTTGTAAATGCTAGTTATAGAACATGTTTATCAAAAAAATCTTCTTACAAAAGTTGTTATAAATATAAGAGGTTGAATCTTACTGATGTTTCTTACGAGATACTATAGAAAGTATGTTTAAGAAAGTACAAGAAGTATGATGCTCCTAAGATAACAAAAAGTGTCTAGCTTACATGAAATTTGAGTCAACGTAGATGGAAAAAAGTTATGATGCTCCTAACTATTTAAGCATTTTTTATGGAACATTAATCATTACGTGTATTTGAATCGTCATATTCATTTCATCAACAAAGACTATTAACATTTAACCAATTTTAAAAACTAACGGTAAAAGAAATACATACAAGTCATGGTTGGGGATAAGTTACAAAACAATCAAAATAGAGAACCCACATATATATATATATATATATATATATATATATGACATACAACATACTTGCAAAATGGTACATTGATGATTCACGCACAAACTCGTTCAGGTTTGTAGTCATCCAAACCTAAGAACTTCGGTGGGAGTATATAAAGAAACAAAAATTTCACATCCATTCCCTTTTCATATGTACACAAAAAGCGTCAACGGAGACAAAGACCCATTTGTTTGCATCTGCATAATTAGTATCAACCACCATTCAGATTTGTCAAAGCAGTTATACCCTTTGTAGAACCAAACCAAACGAAGCCCATAAATCTCACTCGAACTAGGGTCTCGGGACCTAACATCTACCCCAAAGAGTAGAGCGGTAGAATTGTTTACCTTTGTACACACTTCGCCCAAGATTGTTGTTTTCTTTCAACGTATCGATATATTGAGATGCTTCTGGGCCTCGTAGATCAGTATTGAGTCCCTTAGACAGGACTGTCAACATGTCCATAGAAGTACTAATGTAGTGGTAATAAGACAACTATGTTGAAAGTACAGTGGAAACACCATAGAAGTACTAATGTAACTCTAGAGTCCAAAGAGAGTATGAGAAGTAGGAAGCATCATTTGTTTACCAGCTTTGATTTCGGGGACGAAATCATTTTCAAGTTGGGGAGTATTGTAACATCCCGAGTTTTGTCATTCTATTTTGAGAATTATAAATTAACTTGAGGCTAAATTTGTAACTGTTTAAAAGTGTTGGTTGAAAGAGATTTCCAATTTGAGGGTTGGTTGTGTATTTTCTTGAAAGATAAGGGTTTTTTGGTATTATGCCTATGACTCATGCTTAACTTGGTGAGGTGTCATTAACTTGGCTATGTAATCTAAGTAAATGGGTTTTGTGAGTGTCATTGTGTGCTTGTGTGTGTGTACGGTTTGTCAAGGAGAAAACCGAGAGAGAGAAAGGGAGCCGTGGGTTTTCAAGGAAAAGAAAAGAAGAGATCGAAGATTTCAGCTGTGATTTCTAGTATAAAACTGAAGAAAAACAAGGTAACAATCCCGTATAATCTTTCCTCTTTACGTTTATAAGTTTGCTAAATAAGATGATAAGTGGGTTTTGTTAATCTATGGATGTTTTGGAAAAACTAAGTTTATGGATAGATGGTATTTATGGCCTTAAGCATATCTGCAAAATATCATAAACATTCATGGCTTAAAACTAAAGATTTCTGGGTTTTTTACGTTTTTAGTTGGTTGAGACTTGCTTGAAGGTCAGTTGGTTGAGACTTGCTTGAAGGTCAGTTGATTGAGACTTGCTTGAAGATGTGAATAGTGTTGAAGTCTCAATGGCCTGTTGCGACTTGGAATAGTGTTGAAGTCTCAGTAGTGGATTGAGACTTGGAATAGTGAATAGTGTTGAAGTCTCAGTAGTGGATTGAGACTTGGAATAGTGAATAGTGTTGAAGTCTCAGTAGTGGATTGAGACTTGGAATAGTGAATAGTGTTGAAGTCTCAGTAGTGGATTGAGACTTGGAATAGTGAATAGTGTTGAAGTCTCAGTAGTGGATTGAGACTTGGAATAGTGAATAGTGTCGAAGTCTCAACAATGGGTTGCGACTTTAGACGAGGATTTTGGATTATTTAAGATTCTTAGCCTTTAAGAAATACTTGTATTTTTAATTGTTCCAGATTCGGTAAGCCTGGAATGAAAGATCGCATTTCTCGAGAAAAAGCTAAGAAGGAAATTCGGTAACCAATCGAGGTGAGTTTATTCAACTCTCTTTAAAATTCAGTAATTAATCTCGAATTAGATGCTTTATATGTATGCATGAAGATGTTCTATGTGGATTTGATTAAATTAGAGATAAGCCAAGAGGGCGATTAAAAGTTGTATTATGTTGATTACCATGTTAAAGTTCCAAGATGAGTTATATATGAAATTGAGGAACTAATATTTATTATTAATCTTGCATGCTAAGATGGATTATCTACTATATGCATTTTGCTATATGGTTATGAACTATAAATGTGATTTGAAGCTTTATTGAGATAAACTATAAAGATCCATCCATGAGTTCAAAATATAGATTAACAACTGATATATATATTAACTCTCGTGTTAAATAACTATGAGGGGATAGTTAAGAAGTTGATGATTAGGAATTATTCATATTCCTTATAATGAGCGGGATTATCTGTTATATGTAATATGTTAGATGATTATGAACCCTAAATGTGATTGAGAAGCCAAATTGAGATATATTATAAAGGCCTATCTATGAGTTCGAGAATATAAATAACTATTGAGATGGTGATCCTCGTATCAGATTTCAGAGAAGGGGTAATAAAGAGATTGAGATGTGGAGTAATAATATTCTTTATTTTATATATAGAATACGTTCAGAGAAATGATACATTCTATGCTGGACGCATATAGTAGTATCGATTGTATTATATTAGGTGATTATGTACTTTTACTAAAATAGGCACCCGGTTACCGAGGGCACTTGAGTACGGTATAATGGGAACCGATTACTCGCCATAGACCAAAGGGGTGTAATTTTAGTAATTGGGTGAACCTCGAACCATCGTGAGTCCCGATTGAGTATCGCGATATTATAATCCCATTGGGACCATTGATGCAGAGGTGGAATGTGGAATAGGCAGATTCTGATTTGTAATTCCCATTTCGATTTATGGAAGATCAGAGATTTCCATTGTTTCGGGAAGATCGGAGATTTCCCTGTGATGAGAGGAAGATTAGAGATAGGCATAAAGTAATTTGTAATCTCTACTTCCTGATTAAGAAATAGGCAAGTTTTGACTTGTAATTTCTTGTGTGTGAATATTAATTATGAATCTAGAGTGATTCAGAGTTAACTCATATTTCGTGGTTATGATTAAACGAGTTAGTCATAAGTGTTAGGTGTGTGGTAGATTTCCCTGCTTTCGAAAAGGAGACGTTGTACGGTAAGATGGGTGAGAACAGGTTTGAGTTATCTGTTCATGTTTTAATTATTAAATTTTATTTTGATTTGAGTATCCTCACTAGGCGAAAGCCTAATGTTTCAAGTTGAATCTTCTTACCAGGTACAAGCTCCGGGAAATAGCGGGAATGAAAGACGAGGATTTTTGGGAAAGATTCGGACTTAGAGATACCGGAGGATCTAGATATTCTTTGATGCTTTTGGGACAGTTGTTTAGATAACTTGATTAATCCAATTGTTATGAGGTGATTTGATTAATAAGTTATTTAAGTAATGACGTATGTATATAGAAACCTTACATTCGATCCTCAGGTTATATAAGTTTGAAAGTTTTGATCATAACTTATGGTAAATTTCAAGGTTTAAATTGACCCTGTTTTAGGGTGTTTCAGTATGGTATCAGAGCACTAGTTTAAGCGAACTAAGTATGCTGATGAGATACTTAGACTTAAGCTGAGACGTAGTAGGTTATGATATGTGAGATATGGGTAGAAGTGTTAAGACGGGATAGTCTTAGAGTTAACGGAAATACGTGAAATTAGTGCTATGACAATGATAATGGGGATTCTCCTGTATGATATGTTCACAATTACAATTAGCTACTGTTATTATGAATATATTGTTACACGAGCATGTCTATTTCTGAATTGTTACAGTGACTAACGATCGGTAAAGTACGTTTTGTATGTATGACAGTGCATAATCATTTCGCATGGTTATCTCTATAAGTTATAGTAAAGTGTTGGCGAATTCGGCACCAAGGTCCTTCAGAGGACAGAGCATTGTATGATTGAGGGTTTGAAGGACAACCTGGAATTGGTGGGACTCATGAAAGTCTACCAAGGCAACCTTTAAATAGGTGATTGGATAGGTGCAGAGATTACTGTATGAGATGATTGATTAATACAGAATTAGTATGACATGGTTGAGTATGGGAGCCATGGAATGCAGATGTAGCAATTATTATAAGGCCAAGAGGGCGATTTCGGGTCGAAAGTAAAGTGTCAATGATAAGTTATGTAAGTAACACGATTGACCTTGTTTGAGTAAATAGCCTTCATTGCGAGTAAAGTTTTATGCATGGTGTTTTAGTGTGTGTTATATGAATTTTCATGATTTCAAAACAATTGCATAAATAACAGTTTTAATCAAGTTTGAATTAGTGGGTGCAAGTGTGTATTTGAAGAAAAGGGCAATCCCAGTTACGTTGCACAACGAAATTTTTTGGAGTTATTAAAAAAAAATAATAATAATAATAATAATATTTCTTACTTTACATGAAAAGTTGATTTGTAGCAAGAAGGCATTGGTTAGCAAAACGTTTAATAACCAACAGGAGTATTGATCTAACAACATCATATAAATGAGTGTGAGAAACGACTAGTTTACTTTGTGTCAGTAAATTTTAAACTTTTGTCGTATGAAAAGATCTTCATTTAAAATATTACTGTTGTAACAACATCTTTTGGTTGAGAAAGATTGAGTTTTACGGAAATTAGTATACAAACGATTTTGAGATTGTTGTGTAGTACATGGGAGTTATGAAAATGATTGGGGTCGTGTGTGCCCACGTTGTTTCGAATGTTGTTATTTAAATGAGAAAAGTGTGAATTGAGTTATTTATTATATTGTCATGCATGAAGGCTATGAACTCGCTAGATCGTAGAGTATTACGCTGTAAACTAAGAAAGAACTCCAAGAGTGGAGAGGTATTGGATAAACCTTGGGAGAAAGTTTGTGGTTTTGGTAATTATATTCAAATGAGAGATGAACAGTGGGAGAGTCGAAAGTGAACTTTAGTAACAATAATACGAGGGTCTGCACCTTTGTTCGGTGATTAGTAATACCATTGCCGAGTGTCGGGCATGTCTGGAGGAAGAATTAGGTTCAGGATTAAGGAAGTATTGAGATGTCAAGTTTTGACTTTGAAGGCGAGAGTTGTAAGGTGTACGAGGCCTTTTGGGTGTCACAGAGTGTGGTCTGGATGCGTTCCGCGTATGCCCGTGCGAGTAGAAGTAAAACCGTGAGCGATACCGGTATGCTGTTATGCAGAGGGTATGCGCATAGTGGGTATTAGTGTATACGACGCAATTGGGGGATTTTGAGTTTGATTAATTATAACCTAAGTGAAAGTTTTATGGTCGAAGCATGTTTTTGGTATTTTGTGGTTGTATAATAATTTTGTCGTGTTACACTTTGAAAATGTGAAGGTTTTGAGAGTGATAAACTTTTATTTAGGGGTCGATGGCCAATTAAAGAATTAATAAGGTTAAGATCTTGAGTAAAGAGGAACTTTGGTTTACATAACAGTGTGAGTGACACGTGTTTAACCAAACGTTCGTTTTGACCTTAAAGGCCTGATTAATATACAAATGAGTCTTTTGAATAGCTGTCAGTTTAATGATTTGAGATGGAGTATTGAATGTGTTGTATGCTTAACTGCATTGTATTTGAACCGGTGATAGTTTAAGGGTTGGCCTTAGGTGTAAAGACTGTTTGATATTTTACTTAGTATCTTTGAAACTAATGAACCTGGGCAGATTATATACATTGTGGAGTATAAAAAGAGTTGTGTGTACTTGCAAATGATTTGATTTCATTGGGAAAGTAGCAATGAAGGGGTCGTAAGATTATCACATCTCGGAGCGTATGTTGCATAATGTGAGTTAGATGTATTTATTTGCATGAGTTGATATTGATAAATAATCTTTAAATCCTTTGAGTAGATGACTCGGTTTTGGATTTAGTAAAGTCTTAAGAACTTTGAATCGATTTGATAAGCTTGGCGTAGGCTTGGGGTTGAACTTGCATAATCGGTATTGAAAATTTAAGTTTATATAACGTGAATGCATTGTTTATCCTTTTGGAATTTTGTGTGAATGTTAAATTTAAATCAGAAGCTTAAAAGTTGAAAGATCACTTTGTGGGATTGTTGGAACAGTGAAGGACTGTTGCTTTTAAATAAGTGTTTACTTACGATGTGGAAGATTTATAAAAGATGAAATACTAGAGATGAACAAAGGGGATGTATAGATTGTGTTGATCTGTGAGGAATTGTACCCTGTCTATGCAACATATTGGAATCACAAAGAGCTGGTAAGAACGAATAAGTTCAAGATTTATTAGAAAATTGTGAGTGATAGTTCAACTAAAGTTGGGGAGGAGATATTTAGTGATATAGACCTATATATTTAGACGAGAAGATGGGATTGTAAAATTAAATATGTACGAATGACTATGAGAGACTTGGTATGTGGTAAATGTATGAGTGGAGAAAGTATAAACGAGTAGTGGCATTAATTGCCAAGATACATGTATCATCTAGTATGAGACGTGATATTAGAAAGAGGAAGTATCCGAATGGAAGTTTTGGGAATTCCGGTTGGAAAGTTTTAATTGTTAATAAAAGTTGATAAAACATGTGGTTTGTAAGATAACTGAGTAATATGGCTTATATTGAAATAGAATGTCGGAGCAGTGGTGAGTGTTTATCCAAAGAAATTTGATGGTATGAGTTGCCAGTTAAGTTGTAATTTGAATCACTGGAAGTTTAATAAAGATGATGAGTATGTAGGTCGATGTGGTGTAGCGAAGGCAAGATTGTTAAGGAATATAAATTGCTCCTTATGTGTGAAAGAATTGTACGAGAAATTATTAGTTAAAGATCTAAGAATGGTAATAACTTCGATCGGTAATGTCATTTCAAAATAACTTGGTTGAATATCTGAAGTTAGAGATCTTGGTGAAACTGTTTAATTATGTTTTGTAAGGAGAAAATATTTTGGTGTGTAGTTGTATTGGGGTTGTACGATGAGATAGTGATGTAAGGAAGTAATAGCATTGAAGAAATGTGTAAGTCGTGGAAGTAATAATGGACTGTCGTGGTTGTTGAAGTATTTAATAGTAACATGTATGCTTAATTTATAGTGTACGTATTTAGATAGTACATGTTAATGTTATTTTGAGGCCTGGGGAGTGAGTTGTAATGATGATGCGGTGTGGAAGAACCAGAGGTAATTTTTTTGGAAAGATCAGTTAGAAAGCTACGTAGTGGTAATAAGACAGCTATGTTGAAAGTACAGTGGAAACACCATAGAAGTACTAATGTAACTCTAGAGTCCAAAGAGAGTATGAGAAGTAGGAAGCATCATTTGTTTACCAGCTTTGATTTCGGGGACGAAATCATTTTCAAGTTGGGGAGTATTGTAACATCCCGAGTTTTGTCATTCTATTTTGAGAATTATAAATTAACTTGAGGCTAAATTTGTAACTGTTTAAAAGTGTTGGTTGAAAGAGATTTCCAATTTGAGGGTTGGTTGTGTATTTTCTTGAAAGATAAGGGTTTTTTGGTATTATGCCTATGACTCATGCTTAACTTGGTGAGGTGTCATTAACTTGGCTATGTAATCTAAGTAAATGGGTTTTGTGAGTGTCATTGTGTGCTTGTGTGTGTGTACGGTTTGTCAAGGAGAAAACCGAGAGAGAGAAAGGGAGCCGTGGGTTTTCAAGGAAAAGAAAAGAAGAGATCGAAGATTTCAGCTGTGATTTCTAGTATAAAACTGAAGAAAAACAAGGTAACAATCCCGTATAATCTTTCCTCTTTACGTTTATAAGTTTGCTAAATAAGATGATAAGTGGGTTTTGTTAATCTATGGATGTTTTGGAAAAACTAAGTTTATGGATAGATGGTATTTATGGCCTTAAGCATATCTGCAAAATATCATAAACATTCATGGCTTAAAACTAAAGATTTCTGGGTTTTTTACGTTTTTAGTTGGTTGAGACTTGCTTGAAGGTCAGTTGGTTGAGACTTGCTTGAAGGTCAGTTGATTGAGACTTGCTTGAAGATGTGAATAGTGTTGAAGTCTCAATGGCCTGTTGCGACTTGGAATAGTGTTGAAGTCTCAGTAGTGGATTGAGACTTGGAATAGTGAATAGTGTTGAAGTCTCAGTAGTGGATTGAGACTTGGAATAGTGAATAGTGTTGAAGTCTCAGTAGTGGATTGAGACTTGGAATAGTGAATAGTGTTGAAGTCTCAGTAGTGGATTGAGACTTGGAATAGTGAATAGTGTTGAAGTCTCAGTAGTGGATTGAGACTTGGAATAGTGAATAGTGTCGAAGTCTCAACAATGGGTTGCGACTTTAGACGAGGATTTTGGATTATTTAAGATTCTTAGCCTTTAAGAAATACTTGTATTTTTAATTGTTCCAGATTCGGTAAGCCTGGAATGAAAGATCGCATTTCTCGAGAAAAAGCTAAGAAGGAAATTCGGTAACCAATCGAGGTGAGTTTATTCAACTCTCTTTAAAATTCAGTAATTAATCTCGAATTAGATGCTTTATATGTATGCATGAAGATGTTCTATGTGGATTTGATTAAATTAGAGATAAGCCAAGAGGGCGATTAAAAGTTGTATTATGTTGATTACCATGTTAAAGTTCCAAGATGAGTTATATATGAAATTGAGGAACTAATATTTATTATTAATCTTGCATGCTAAGATGGATTATCTACTATATGCATTTTGCTATATGGTTATGAACTATAAATGTGATTTGAAGCTTTATTGAGATAAACTATAAAGATCCATCCATGAGTTCAAAATATAGATTAACAACTGATATATATATTAACTCTCGTGTTAAATAACTATGAGGGGATAGTTAAGAAGTTGATGATTAGGAATTATTCATATTCCTTATAATGAGCGGGATTATCTGTTATATGTAATATGTTAGATGATTATGAACCCTAAATGTGATTGAGAAGCCAAATTGAGATATATTATAAAGGCCTATCTATGAGTTCGAGAATATAAATAACTATTGAGATGGTGATCCTCGTATCAGATTTCAGAGAAGGGGTAATAAAGAGATTGAGATGTGGAGTAATAATATTCTTTATTTTATATATAGAATACGTTCAGAGAAATGATACATTCTATGCTGGACGCATATAGTAGTATCGATTGTATTATATTAGGTGATTATGTACTTTTACTAAAATAGGCACCCGGTTACCGAGGGCACTTGAGTACGGTATAATGGGAACCGATTACTCGCCATAGACCAAAGGGGTGTAATTTTAGTAATTGGGTGAACCTCGAACCATCGTGAGTCCCGATTGAGTATCGCGATATTATAATCCCATTGGGACCATTGATGCAGAGGTGGAATGTGGAATAGGCAGATTCTGATTTGTAATTCCCATTTCGATTTATGGAAGATCAGAGATTTCCATTGTTTCGGGAAGATCGGAGATTTCCCTGTGATGAGAGGAAGATTAGAGATAGGCATAAAGTAATTTGTAATCTCTACTTCCTGATTAAGAAATAGGCAAGTTTTGACTTGTAATTTCTTGTGTGTGAATATTAATTATGAATCTAGAGTGATTCAGAGTTAACTCATATTTCGTGGTTATGATTAAACGAGTTAGTCATAAGTGTTAGGTGTGTGGTAGATTTCCCTGCTTTCGAAAAGGAGACGTTGTACGGTAAGATGGGTGAGAACAGGTTTGAGTTATCTGTTCATGTTTTAATTATTAAATTTTATTTTGATTTGAGTATCCTCACTAGGCGAAAGCCTAATGTTTCAAGTTGAATCTTCTTACCAGGTACAAGCTCCGGGAAATAGCGGGAATGAAAGACGAGGATTTTTGGGAAAGATTCGGACTTAGAGATACCGGAGGATCTAGATATTCTTTGATGCTTTTGGGACAGTTGTTTAGATAACTTGATTAATCCAATTGTTATGAGGTGATTTGATTAATAAGTTATTTAAGTAATGACGTATGTATATAGAAACCTTACATTCGATCCTCAGGTTATATAAGTTTGAAAGTTTTGATCATAACTTATGGTAAATTTCAAGGTTTAAATTGACCCTGATTTAGGGTGTTTCACATGCGTTCTAGATAATTAACTACAAAAGATTGAATCAAGAACACTTACTTGTTTATTGCGATTGTCGAAAACCAGAATGATGAATCAAACCTTTGATCTCGCTTCTTGGATGTCAAGGACCAATAGTATGAATCCCTCTAGTGGCCCACACTTAAGAACACCAAAATACCAACAGGAAGATGCTTAATCACTAAACCCTAAATTAGGGTTTACGATTTCGGGAGAGGGAGAGGGGAGATCGACGGCTCCAAGAGAGATGGAAAAAAACTCTTTAGGGTTTAACCCCTAGCAGTTTATTTATAACCCTCTATTTTACACTTAGCCCACTTGAACCGATAAGCTTGTTAAAACTATTTTAACCAATCAGTCCCTGCACTTTATATAATTAATCTAATTAATTATATTGCAGCTTATCATCAATTGAATTAATTGCTTTAACTCCCTTTAATTCTTCTGATTGTTTATTTTGGGTCTTAAGGGCAACCCAAAAGGACCCTGCTATTATTAGAAATATTACCAATAGTTAATGACTCTGGACACTATATCCAACAGTCTCCCACTTGGACAAGTTATTAACTCTATTTGGTTTTAACACTTTCAATAATCAGCAGAGAGCAAGCCATCCAATGCAGCTGCCGAACTCTGATAAAGATTCGGTCCTAAGATAAGTGATTTAATGTTCCTTTGTTCTACAAGATATCATATGAACCTGAGACATGGATAAATGTCTATCTCATGGATCAAGATTATGTTTCCCGATTTCCGATATGTGCTGAATTCATCTGACTACTCAATTGAACACATCAATTCTAGTCAGGGTTTGGCCAAACACTTAATGTCAACACCAAATCATCGAGGGGCCCATGGATATCGCTTCTCCTATTTAGGCAGAAGGAACAAATAAAATTTGACTACACAGTTCATTTCTACTCATCATATTATACATGGACATACCCTGTATAGCTGCTAGTTACGGTAAGCGTTGGAGCATACCAAAGCATAATAGAATCCTAGAGCAAAACTCTATGTATCTCCGTTTTAAAACATAAAATATTATCATCTCAAAATTACTCTGACTTAATCCATGAAGTAAACTTTTGAGTGCGGGTTGTTCCAATACCTAAATCACCATTAAGTACTGATGAGCGTTAGTTGCATTCTCTATGCTTCTAACACTCCATGACAGTCTTGAATCACTACTTACTTCCAGGAGTATGTGTAACATCCTGAATTTTCAGTTTTAGTATTTTAATGAGAATTGGGATTGTTTGTATTTTAGTTTTAACTTTGGATTATGTTTTGATTTATAATTCAAATTGGGGTTAAAATGTTAGTGATCAAAGTTAAGTGTCATTGTTGGAAGGTTGAAACATGGAGGTGTGTTTGGTCATAATTGGAAAGTGGGTATAGATAAGGTAGCTGAAATCAGATTTTATCTGATTTCTTATGCTTGGGTCGGTTTGGAGAATCAAAGAGATAGAGAGAAGGAGAAAAGAGAAAAGAGGAAGAAAGCAAGATTTGGTCATCAAATTGGTAAGGTATTTGTGTTGGTTTATGATAAAATCTGTTGTACTTATGTGTGTGTGTAAAGCCCGTGACCCGGTATGGTTTCTTTTTATTTAATTATTTAGTTATTTGTTTTAATATTTTCAGCTAAACGAAATTGTTAGCGGGTTTCGTTAGGAAAGGCTTAAAATGTTAAAAGTTGGGTTTGGGGGCTTATTGGGAAAACTGCAAACTGCAGGGACCAATGTTGTATTTCTTTAAACCTTGCATGGATCGGCCCATGGAGAGAGGACCGACCCTTCCCCTCCCTTTTGTTCCCCTTATCGTTTTGTTTCACGTCACAAATCACCAAAAACCCTAAGAGCACCCCCCCTACCTGCTGCCGTCGAACACCTTCCCCCCCATCCCGTTTTGCTGCTGCCGCCGGACCCCACCCACCGCCACCAGCGCCGCCGCCGGAGCCTTCTGCCGGCGAGAGAGTGAACGAGAGAGAGAGAGGGAGAGTGAGGAAGAGCCGGCAATCGGAGTCTCGTGAGGGTGCAGCTGCGTTCTCCTCAGGTAAAGTCGCTCTCGTTCGTTTCTTTACATCGTTGCTAAGTCTCACGAAACCACCACCTCGGCCACCGCCGCAGCCATGGCTGCCGGCGGTGCGTTGCCGCCATACACCACCTTCCCGGTGGCTGTAATGTGCAGGTCTGCGGTTTCTTGTGTATGTATGCGTGTGGCGGAGTAGGGTAGTCGGGTTAATCCCGTTGGTCTCGTTGGGCTCTTTTGCCAAGCCATCACCACCGTGGGTGGTGGCTGCCGCCGCCGCCGCCACCGACCACCACTGCCGGAGATGGCAGTGGGTGGCGCGTGGTTTGGTATAGCCTTCGTTAACCCTTAATAGCTGAACCGTAAGCCCGAATCGCATAAATTTTAAAGCGTTGCAAAATCGTCATTTTATGTGATAAACGCCTTTCTGCCCAGCTTTTATTTCGCTCATAACTTTTCCATCTTAACTCGGTTTGAGACGATTCCGGTGCCCACGGTTCACATTCTGTGTCGGGCACACTTTTCGTGTTTCGGCGAAAGCCTGGTTCGGCCTCTAGCTAAGTGCGAAATAGCCATTTTTACAGCAGGTCCGAATCTGACAGATTTGCGGTTCAGTCTTAGAATAATTGTAGGAAAATCGTTAGAACGCGTATAATATGTCTTTGGAAAGCTAAGACCTAGACCCTCCTATCTGTGGGACTTAATCTCTGGATTAGTGGGTCTAGAGGGGGATAAGCAGGTCCCGAACAGACCTGCAGTTCAGACCGAAAATCTGAAATGTCGCTCGTCTAGTCTTATGTTTATAATTGAGAGTTGGGGCGTCGTGTTGACACGTTGTAGCACTTCTTTAGGTGAAAAGAAGTGAGTTGGAGTTGACGAGCTCGTGTCACTGTTCGTGGATATCTGCTTTGCTTTTCGAGGTGAGTTCTCTCACTGCGTAGGATAGGGATTATATATGCATTGCGGTAGTTTGTGTGTATTAACTGAATTATTGTGCGTAGTATTAGTTTGAATTAATGTTTAGTATTATTCCATGGGTGTCGTATACATCTCGGCGGGGCCGAGGGCTCGGTGGGACCGAGGAATTGTGTACAAGTGTTGTGTGAACTCGGTTGGACCGAGTACTCGGCGGGGCCGAGGAATTGTGTACCAGTGTTGGATGAACTCGGAGAGACCGAGGGATGCCTACACGAGTGTGGTGTGAACTCGGGGAGCCGAAGGATACACGCGCAGGTGTTTCTGCATGAGTTTACTTATACAATTAGATTTGCTTGTGTTGGATGTCTATCTATGTGTGGATAGGAGTGGTGTATATATGATTGCTACCTGCGTATGTGTTTGAATTCACTAAGCTTCGTGCTTACCCCTTCCCTATAAATAATGATTTCAGGTACGAGTGGCAGTAAGGCGTGACGGTACACACTAGCGCGTTGTGAAGACTTTTATTATTATTTATTTTGAGACATCAAGTTTAGATTTATTACCATTTCCGCTGTGTTATTTATAATTGGTGATTTAACTTAACGAGGTTTTGACAAACGTTTAATTGGATTTAATGTAACACCCCAAAACAGGGGTTAACAAAAACTTCCATAAAACGGAAGAGTGGTACACATTACTTAAGTAAAAGTATACCTAAATAACATTACATAATCATTAATACAAAGATTTAGTTAATCATAACTACTATTGGACCACTAGCTTATTTGATCACTACTATAGATATCAAATATCCAAAGAATGCCGGAAAGTTGTATCATCAATCTTCCAATCTTTATCTCTCTAACAATGATCCCATGCTCACAACCCCGTTCTAGACCTTCTTGTGTCCGGAACCACTAAAATCTGTAATACATAAAACACATAACAAGTGTTAGGCTTTTAAAGCCTAAGTGAGATTTACACATAGCACATAGAGCATAATCATAGCATGTAGGAATAACAATTCGATACATTCACAAATTGGATTCCATGGAGAAGGTCCATATCGCTACTCGGTTACATCATAATCGAAGATATACCTTGATTGATACCCCACGGTATTGTCACAAGGCATAACACAACGGAAAACCCCACGGTATCCGAAGGTATGAACAAAATACATTTACCCCACGGTATGTATGATTATATTCTCCAATGCCTACTAGGTGCTCCTCCAATTATGTGAATACCAAATATGTTAATCCAAGTAATATTCAAAGCATATTAAGCACTTAACAATGGTCCAACCATTTATCATAATCTATACTACTTCCATGTAGTTCACATACATCCATATGTAATAAATCATATTCTAGATAATATCAAGCATATTTAACACATAACAATGGTCCAACCATTTAACATGATCAATACTACTTCCATGTAGTTCATATACAACCATATGTATCAAATCATATTCTATATGATATCAATAATAAACATCCATGTTTACAATTCAATAATAAGTCCATTTTGACCATTAAGCCATCAATTCATCATTAAGACATCTATTAAGTCATCATCTCAATATCACATACTTTGGATATATAATCCAACCAAACTCTTAACATCAACATTTATTATGGCATACAAAGTAATAAACACAATTAAGCCACATAAACTTACTTGAACTCCTCTTGTTTCCCTCTTAACCATTAAGAGCATTTATTCAAGATTTCCCATTAGCTATACCAAAAATCAAGATGAGGAATAGTATGTAAATGTAATACAAACAATTAATTACAAGTTACTCACCTCAAATCTTCAATTGCTAACACCCTAACTTGAATACTTGAACCTAATTGCTCCAAGAAGAAGAATGAAGATGAAATGCCCTAATTCAAGTTTAAATGGGTAAG
This sequence comes from Saussurea involucrata, assembly GCA_033807775.1. Taxonomy (NCBI): domain Eukaryota; kingdom Viridiplantae; phylum Streptophyta; class Magnoliopsida; order Asterales; family Asteraceae; genus Saussurea; species Saussurea involucrata. The sequence continues at coordinate 487,367 of JAWVWS010001274.1, read as the reverse complement.
ATTCATTTACTAGATGCTTGATTTAGATTTGGATTGATAGAAATGGATTTACCTTAGGTTTAATTGAAGAAATCGTCTGAAGAGTGAAGAGCAGCAGAAATTCTAATTTGAGAGGATGAATGAATGACTAAGGATAAAGAGGTGGGTTTAACCCCCTTTTGGCACGTCAGGTGCTCTTCACTCTTCAGACGATTTCTTCAATTAAACCTAAGGGCATTTCATCTTCATTCTTCTTCTTGGAGCAATTAGGTTCAAGTATTCAAGTTAGGGTGTTAGCAATTGAAGATTTGAGATTTTAGTGGTTCCGGACACAAGAAGGTCTAGAACGGGGTTGTGAGCATGGGATCATTGTTAGAGAGATAAAGATTGGAAGATTGATGATACAACTTTCTGGCATTCTTTGGATATTTGATATCTATAGTAGTGATCAAATAAGCTAGTGGTCCAATAGTAGTTATGATTAACTAAATCTTTGTATTAATGATTATGTAATGTTATTTAGGTATACTTTTACTTAAGTAATGTGTACCACTCTTCCGTTTTATGGAAGTTTTTGTTAACCCCTGTTTTGGGGTGTTACAAGTTGGTATCAGAGCTTTAGTTTAAGTGAACTAAGTATGATGAGGAAATACTTAGACTTAAGCTGAGATGAATTAAGTTATGAATTGTGAGAGTGGGTAGAATTATTAAGACGGGATGGCCTTAGGGTCGACAGAAATACGTGAAATTAGTACGGTAACGACGGTAATGAGGATTCTCATGTATGATACATTCATAATCGCAATTAGCTACTGTTATTATGAATATATTGTTACATAAGTATACTTGTTTCTGAATTGTTCCAGTGACTAATGATCGGTAAGGTACGTTTCGTGTGTTTATACTTATATAACCATTTTTCAGGGTTAACTTTTGTTCGATAGCGTAGTGATGGTAAAAACACTACCAAGGTCTTTCAATTCTTTGGAGGACAGATCGGTAAATGATTGAGGATTGGAAAGACAACCGGGAACGGGTGGGACTCATGAAAGTCCGCCGAGACAACCTTAAGTAAGTGGATTAAATGTGAGGAAATAGAATGTAAGATGTTTGATCAAGATGGGAATAGTATGAAACGGTTGAGTAAGTGAGCCTAGGAAGGCATGTATATCAGGTGTTAGAAGGTTGAGAGGGTAACCACTGGTTGAAAAATAGGGCGTCAATGATAAGTTGCGAGAGTTAAACGATAGACCTTGTTTGAGTGAATAGCCTTCAATTACAAGTAGAGTTTTATGCATAGTGTTCTCGGGTGAGTGTTACATGGGTTTTTGTGATTTCAAAACAAATGCATAAATAACAATTTAGTCGATGATGAGTCAGCAGGTATACGTGGGTATTAAAAGAAAGAGGTAATACCATTTACGTCGCGCAGTCAAATTTGAGTTTAGTAATTTGCAAAATACATTATACTTTACAAGAAAAGTTAAATATAGATGAGTGTGAGAACCGACTAGCTTACTTTGTGTCGGTAATTTCTTGCAACTTTTGTCGTATGAAAAGATTTTCATTAAATATACTACGGTCATAACAATATCGTTTTGGTTGAAAAAGATTAAGTTTTGCGGAAAGTAGTATGCAAATGATTCTCGTGATCGTTGTGCAGTACACTAAAGTCATAAGAATCTTGGGGTCATGTGTACCCAAGTTGCTCCAAGTGTTGTTCTTTAAAAGGAGGAAAAATGCGAAATAATATATTTAATACATTGTTATGTATGAAGGTTATGAACGAATTAAGTCGTAAAATATTGCTATAAGCTAGGAAAGAACTCTGAGATTGGAGAGGTGTTAGATAAATCATGGGAGAATGTTTGTAGATTTGGTAATTGTGTTCAAGAGGAAGGTGAACAATGGGAGAGTTGAAAGTGAACTTTAGTGTCGATTGTAAGAAGGTCTATACCCTTGTTTGGTAACTAGAAATACAGTTGGCAAGGGACAGTAGTGTCCGGAGGAAGGACTAGTAGTAATCAAGGTGATGAAATTAGCAAATTGCTATGAGTAGTGTGGTGAGACAGTAAGGAAATACCCTCGACGTTAAATAAGAATTTATGGTGATCTTGTGATATTAGTATTGCACGAATAAGTTTGAAATGAAGACGATGAGATGTAAATTGTATTATGTTTTGTCGAAAGGATTAAGTTCAGTCCTTGTTGATGAATAGATTAAAGAAGTATCGATAGGTCGACTATTGTCATTGAAGTCGGCAGTTGTGTTGGATGTATGAGGCCTTTTGCCTGTTACAGGGTGCGGTCTGGGTGCGTTCCGCGTATGCCTGTGCAGACAGAACTAAAGTATGAGCGGTACCGGCATGCTGTTATGCAGAGGGTATGCGCAAAGCGAATAAATCACGAGTGGAAAAGGTTTTGGTTAAATTATTACATAAGTGGAAGTTAGGTGGTCGAAATACGCTTTTAGAAGTTTATTGTAGTTGTACAATAATTATGGTGTGTTATATGTTTAATCGCATTTTAATAAGTGTCGGTTTAACTATTGGTCTTATGTGTGAGGACAGTTTGATGATCTTGTATTTTAGTACCTTTGAGACTAGTGAACTTTGGCAAAATAATATATATATATATATTGTGAAGTATATAGAGATGTATATACGTGTACACATAGATACATATATGAATTGACTTAATTGGGAAAGTAGCAATGAAGGGGTCGTGAGATTATCATGTCTCGAGGCGTGTGTTGCATGATGTGGGATTAGATGTATTTTAAATTTCATGAGTTGATAATTGATAATTGATCAATAGACCCTTTGAGCGGATGGCTTGGTTTTAGATTCGGTTAAGTCTTAAGGGTATTCGTCGGTTTAAATTAACTTGACATAGGCTTGAGGGTTGGAATTACATGAATTGTATTATAATTAAAGTTTACGTAATGTGAATACATTAATTTCTTCTTTTGAGATCATGTATGAATGTCAAGTTAGAATCGGAAGATTAAAAGTTGAAGGATCACCTTGTGGAGGGGTGTTAGGATAGTGAAAGACTATTGTTGTAGATGAACATTCTACTTATGATATAGATGGTTTATATATAATGAAGAAACAAGCACGAACATAGTAAGAGTATGGACTATGTCGATTTGTGATGTAGTGTGCACTGTATATATAATGGTTTGGAGTCACAAAGAAGTAATAATAAGTGATAAAGAGGGGACATAAAATGAAAGTCTTTTCGGGGATTCCAGATGAATAGTGCTAGATGTCAATAAAGCTGTTGGAATATGTGGTTGTAGATGGTGTAGTGATTTGACTGTTATTGGAATAGAATGCCGAGCGGTAGTATGAGTTTATCCAAAGTGAATTTGGTTGTGTGAGTCGCTAAATAAGTTTATGATTTTGAATCATAGGAAGTTTAATAAAGATGAGAAAGTGTTATCGGTATGTGGAAAAGTTGGGGGAAAGAGACAAATAATGATTGGAGGATAGTACTTCATGCTAACGTAGGAAGTAATGATAGAAAGGTCAAACCTAAGAATGTAGTTATACTACAGGTTCAACGGAATTATCACCTTTGATATAAAATATTTTAGTGCTTGGTTGCAATATGGTCGCGTAGTACGATATTGATGTGAGGGAGTGGTAGTACTTTATACTGAAGAAACGTGTGGGTCATAGATGTAGTGATGGGTGTCGTAGATATAGAAGTATTCAAAAAGTGGTGAGTATGCTCAATTTAAAGTGAGTATGGATTTTCAAGCAGTATATGTTAATGTTATTTTGAGATCTGGAGATTGAGATGTGGATGACGACGGTATTGAAGACCAAGCAATAGTCGGATAAAGGTTTAATGATAAACGATTACTTTAAGGAGGTTTACAAATCTAAGTTGGGGAGCGGTTAATGAGGAAAGAAGTAAGGTTCAGGAAATATGAAAGATGAATCCTTGTTCCTTTTAAATTTTTAGTAGTGAATGGAATTCATGTGTGGGTTTGGTTAGAGTGCAACGGTTGGTGATAATTAGGTGTCAACTTTTGGGCTTAAGATCAAACACCTTTAGTGTAATCGGGGAATTGTAGCCGATTTTAAAAAGAATGATGGTGATGGTTGTAGTAACCTTAAGATACTCATTTGTGATGAGTGGTTTTAGTGAACTAATCTTTGTGTATGATTAGTGAACCTGTCCGTTTGATGATTAATTATTGAGATGGATTTTGGAGTCTATTAGAGCTCTTTGAATGAAAATGGCCGTTAACGATAGGGGCAATTGAAATTAGAGATTCGGTTGGTCTCAGTATTAATTGAGCCTTAAATTGATTTAGAGTTTGAAACTGAAATCAAGTTGTATAGAACATTTTAAGGTTGGGAGATGACTGAAGTCGTATGGTTGGGAGTTTCTCTAGGGTTGGAACGTTTATCTGTACATGAGTACAACGTATGTGTAGGGGCTTTGTTAATAAACAATTGTTTGAAGAATTGTCTTTGTAGACCGTGTGGATAGAACTTAGATCCCTGTTAGGAATTGTTGAATTTTGGTCGACAGTGAGTCGGTTGACTTTGGGTTGAAAAGGATATAGATTTCGGGGACGAAATCGTTTTAAGGTTGGGAGAATTGTAACACCCGGAAAATCCTTGTAAGTAATAATAGTCCTAAGATTTCTTAATATTTTGACTTCTTAGATTATAAGTGATTTCCTAAGTAATTTCCGTGATTGTCACTTATTAATTGAGAACTCCCGATAGAAATCAGTAAGTTTATTCCTTAAGGAAATAAATGAAAAATAGATAATAAAGTTATATATTAGATTTATGGATTAGTTGGATGGGTAATTTGAATACGAGTCCAACGGTTCTTTCCGGGGTAAAAACGGAGTTCTAACGAAGAAGTTACGGCTAAATTAGTGGAAGTTGGATTGATTGGCAAACAGAAGCCGGCGCCGATGGTGTGGCGCTGATGCATCGGCGCGGGTGATCGGCGCCGAGCACCTGACGTGCCAAAAGGGGGTTAAACCCACCTCTTTATCCTTAGTCATTCATTCATCCTCTCAAATTAGAATTTCTGCTGCTCTTCACTCTTCAGACGATTTCTTCAATTAAACCTAAGGGCATTTCATCTTCATTCTTCTTCTTGGAGCAATTAGGTTCAAGTATTCAAGTTAGGGTGTTAGCAATTGAAGATTTGAGATTTTAGTGGTTCCGGACACAAGAAGGTCTAGAACGGGGTTGTGAGCATGGGATCATTGTTAGAGAGATAAAGATTGGAAGATTGATGATACAACTTTCCGGCATTCTTTGGATATTTGATATCTATAGTAGTGATCAAATAAGCTAGTGGTCCAATAGTAGTTATGATTAACTAAATCTTTGTATTAATGATTATGTAATGTTATTTAGGTATACTTTTACTTAAGTAATGTGTACCACTCTTCCGTTTTATGGAAGTTTTTGTTAACCCCTGTTTTGGGGTGTTACATTTAATTACTTATGGTTTAGTTTTAATAAAATGGTATTTTAAAAAGTTCAAATTTATTGTAATTTTTGGGACGTTACAAGTTGGTATCAGAGCACAGCTTGAGTGAATCAAACACATCTCGGTGTGTTTGATCTCAAGTTGCGGCTATGAAATTCTTCTCTTAAAATTTTTGGAAAATAAAAGAAAGGAAAACCCGTTTGAGAAACGGTGATCGAGGGCGCAGTGTGTACAGTCAGCCGAAACCAAGGGAAAAGGTACAGTACTTAGTGTATTTATTGCTTTCTAGATCATAGGGTATGCATGCTAGATTGCTTGTGTTGGTTACACTGTACTGTATGGTTATTGCTTGCTAGTAGGAATTAATGCTAGTCATATTAGGTTGTTAAGTGAGTGCCCTATAGGTTGTATGCAGTAAGAATCACATAGCCTTAGAATATTTGATTTAGTTCTATTGCGCAGATCTTGTTTGAGTCCAACCATTCTAGGATAGAATCTTATATACGAATGTCTATTTGTTTCACGCTGCATGCGACTGGGTATTCGCGAGGCAACTCGTTATGGCTAGTAGGGATTCCGTTGTAGCAAGGGTAGTGGGATGAGATGAAATTTCTAGGGAGCTGGGAAGAGTGTTTACATATGAGTATGTATGCTAGATTGCTTTCTAGAACATAGGAGTATGTATGCTAGATTGCTTGGTGCTTATTACACTGTACTGCATGTTTGTTGCTTGCTAATAGGAGTTTATGCTAGCCTTGATAGGTTGTTAAGTGAATGCACTATAGGTTGTATGCGGTAGGAACCGAATAGCCTCAGAATGTCGGATTTAGTTCTATTGCACAGCTCTTGTTTGAGTCCAACCGTTGTAGGATAGAATCTTATATTTGAATGTCTATCTGGTTTTACACTGTGTGCGACTGTGCATTCGCGAGGCGACTCGTCATGACTAGTGGGGATTTCGTCATAGCAAGGGTAGTGGAATTAGGTGAAATTCCTAGGGAGCTAGGAAGGGTGTTGTCATATGTTGGTGCGGGCATATGGGATTAATTGTTGGCAAGAAACTACTTGGGCACTTCGGGACAGGACTCGAAACGAGTAGGGATAGGTGTGGAAGGTAGTAGTAGAGCTCCTACTATCTGAAGCAAAGGATCCGTGCTCGAGTCGGGGAAAGTCACGGGGAACCCGAGGAGTTGAGCGTGAGCATAGATAGCAGGATTTATTGTCCTGAGAACTTGAAGGTTCGCTTCGCGGTGAATCTGTTACGAGACGGAGCGAAAGACTGGTGTGCTACTGCTTTGACGCTTAACGGGCGCACTACTTTGACCTGGGAGGAGTTCGTCGTATGTTTCGTGTAGAGCAGGTGCCTCTAGTGGAGATGGAGAGGAGTGCTAAAGAGTTCTTGGAGCTCTCTCAGACTGCGGAGGCCATAAAGGAGGTGAACCGAAAGTTCACGGAAATGACATTATTCTGTCCTTAGCATGCTGCTTCTGAGGTGTAACGACCCGGACCAAAATGGAAGGAAGTTACGTTTTAGGTTAAATGTTAATATTAAAGAAAGTTGAAGGGCTATTTGGTAAAAAAGAGAGGAGGCATTTAAAGGGCACAAAACCCTAGGTGAGTCATGCTATTACTGATTTTGGTTGTTGTTGACGGCTAGAAGATGAAAAGAAAGAAAGAGAAGGAAAGAATAGAAAATAAAGGAGGAAGGAAGAAAAGGAGACAAAGCAAGAAAGGAGAAAAGGATTTCGGATTTGGAGAGGGAAGAAGAGGTCCTTCATCATTCAATCAACCAGGTAAACCTCCTTTAATCTCGAATCTGTGGTTGGGTTATAGAATGTTTATCCTTTTTTAGTTTTGGTTAAAAAGTAGAGTTTGAAGGTGGGAGGGAGAAATCGAGCCTCTTATTGCGTTATTGTTGCTAAGAACCCGTTAATTGCTAAGTTTATAGTTGTTGTTGCTATTGTTAATCTTTAGTTCGAAAGAATCGAGTTTAGCCTATGGATTTCAGCCCAAAAACGGACCAGGTCGACGTCCGGACACCTTCTCGGGCGTCCGGATTCATTCATGGCTAGGAGGTCTCCGGACGAGTGGTTTGTCCTGATAGGAAGTTGTCCGGGTAGGTGTTGAGTCCGGTAAAGTCTTGTATCCGGTAAGTTCGGTACCCGGAAAGGGATATCGTCCAGAGAGTAGAAGTTACCCGGAAAAAGGGGTGTTGTCCGGATTAGTTGTCGTCCGGATTAGTGTGAGTGTCCGGATTCTTTGGGCGTCCGGAAAATCAGGGTTGTCCGAAGAGTTGTTATTATCCGGATACTTTTGCTGAGTAGTTTGTATTATGTCCTTTTATTCAGGAAAGTCGATTGGAAGTTTGGAATCGATTAGAAACGAGAAGTAAGAGCATCAGGTGAGTTTTCTAAACTAAAACGTGTGGTTTTTAATATGTTTTTCTAAAGCAGATATGTGATGAGAAATGCCACGCTTTATGCTTATGCTTTAATTGCATGAATTGATGTTTGAAAATTTATGTGGGATGTATGCATACATTGATTTTGATGTAAATGGACTAAGTCGGAAAGGGGCCCGCCAGCTCGTGCCGGGAGGGTGTTCCCGTTTATGCCAAGGGCGGTGTGACCCTGCAAGGCAGCATGAGACTGACCCGTTGTCACCTTAGGGTGACTTCAGGGTGTCAATTTATGAGGGGCGGATTTATATCCGAAGCGATTTCATCTAAACTGTTTTATGAACGATGTATACTGAAATGGTATTCTGTTTAAATGCTTCGATAACTGTTAGGAGGGACTCACTAAACCTCATGGTCTAACCCTCGCATTTTCAAATAAAACCCTTTTCAGGTAAGCAGGTACAGAAAGGCTCTAGCAAGTAAGCAAAACGTTAGCAAGAGAAAGATAGATAATGTAGCGACACTATAGCTTATCTTAGTTTACTTCTCAGTTGTGTATAGGTTGTTTCCGCCAACCTAAGTTATTTTGACAGATGTAACGAAATTTATGGACCCAGTTTTGGGGATTGTTTAATATAAATGCCATGTATGCTTTATTTAAAGTGGGTTGTTACAGTTGGTATCAGAGCCATAGTTTAAGGGATTTAGGTGACCGGACGGGCCTAAACTTAAACTTGGAGTAGAAATCACAACTGAGAATCAGGAAATGCGTTAGGATGGCACTAATGTAGATGCAAGAAACGCGTTAGGAAGACACTATTATAGAGATAGGACTAATAGGGTACTGAGGACTGTCATGTAAGGTAAGTTTGAAATTCCACCTGGCCAGTGTAATTGCGAACTTACAGGTACATGTATGTGCTTAACCTGCCTTATTTATCCGAAGTAGTAGTCAAAAGCTAGTGTTTATGTCGCGTGCCAGTACTTTAGAATGTCAGTAAGATCCCTAAGAAGTAGATTGAGACCCAATGTCGGGGAGATATCGTAAAAGATCAGTTATGGTGTGATGTATGTATACATCGTAGAGAAGTAAGTTGTTTGGAATGTATTGAGTCGTCTAGAGATAGATCTACGTGGATTCGAAGAGGATGAGCGAATGCTTGTGAGTAAGACTCCTGGTTCAGGAGAGTCCCGATTCTAGAAAACGTGGGGGAGATCAGTTGGGATGATGAGAAAGGACAATGTCGAGATCTTGAAAGCGTAAGTTCAATAGCAAGTGCAAGATTGGAGCATTGACTCTTTAGTCGAGCTTTTCAGTGGCAGGAACGTTGAAGGGAGATATCAGTAGAGAATTAAAAGCATGTAGAAGGGGAAGTGAGATAGTTGATCAAAACGAAAATAGTATGAAATGGTGGAGTAAGTGAACCGTAGAATGTATGTGCAGTAAGTTGTTGCGTGACCGAGAGGGCGACCGTTGGTCGTAGGTGAGGTGTCAAGGATGAGTTGTGTGAGTAAATCGGTTGACCTTGGTTGAGTGAGTAGCCTTCAATTGCAAGTAGAGTTTCATGCATTGAGTTGTACATGTGTCCATGAAATTTGTCATAAGTAAAGGGAATGTGTAAATTTCAAATTTAAACTAATATGAGTCGGCGTGTACAAGCGTATGTTTAAAGTAAAATGCAAATCCATTTATATCGTATAAGTACAGTTTTGAGGTTTACGGTTTGCAAAATATTTCACTCTTTTCATGACGAGTTAAATTATTGCAAAAGTCAAGAAAACGATTGAATGCAAAACTTTTATAACCAAAATGGGTATTGACATGTTGAAGTTATTTATGAGTACGAAAACCGATTGGTTTACTTCGTGTCGGTAATTTCTTTCAGGATGGGGTCGTATGAAAAGATTTTCACTCAATACATATTTCTGTCGTCACGACATATTTTGGTGGAGTAAGATTAAGTTTATGGATAGTTGCATGCGAACGATTCTCGAGATCGTTGTGCAGGGCATTGAATTTTAAGAGTGATGGGGGCATGTGTACCCATTATGCTTTCAAATGTTGTCCATTGGAAATGATGAAATGTACGAAATGATTTATCTATCGCGTTGTCATGCATGAAGGCTATGAACTCACTAGGTCGTAGGATGTTGTATGTTAAGCTAAGGAAGAACTTCAAGCGTGGAGAAGTGTCGGACAAATCAGGAAAGAATGTTGTAGCCCTAATATTTGTGTTCAAGAGGAAAGGTGAATAGCGGTAGAGTCGGAAGTGGATTATAGTGTCGGTTGTATGAGGGTTTGCACCCTTGTTCGGAAACTAGAAGTACGGTTGTCAAGGGACGGTTGTGTCCGGAGGAAGGATTTGAAGCCTTCAAGGTGTTGGTTTTGCAACTCGTTATGAGTAGTGTAATGAGGAAGAATGAAATGCCTATGGCATAGAAGTATGAGTTTCGAGGTGAGCTTGTAATGTTGATGTTACATGAGTAGGTTTCGAAAAGAGGGAGACAGATCATGAAGCTGTTTTTGATATGTTGGAAGAGTTAGGTTCCGTGAGGAACCCTTGTTAAAGACTAAGTTAAGAAAGTAGTTTCAGGTTGTCAATTGATGTAAAAGTCGACAGTTATGTATGATGGCCGAGGCCGACGACTTGAACCAGAAGGGTGAAAGTTGATAGAACACCTTGTAGGGGTGCTAAGAGGATGAGAAGTTATGATTTTGATTAAGCGTTTTATTTATGAAGTATGGAGAGATCGTAGAATGATGAGGTATGTAGCACAAGCAAAGCGAGGGTGTAGATCTTATCGATCGGTGAGGGGCCGTGCCCTGTTTTGTAAGGGTTCGAATCGTGAAGAGTTAGCTAGAATGTTTGCATGTGAGATAATTGAGAACTCGAGAGTTATAGTTCAACAAGTTGGGAAAGGACTACGTAGTGAGATAGACTCGATTGTAGTATACGGGAGAATATGAAGGAAAGTGTGGTTTGTGTACGAAGGACCATGAGAGATTTGGTCTGCAGTGTGATGTTATGAGTGAGAAATGTACAGTTATGTAATAGCATTAATTACCAAGTTAAATGTACAGTTAGTATCGTAGTGAGGTGATGTTAGAGGGAAAGAAAGCATCAAATAGGAGCTATGGGGTTGCGGACGAGATATACGATTGTTAACCAAATTGTTGGGGCACGTAGGTGTAAGTTGACGTTGTGATATGATTATGTTCGGAAGGAAATGTCGGAGCGGGAGTGAGTGATTACCCAAATAAGAAACCAAGTATTTTTGATTGTGTGAGTCGATAAGTAAGTATGTGGTTGAAACCTTTGGAAATTTTAGAGAAGGCGATGGATGGGTTAGTCAAAGATGTGGGGTAGTAGATGCGAAATCTTTGAAGAATGTGAGTTGTTTCTTAGAAATGGAGGAATGATTAGAGGATGTATTAGTGAGAGATCCAAAGATGTGCAATGACTTCGAACACAGATGTCATTTCGAGATGACTTGTTTGAATACCTTAAGTTAGAACTTTGATGCCACCGTTTGGGTATGTTTAGAAACGAGTAAACGTTTCAGCAAGCGAAAAGGTTGGAAGAAAGAGGCAGGTAATGTTTGAGAGGTGATGCTTCACGTTATTGTGGGGAGGAGAAGATAGTACGTTGGGATAGAAGAGAAGGTTAGAAGTAGTAAGCTGGTCAGTAACACCAAGAGGTGGAGTAGCGTGAATAGCTTGCCGGTAAGGGTGTGAACTTCTAGAAAGAGTTTTGAGGAAGGGGATTGTGTACGTCTGGTGTAGGAAAGAAGCGGATAAGATAGTCGAATGATTCGAGTTGAGTTGGCGATATTGTGAGAAACGGTCAAACGAACTGATCGTTCAGTGTAAGCTATTGAGAACAGTAGAGTGTGACCTAGGTTACTCTTCCAAGTTGAGCGAGGATAACCGAAGTTATGTTATGAGACTGGACGTTTGTGGTAGTCAGTAAGAAGTTGATGAGCCTTCGGGATAAGTTCAATTCGAACAGGTGAGCACTACAATAAGGAATTTTATAGTTTCCCATTTTTGGCCACGATTAAATGTGAGATGATGATGTGGTGAGAACGTGCGAGTTAGTTGTCGAGCGGTAGCCGATGTGATTCGGGAAGGGAATACGGTCTGCTTAGGCGCATATCGGTTGGAAGAAGTGGACTAGAATTACAGGTAACTCGAGGAGAGAACTCTTAGGTGTGAGTTCATCAAGAGGTGCAAGGGTGGCCTTGTGCCAAGTGGTCAGGAGAGTGATGATTCCTGGCTTTAGAGTCTCATTGTAGTGGCGAGGAATTTCCGCCAAGTTCCTTCTTTTAAGGATGTAAAGGGGTATGAGAGACCGTAAGTAGGCGTGTTGAATAACCGTGAGTTCCGACGTGGAGGCGGAAGCGAGCAAATGGAGGCGCGGGTGGCCTTGGATTCTTCTAGTGGTGTTTAAGCGAGTATAGTATTCGGAGAGGTTGCAAGTACATAATGCAAGATGACACGTTTTAGCAAAGTGGTGACTCGCCGAGGGCGGTTTTCTGAGTATGGGGTGCGGTTATGTTCCCTATCAGAACGGTTTGGGGGACTGAGCAGGATTGAGCTGGTTGGATTGAGGAACATAAGGCTTTTGAGCCTTGAAGTTTGAGAGATAGGTAAGGTGGACTAAGTCTGTAGTGCGCGATCTTGAGGTACTCGGTGAGATTTTGAGAATAAATCTTTAGTGTGTTACACGTCTCTTTTGTGAAAGAGCCAATGTGGGAAGTGAGATGATAGCGATCTTGCAAGAAATACAGGCGGCAAGAAGTTGACTTTCGCCATTAGTGAACGAGTTAGAGGAGCGGTATACGTGTAAGACTGACTAGAGAAGTGAATGGGTGTCCATCCGACATTTCATGTCTCGAATCTAAAGTAGTGTTTGTCAGAAGTCGATGTGGTTAATTCTTAGAGGGGACATCAGTATTGATGAGAGTTTGATTTACGTAGGGGGGCCGATTGAAGTTGTGAGTAGTAAAGTACGAAAGTCGAGACACAAAGAAGTACGCTGAGTGAAGTTTCAGTGGAGGTATCTTAAGAGACGAGAGGCATCGTGGAAGTCGGATCAGTTATGCAGAACTAATACCCTCACCCTTTGTAAACGGAATTCCGGGGACAAAATTCTTTTGAGGGGGAAGTGTTGTAACGACCCTGACCAAAATGGAAGGAAGTTACGTTTTGGGTTAAATGTTAATATTAAAGAAAGTTGAAGGGCTATTTGGTAAAGAAGAGAGGAGGCATTTAAAGGGCACAAAACCCTAGGTGAGTCATGCTATTACTGATTTTGGTTGTTGTTGACGGCTAGAAGATGAAAAGAAAGAAAGAGAAGGAAAGAATAGAAAACAAAGGAGGAAGGAAGAAAAGGAGACAAAGCAAGAAAGGAGAAAAGGATTTCGGATTTGAAGAGGGAAGAAGAGGTCCTTCATCATTCAATCAACCAGGTAAACCTCCTTTAATCTCGAATCTGTGGTTGGGTTATAGAATGTTTATCCTTTTTGAGTTTTGGTTAAAAAGTAGAGTTTGAAGGTGGGAGGGAGAAATCGAGCCTCTTATTGCGTTATTGTTGCTAAGAACCCGTTAATTGCTAAGTTTATAGTTGTTGTTGCTATTGTTAATCTTTAGTTCGAAAGAATCGAGTTTAGCCTATGGATTTCAGCCCAAAAACGGACCAGGTCGACGTCCGGACACCTTCTCGGGCGTCCGGATTCATTCATGGCTAGGAGGTCTCCGGACGAGTGGTTTGTCCGGATAGGAAGTTGTCCGGGTAGGTGTTGAGTCTGGTAAAGTCTTGTATCCGGTAAGTTCGGTACCCGGAAAGGGGTATCGTCCAGAGAGTAGAAGTTACCCGGAAAAAGGGGTGTTGTCCGGATTAGTTGTCGTCCGGATTAGTGTGAGTGTCTGGATTCTTTGGGCGTCCGGAAAATCAGGGTTGTCCGGAGAGTTGTTATTATCCGGATACTTTTGCTGAGTAGTTTGTATTATGTCCTTTTATTCAGGAAAGTCGATTGGAAGTTTGGAATCGATTAGAAACGAGAAGTAAGAGCATCAGGTGAGTTTTCTAAACTAAAACGTGTGGTTTTTAATATGTTTTTCTAAAGTGGATATGTGATGAGAAATGCCACGCTTTATGCTTATGCTTTAATTGCATGAATTGATGTTTGAAAATTTATGTGGGATGTATGCATACATTGATTTTGATGTAAATGGACTAAGTCGGGAAGGGGCCCGCCAGCTCGTGCCGGGAGGGTGTTCCCGTTTATGCCAAGGGCGGTGTGACCCTGCAAGGCAGCATGAGACTGACCCGTTGTCACCTTAAGGTGACTTCAGGGTGTCAATTTATGAGGGGCGGATTTATATCCGAAGCGATTTCATCTAAACTGTTTTATGAACGATGTATACTGAAATGGTATTCTGTTTAAATGCTTCGATAACTGTTAGGAGGGACTCACTAGACCTCATGGTCTAACCCTCACATTTTCAAATAAAACCCTTTTCAGGTAAGCAGGTACAGAAAGGCTCTAGCAAGTAAGCAAGACGTTAGCAAGAGAAAGATGGATAATGTAGCGACACTATAGCTTATCTTAGTTTACTTCTCAGTTGTATATAGGTTGTTTCCGCCAACCTAAGTTATTTTGACAGATGTAACAAAATTTATGGACCCAGTTTTGGGGATTGTTTAATATAAATGCCATGTATGCTTTATTTAAAGTGGGTTGTTACATGAGGACATGAAGATGACGCGGTACAAGGATATGTTATGTACCAAGATCAGGGAGTTCGTGAGTACTGCGCAGTATGCTTCACTTGCTGCAGTGATGGAGGCGGCCTGAGGTAGAGTTCATCAACTGGGAGTGGAGGAGGCACAAGCTACGTATAAAGTGGTGACAGGTACGTTCTTGGTTAACTCGGTGCTTGCTGTGGTGATGATTGATAGCGGGGCTACTCATCCTTTCGTGTCTCACATAGTTAGTGAGTGTTTGGGGCCGAGTTGTAGGACGGTTAGGTTGTCCACTTGTGGTTGCAGTTGCTGAAGACAGGACCTTGACGGCTACTGACGTGTACCGGGGGTGCACTTTGGAGATCTCTGGTGTGAGGTTCCCGATTGATTTGATTCCGATCGCTATGCGGGAGTTGTGCGTGATTGTGGGCATGGATTGGATGGATGCGTATGATGCGGAGATTGTTTGTCGTCGCAAACAAGTACGAGTTCGAACCCCAAGTGGGGGAGAAATGCTAGTTCAGGGCGACTCGCCTAGGCGGACCTCAGTGATATGTTCGGCTGCGAGGGCTCGGAGGTACTTGCAGCACAGTGGTCAGGGATTTTTGGCGTATGTGATCGACACGCGCGTCGACGGAGAGAAGAAGTCTGCGGAGGATGTGCCAGTTGTACGGGAGTTTGCTGGCGTATTTCTCGAGGAGTTATCGGGGATACCTCCCGAGCGACAGGTAGAGTTCCGCATTGATTTGATTCCGGATGCTGCTCTGGTGGCCAAGGCACCTTATCGCCTGGCTCCACCGGAAATGAAGGAGTTGTACACTCGTTGCAGGAACTTATCGAAAAGGAGTTCATCAAGCCGAGTTGTCCACCGTGGGGAGCCCCGATTCTGTTTGTGAAAAAGAAGGACGGGTCCCAACGGATGTGTATAGATTACCGTGAGTTGAATAAGCTTACGGTGAAGAATCGTCATCCTCTGCCAAGGATCGATGACTTGTTCGACCAGCTTCAGGGAGCCTCGTGGTTCTCTAAAATTGGTTTGAGGTCGGGATATCATCAACGATATTCTTGTGTAATCGAAGTCGAAGGAAGAGCATGAGATGCATTTGCGATAAGTTTTGAAAGTTTGGTGGCGGGAGAAGCTGTATGCTAAGTTCTCCAAGTGTGAATTCTGGTTACGGGATGTCCAATTCCTAGGACATGTCGTGAACCAGGATGGTATTATGGTCGATCCGGCCAAGATTACGGCAGTGATGCGGTGGGAAGTTCCAAAGACTCCCACTGAAGTACGGAGTTTTCTTGGGTCAGCAGGGTATTACCGGAGATTTAATCAGGATTTCTCCATGATTACTTTACCTATGACCCGTTTGACGGAGAAATCTGCGGCTTTTAGTTGGGGTGAAGAGCAGCAGAGGGCTTTTGAGGAGCTACGCACGCGTTTATGCGAGGCTCCGGTGTTGACTTTGCCCAAGGGTATGGCGGATTTGGTGGTATATTGTGACGCTTCTCACCAAGGTTTGGGCGTCGTGCTCGTGCAGCGCGGTAAGGTCATAGCTTATGCTTCGAGGCAGTTGAAGCCTCATGAGGCGAACTACCCGACTCACGACTTAGAGTTGGGAGCAGTGGTGTTTGCACTCAAGAATTGGTGGCATTACTTGTGTGGCGTCAAGTGTACGATATACACTGACCATAAAAGCCTCAAATACTTGATGGACCAGCAAAATCTCAACATGCGCCAGAGGGGGTGGCTTGACGTAGTTAAGGATTATGATTGTGAGATACTTTACCACCCGGGTAAAGCGAATGTTGTTGCGGACGCACTTAGTAGACATCAGGTTGGTGACCCACTTCGGGGTTTGTGTCAACGATTAACGGTGGTTACACCTCCCCTGGAGTCGATAGGTAGTGCTCAGGAAGTGGCAGTTCGGGACGAGAATGCCAAACGCGAGAGAGTTTCGGGGGAAACTCCGAATTTTGTCCGTGATAGTCGGGGTTTATTGACGCGGTATGGTCGAGTTTGGGTTCCTTCCACGAGTGGGAACAGGCAGATATTGTTGGACGAGGCGCATAAGTCCAAGTTTTCTATTCATCCCGGAGCTACGAAGATGTATCGCGACCTGCGGGAGAATTATCGGTGGCCCGGCATGAAGCAGGATGTCGCCTAGTGTGTAGAGGTGTGCTTGACTTGTCGGAAGGTCAAGGCCGAGTACCAGCAGCCGCATGGGAAGTTGCAGCCTTTAGAGATTCCGATGTGGAAATGGGAACAGATCACGATGGATCTCATTACGAAACTCCCAAGAACTCCGCGTGGGATTGATGCTATTCGGGTGATCGTCGATCGTCTGACTAAGAGTGCTCACTTTTTGGCCACCAGGGAGAGCTCCTCGGCGGAGAAGCTCGCGGAAATTTTCGTGCGGGAGATTGTAGCCGGGCACGGGGTGCCAGTTTTGTTTGTCTCTGACAGGGATACCCGTTTCACCTCCCGGTTTTGGGAGAAGTTTCAGTCGGAGATGGGTACGCGGTTACATTTTTGCACGGCTTTTCATCCACAGACCGACAGGCAGAGTGAGCGGGCTTTTCAGACTCTCGAGGATATGCTTCGGGCTTGTGCTGTTGACTTTGGGGGTAGCTGGGATCAGTACCTTCCTTTGGCGGAGTTTTCCTACAACAACAGCTTCCATTCTAATATTGGCATGCCGCCATACGAGTTGTTGAATGGGAGGAAGTGTAGGACGCCCGTTTGTTGGGGCGAGGTTGGTCAGTGGGTATTAGGAAGCACTGATATCGTGTTGAAGACGACCGAGATGATACAGATGGTGCGGGACCGTCTAGTTACTGCACATAGTCGGCAGAAGAGTTACGCCGGCAAGAGGCTATCAGATTTGAAGTTTCAGGTGGGAGATTATGTTTTGTTGAAGGTCTCGCCCTGGAAAGGGGTGATCCGGTTTCGTAAGCGGGGAAAGTTGGGGCCCCGTTACATTGGACTTTACAAGGTCATTGCGCGTGTGGGGAAAGTAGCTTATCGTTTGGAGTTACCGGACGAGCTGAGTTTGATCCACAACACTTTCCACATGTCTCAGTTGTGGAAGTGCGTGGTGGATGAGTCTGCGGTGATTCCTCTCGAGGGAATTCAGATCGACGAACGGCTTAATTACGTGGAAAAGCCGGTTGCCATTCTTGACAGGAGGACGAGGACCTCGCGTAGCAAGGTAATTGGTTTGGTGAAGGTCCAGTGGAAGCACCGAAAGGGTTCCGAGTGGACTTGGGAACCAGAGGCTGAGATGCGGGAGAACTATCCGGAGCTTTTTGCGAACGTGGACTTCGAGGACGAAGTCTAATTCAAGCGGGGGAGAGTTGTAAAGCCCGTGACCCGGTATGGTTTCTTTTTATTTAATTATTTAGTTATTTGTTTTAATATTTTCAGCTAAACGAAATTGTTAGCGGGTTTCGTTAGGAAAGGCTTAAAATGTTAAAAGTTGGGTTTGGGGGCTTATTGGGAAAACTCCAAACTGTAGGGACCAATGTTGTATTTCTTTAAACCTTGCATGGATCAGCCCATGGAGAGAGGACCGACCCTTCCCCTCCCTTTTGTTCCCCTTCTCGTTTTGTTTCACGTCACAAATCACCAAAAACCCTAAGAGCACCCCCTACCTGTTGCCGTCGAACACCTTCCCCCCATTCCGTTTTGCTGCTGCCGCCGGACCCCACCCACCGCCACCAGCGCCGCCGCCGGAGCCTTCTGCCGGCGAGAGAGTGAGCGAGAGAGAGAGAGGGAGAGTGAGGAAGAGCCGGCAATCGGAGTCTCGTGAGGGTGCAGCTGCGTTCTCCTCAGGTAAAGTCGCTCTCGTTCGTTTCTTTACATCGTTGCTAAGTCTCACAAAACCACCACCTCGGCCACCGCCGCAGCCATGGCTGCCGGCGGTGCGCTGCCGCCATACACCACCTTCCCGGTGGCTGTAACGTGCAGGTATGCGGTTTCTTGTGTATGTATGCGTGTGGCGGAGTAGGGTAGTCGGGTTAATCCCGTTGGTCTCGTCGGGCTCTTTTGCCAAGCCATCACCACCGTGGGTGGTGGCTGCCGCCGCCGCCGCCACCGACCACCACTGCCGGAGATGGCAGTGGGTGGCGCGTGGTTTGGTATAGCCTTCGTTAACCCTTAATAGCTGAACCGTAAGCCCGAATCGCATAAATTTTAAACCGTTGCAAAATCGTCATTTTATGTGATAAACGCCTTTCTGCCCAGCTTTTATTTCTCTCATAACTTTTCCATCTTAACTCGGTTTGAGACGATTCTGGTGCCCACGGTTCACATTCTGTGTCGGGCACACTTTTCGTGTTTCGGCGAAAGCCTGGTTCGGCCTCTAGCTAAGTGAGAAATAGCCATTTTTACAGCAGGTCCGAATCTGACAGATTTGCGGTTCAATCTTAGAATAATTGTATAAAATTGTAGGAAAATCGTTAGAACGCGTATAATATGTCTTTGGAAAGATAATACCTAGACCCTCCTATCTGTGGGACTTAATCTATGGATTAGTGGGTCTAGAGGGGGATAAGCAGGTCCCGAACAGACCTGCAGTTCAGACCGAAAATCTGAAATGTCGCTCGTCTAGTCTTATGTTTATAATTGAGAGTTGGGGCGTCGTGTTGACACGTTGTAGCACTTCTTTAGGTGAAAAGAAGTGAGTTGGAGTTGACGAGCTCGTGTCGTTGTTCTTGGATATCTGCTTTGCTTTTCGAGGTGAGTTCTCTCACTGCGTAGGATAGGGATTATATATGCATTGCGGTAGTTTGTGTGTATTAACTGAATTATTGTTCGTAGTACTAGTTTAAATTAATGTTTAGTATAATGCCATGGGTGTCGTATACATCTCGGCGGGGCCGAGGGCTCGGTGGGACCGAGGAATTGTGTACAAGTGTTGTGTGAACTCGGTTGGACCGAGTATTCGGCGGGGCCGAGGAATTGTGTACCAGTGTTGGATGAACTCGGAGAGACCGAGGGATGCCTACACGAGTGTGGTGTGAACTCGGGGAGCCGAAGGATACACGCGCGGGTTTTTCTGCATGAGTTTGCTTATACAATTATATTTGCTTGTGTTGGATGTCTATCTATGTGTGGATAGGAGTGGTGTATATATGATTGCTACCTGCGTATGTGTTTGAATTCACTAAGCTTCGTGCTTAACCCTTCCCTATAAATAATGATTTCAGGTACGAGTGGCAGTAAGGCGTGACGGTACACACTGGCGCGTTGAGAAGACTTTTATTATTATTTATTTTGAGACATCAAGTTTAGATTTATTACCATTTCCGTTGTGTTATTTATAATTGGTGATTTAACTTAACGAGGTTTTGATAAACGTTTAATTGGATTTAATTACTTATGGTTTAGTTTAAATAAAATGGTCTTTTAAAAAGTTCATATTTATTGTAATTTTTGGGACGTTACAGTGTGTAAACGATTTTGATTGTGGAATAGGTATTTGGAATCATAAACAACAGATTTGAAGAATCAGATTGTGCAAAGTGGGTATAACTTCCTTAAGAGGTGAGTTCATTTGTTGTTTGCTTAAATCAGTGTTTATATGTTAAATTAAACCTTGAAATAGTTGTATAAACTGTTTGTGGACTGTATGGGATGGTCTAGAATGAACTGAATCGAACAGACATCGAATTAGGTCGATTTTTAAGCTGCAGGTCGAAGGTTTCCGGATAAAACCTTGTATCCGGAAACCGTGGTGTTGAAGGTCTCCGGACGCGATTAAGTATCCGGAAACCATGTTGATGAATGTGTCCGGATGCAGCAAGATACCGGGTAAGTTCGAATTGCTTTAGTTTTCCGAATGAATATAGTTACCGGATAGTATCCGGATTGAGCTAGTTCTCGGGTGTTGTCCGGATTAGTTGATTGTCCGGAAAGTGTAGTTTTCTGGATTTTTGCATGCATCCGGAAAGTCCATGTATCCGGATAGTTTAGGAGTATCCGGAAACCCATGTTGTCCGGACTCTTTTGAGAAGTTAGAGAGTTGCAGGTTTTGTTAATCATGGAAATGTATGATTTAGGAATTGAAACATAATTTGTGTAGCTTGAATATACGTACAACTGAATAGTAGTATGTTAGGCTTATAGATTGTGCTAGTTTGATACTAGGCAGGGGTGTAGTAGGTGTAATGGATCCATAGGCATTAATGGTTATGTACACGTGGAATAGATGAAGGTTAGTCATTATTCTGATGTGTCTGGTGCTAATGGTTATGTACACGTAGAATAGATGAAGTTTAGTCATTATTCTGATGTGTGTGGTACTAGTGTTTGGTAATCACATGGAATAGGCGTGTGGTAATAATCGTTATTCCCAATTTCAAAGGAAGAAAATGGGACTGACATAAGTGCTTGTAATCTCTACTTCCTTTCCGATAAATGGGCATGTGTAATTGCGATTTATTGGATAAGAGCATTAATCTAGAATCATTAAAGATTCGTAGTGTGGCTCTGAGGCATGATATGATGATGGAACGGGTGTCAGTCATATTCATGGGATTGGATGAGAATCGTGTTAACGGAATAGAGTTACACGTTTGGTAAGAAAAGGGGTAACCAGGTTTGATATAACTTGTTTACATTGATTTTGCAAATGTTATTATGGAAACGAATGTTCTCACTAGGCGTTGGCCTAATCGTTTCATATGATGTTTTCTTATCAGGTACCAGCTCGGGAAAGTAAAGGGTTGTGGGACGAGCGTTTTTGGAATAGCAGAGGTGTCAATTAACAAGAAGAGATTTTGATGGATTGCTTAGATAACTTTGTTAATCTGATTATAGTGATATGATTAGATTAATAGGTTATTTGGAAGAATCCTATATTGTAAATGTACTCTTGGTGGTTAATTACCTTGCTATATATTTATAAGTTGAAGTTTCTTGTATCATAACTTGTGAAATTTGAGGTTCAAATTAGCCCTGATTTTAGGGTGTTACAGTATGACTGACTGTGGAGGTTTAAGTAAATTAATAATCAGGAAGTTGGTTCTAAACATGCAAAACGAAAACACGATAATAAATTAAATGTAAATGGACGCAATCCAGCATATATTATAATCTCCATATAATAATCTCCAAATCAAATACAATTTATTACGTTTTCAATACATCAAACTAACGACTAAAACATTCAAGGTATATTGATAAATCTAACACCTATGGCTTCAGTATCATACTCATGTTTGGGTCGAGTTAACGCTTTCTTGAAAGGATCCGCCAGATTCTCTTCAGTCGGCACTCTACTCACCACGCTTAAAGCAAATGAGACATCAGGTCTAGTACATGTCATGGCATACATGATCGATCCTATAGCAGATGCATATGGAATTCGACTCATTCTGTCCAGTTCTTTACTAGTGCTGGGACATTGATCTTTACTCAATCTTATGCCATGTTGCATGGGCAAATACCCTTTCTTGGATTCACTCATATTGAATTTCTTCAATATCTTATCCAAGTATGTACTTTGACTAAGTCCAATTAAACGCTTGGTTCTATCTCGATAAATTCTTATTCCAAGTATGTATGTTGCATTTCCCAAATCTTTCATAGCGAAACATTTTCCGAGCCAGACCTTTACATCTTGCAACATCGGAATATCGTTTCCTATGAGTAGTATGTCATCAACATACAAGACTAGAAATACAACATTACTCCCACTAGCCTTAACATATACGCAGGACTCATCTTCGCTTCGAGAAAATCCAAACTCCTTGACCTTTTCATGAAAACAAAGATTCCAGCTACGAGACGCTTGTTTAAGTCCATAAATGGATCTTTCAAGCTTACACACCTTATCTGGATACTCGGTATGTACAAAACCTTCAGGTTGTGCCATATACACATCCTCGTCAAGTTTCCCATTGAGGAAAGCGGTTTTTACATCCATTTGCCATATTTCATAGTCATGAAATAAAGCTATGGCAAGTAATATCCTGATAGACTTAATCTTTGCTACTGGTGAGAAGGTTTCATCATAATCAATCCCTTGAGTTTGAGTGTAACCTTTCGCAACCAGTCTAGCCTTGAATGTGTGCACATTCCCATCCATGTCGGTCTTCTTTTTGAAGATCCACTTACACCCAGCTGTCTTGCGACCTGGTGCATGATCAACCAATTTCCAATTTCCAAACTTGGTTATCGTACATAGATTGAATCTCGCTCTCCATGGCCTCTTTCCACTTGGCAGCCTCAGGGCCTGCCATCGCTTCCTTGTAGTTGGATGGCTCATCCGCACTATCAAATGTTTTATCATTGACTAGTGTATCTCCTTCCTTTGTAATATGAAAACCATAATAAAAATCAGGAGATTGATTAGCTCTACTATCTCTACTAGTTCTGCGAAGAGGTGGTGGAGGTATGTCAGTTTCCTCAACAGGTGGTTCAACCTCATGTTGAGGGCTAGTGTCAACTATAGGTTCATCATTGGTTGTTTCTTGAATTTCTTCAAGATCAATACTGCTCCCACTATCCTCTTTGGAAATGAGCTCCCTTTCTTGGAAGACTCCCCTTCTAGCTACAAACACTTTGTTCTCAGAAGGTTTGTAAAATATATATCCAAAGGATTTGTAGGGATAATCAATGACCCGACACTTCTCTGCTCTAGGTTCTAGCTTGTCGTTAGTTTCGCGCCGAACGAAGACTTCACAACCCCAGACCTTTATATGTGCTAACGAGGGACGAGTCCCAGTCCACACTTCAGAGGTGTCTTTGCAACCTTCTTAGTTGGAACGAGGTTTAAGATATGAGCTGCAGTTTCTAAGGCATAGCCCCAGAACGATATTGGAAGTGTAGCATGACTCATCATGGACCGAACCATATCAAGTAGCGTTCGATTTCTTCTCTCAGCAACACCATTGAGTTGTGGTGTTCTGGGAGGAGATAATTGCGGAACTATTCCACAATCCCTTAGATAGTCGTAGAATTCATGACTCAAGTATTCTCCACTGCTGTCGGACCGGAGCATCTTGATCTTCTTGCCCAGTTGGTTTTCTACTTCGTTTTTGAATCCTTTGAACACTTCAAAGGTGTCCGACTTGTTTTTCATCAAATAGATAAATCCATATCTACTGAAATCGTCAGTAAAGGTAACAAAGTATCTCTCACCGTTTCTCATGGCAGATCTGAACGGTCCACATACATCTGTGTGGATTAAGTCCAACAGATCCTTACCCCTTTCCATTTTTCCTTTGAAAGGTGCTTTTGTCATCTTGCCAAGTAAGCAAGACTCGCATTCTCCATCCGACTTTAAGCCAAATGGTTCCAAGATCCCATCCGATTGGAGCTTGGCGATGCGTTTCTTGTTTATGTGGCCAAGACGATGATGCCATAACAACGATTTATCCAATTCACTATTGGAGGAACCAACATTTAGAGTTAAGTTATTATTATTTCTACCAACACAAATCACACTTTCATACACACCATTACAAGGTGAGGCTTTAAAATAAAAACAACCATGTTTATAAACCAAAATGCAACCATTATTATTATCAAATTGAAATTCAAAACCATCCTTGTACAATGCATGAAAAGAAATAATGTTTCGAGCCATTTCTGGCGAGTAGCAACAATCTATTAACTTTATTGAAAAACCACTACTAAGCATGAGCTCAAAATCTCCAATCTTGGTAACAACGGCAGTCATCCTGTTTCCCATGATCAGATTCAGCTCCCCATGCTTCAACGTTCTTCTTCCCTTTAGTCCCTGGAAATTAGAGCAAATGTGAGTACCACATCCCGTATCAAGGACCCAAGAGTTAGAAATCGAAGTACTATGGAGTTCAATTGTAAAAATACTTGAGGTGCCACACCCTTTGACCTTGTTCATTTTCAAGTCCTCCAGATATTTTGGGCAGCTTCTCTTCCAATGGTCCCTTTCTTGACAGTAAAAGCATATGGCCTCTTTAGGGTCACTTATGGGTGGTATGTCAGAAGAATCAGCTTTTCTTGTTGATCCAAACCCTCAGTGATTTGATAATGACCCTCTCTTAAATACTTAGTGAAAATTGTAAGTAAACAATATGTATCAGAGTTTCACTATCGCTGATAAGTACTATGATCTTACAGTACCGCTGATAGGAACTCTCGCTCTTTAAATTAAACACTCAGCGAACACTGTTCACCATAATGCTCTGAGTCTGTTCAGTCCTTATGGTGATCGCTGATAAGTTAGTTGTTTACTTATGATCCCTGAAGACAAGTTTCACGTCAACACAGGTTATACGCTGAAGTCGAAGATCAAGCTCAAGAACCAGCGACAAGTCTACTAATGAACTGATACGGATCAGCGAAGACTCAGATTTGTCCACTCAACGTGAAGTATCAAGTACAAGACTTCAGCTATCGCTGAACTTTATCATTCGCTGAATAGTAAATGATAATCGCTGAATCAACGAAAGCTGATCATGAAGTCCTCCGTACAAAGTACTTTTGTCTTAACCTCCCTTGCACGCCACCGTACGAAATGTCAGAAAAGAACCTCCGAAAATCTGAGATCGTACAACCACTCTAATACTACACTGTTCATACATGCGGCTACTAAGGTTGTCAACAAAGGTCAATGACATGCAACCAATCCGCTGATGACACGTGTAAAGTGTATACTGAATTGCATTAAATGCATGCAGTATATAAAGAGATGAACTCACTTCATTTGAAGTAACTTGCTAACTCTGGACAAGTTCAAATCTCTCTCAAGATAGGATTTTATTAGTAATCTCCTTATCTTTCTTTGTGCAAGAAACCTTAGTGTTCCAACTTGTTTAGATTTAGGTTTATCCTTAATCTTGTTTCCGCAACAAGCTGTAAATTGTTAATGATTTATCAATAAACAATTTAGAAAAGATGACAAATACTCAAAGCTGAAGGAGAAGTATGCAAAGCTGAAAAGCTTTAAGAAGAAAGGAAAAGGCCTGATGGCTGACTATGATTGGGCTGCTTCTGATGAAGAAGCCTCATCATCTGATTCTGAAGATGATGAAGCAAATCAATGTCTCATGGCCAAGATTGAAGAAGAGGAAGAAAGTTCAGACATTCCCTCCACTTCAACCTCTGCTATTCAGGTATCACCTTCTTTCTTTACCAATATTGCAAATATTGATGAAGCTGATAGTCTCCGTAAAATCGATCTACTGACTAGAAGTTTATACGAAGCCATGAACGGCAAAGCTGTGGTTGAAAACCAAAATCTTGATCTCGCTGAAAAGCTTAAAAACTGCCACCTTCAAATAGAAAAGCTTTCTAAATTTGAAGAAGATTTTAAAGATCAAGTCTATTTAAATCAGCTAGTCAAAATCGAACGAGCAGAAGCTATCGCTGCATTAAAAGCTGAACAAGCTACTGTTGAAGGATGGTGTAATTCTTCAACAAAGATCACTGAGATAATTAAGGCTCAGATTCCTCTGAGTGATAAACGTGGTCTGGGTTATAAATATGATACTCCAAAACCAACCACTGAACGTTCAATGCTTAAATTTGGAACGTTCGTATCCTCAGTCGCTGACACTTCATCATCTCAGTGCTCATCGTCCATTACACCAATCCCTGAGGAAACTCCTACCTCCTCAAAAGGTAAGGAGAAAATGGTTTATTCAAAACCTACCTCTGTCTCTAAAGACAAAGGTAAAGGAATTGTTATTTACCAGAATCCTCAGAAGGGTATCGTAATACCAAAACTGAATGCCTCTAAAGCTTCAGTGGCTCATCCCTCTGGATCAAGGAAGCAGATATCTGGATTTATTCAGCGATCTACTCCTAGACTCAGATTGGATGTCATTGGTAAGAAATCTGAAGAACTGAATGTTCATCCCATTTCTAAAGCCAATAGTTTACTTGGTGCTGGCACTTCTAATTCCAAATTAAAAGCTCAGCACTCAAGTGGTCCTAGAACTAATTTTAGTTATAGGAAATGTTATCACTGTGGACTTACCAATCATATTGCAAGTAAGTGTCCCACAGCCACCAAAGCTGATAAAATAGCTAAGGTGAAGATTGCACCCAAGAAGACCAAACCAGTTGCAAATCAGGTCAAGGTGACTCCTACCACTGAGGTCAAGAAATTGACCAAAGTGAAGAAAGACAAAGCTGAATCTTCAAATGCTGCAAAGACTGCTGAACCCATTCCAACTACTTCCACTGACAAACGCGTATACATGGTGAAGTGGGTACCCAAGCAAAACTAATCTTCCTTTGTATTGCAGGTTAAGAAGGGTATCTGGTATCTCGATAGCGGATGCTCTAGACACATGACTGGAAAGAAAAACCTGCTCGCTGAATACAAGGAAGAGAAGGGTCCCTCTGTGACTTTCGGTGGAAATGGAAAAGGACATACCCGAGGGTATGGTGTACTTTCAAATGGTACAACATCCTTCAGAAGAGTCGCATATGTTGAAAGGCTGAAGCATAATCTTCTAAGCATCAGTCAGCTTTGCGACATGGATAACAAAGTGATTTTCACTAAGGAATCCTGCTTTGTCTCTGACAAAAAGGAGAAGATAGCTCTCAGCGGTTATCGTTTGGAAAATGTTTACGTTATAAACATGGACTCAACAACCACTGAGAACTCCTGTTTCTTCTCAAAAGCATCTTCTGATGTTAACTGGCTATGGCACAAAAGGCTCTCACATCTCAACTTCAAGACACTGAATACTCTTTCATCCAAAGAGTTAGTCACTGGTCTACCTCAACATTCATACGCCAAAGAGTCTTTATGTTCAGCGTGTGAAAAAGGGAAGCAGACCAAGGCAAGCTTTAAGTCAAAGCAAGTTTCCTCAGTGTCATCTCCTCTACAACTACTCCATATGGATTTGTTTGGCCCCGTTAACAAACAATCCATCGCTGGAAAGAAATATACGCTGGTCATAGTTGATGAATTCTCTCGTTACACATGGGTAATGTTTCTCCGTTCTAAGAGTGACACCCCTGAAGAACTCATCACCTTTGTTCAGAAGATGGAAACTCTGAACAATATGACTGTTCGCTCAATAAGGAGTGATCATGGAACTGAATTCAAAAACAGTTCTCTTGATTCCTTCCTTAAGAGCAAGGGTATTTCTCACAACTTTTCGTCAGTGAGAACACCACAACAAAATGGAGTCGCTGAAAGAAGAAATAGAATAATTATTGAAGCTGCACGTTCAATGCTCAGCGATTCTCACCTGCCTACTCAATTTTGGGCAGAAGCTGTCAACACTGCTTGTTTTACGCAAAACAGGTCGCTGATAGTTAAAAGATTCAAAAAGACAGCCTATGAACTTTTTCATGGGAGAAAGCCTTCAATCAGCTTTCTTCACATCTTTGGATGTCAGTGTTTCATACTGAACAACAGAGATGCCCTTGGAAAGTTTGATCCTAAGGCTGATGATGGAATCTTTCTTGGATACTCCTCAGTTTCCAAAGCCTTCAGAGTCTTCAATCGAAGAAGACAAACTGTAGAAGAAACTATTCACGTCACGTTTGACGAATCCCGTTCAGCGAACTCTAAACCGAACGCTGATACAGAAGAACTGAATCAATGGATGTTTTCTCATCTTGGTGATTCAGAAGATATTCCCACTCCTCATGCTCACACCGTAGAAAATGATGGTCCTTCTATCATTCCAAATATGCAAAATAGTGAAGCTGAAACATCTTGGGTCTCAGCTGTTCCTATAAACACTATACCTGCAGTTGATCCAAATGTCTCAGAAATTCCATCTATTTCTCAGCAATCAGTGAATGAAGTGGCAAATGCAAACATTCCTCTCTTAGCTGATAATCCAGAAGTAGCTGAAGCCTCATCTTCAGTTTCTCCAGTTCAGACTGAGTCAGCGACGTATGCTCCGACTCAGCGATGGACTGTAAATCACCCAATCGATCAAATTCTTGGTGATCCCAACGCTGGTATTCAGACTCGTAGAAGTGCAGGTAATATTTGTTTATTTGTTAACTTTATTTCTCTAACTGAACCAAAGAAAATAAATGATGCCCTCAGAGATCCAAACTGGGTCAGCGCTATGCAAGAAGAGCTGACTGAATTCGAAAGAAACAAAGTTTGGAAACTTGTTCGTAGACCAACTGACAAAACGGTGATAGGCACTAAATGGGTCTATCGAAACAAGTTGGACGAACATGGTACTGTAACTCGCAACAAAGCTCGTCTTGTTGCTCAGGGATACAGACAAGAGGAAGGCATAGATTATGACGAAACTTTTGCTCCAGTAGCAAGACTTGAATCTATTCGTCTTTTCTTAGCATATGCTGTACATAAAAACTTCACTATACATCAGATGGATGTTAAGTCAGCGTTTCTAAATGGAAAGCTGAATGAAGAAGTGTATGTGGAACAACCTCCAGGATTCTCAGATCCTAAGCGTCCAGGTTATGTTTATAAACTAGACAAGGCACTTTATGGCTTAAAGCAAGCTCCACGTGCATGGTATGATACTCTCTCTACTTATCTCCATATTGAAAAATTTGAGCGAGGTAAGATTGACAAAACTTTGTTTTTTAGAAAAGTGAAAGGTCATATCATTTTAGTTCAAATATATGTTGATGACATTATATTTGGTTCTACTAACCCTGAGCTTTGTACTCGTTTCGCTGATAGAATGAAAGATGAGTATAAAATGAGTATGATGGGTGAACTAACATATTTCCTTGGTCTTCAGATTAAGCAAACTGAAAAAGAAACTTTTATAAATCAGGGAAAGTATGTTAAAGATATGCTGAAGAAATTCGACTTAACTGAAAGTTCAGCTATGAAAACCCCTATGGCACCACCGCTGATACTTGATAAGGACACAAAGGGTGTTCCTGTCAATGTCACGCTGTACCGTGGGATGATCGGCTCTCTATTGTATCTTACAGCTAGCCGACCCGATATTATGTTTGCAACATGTCTGTGCGCACGATATCAAGCTGAACCTAAGATATCCCATATGAAAGCTGTAAAGCGAATCTTTCGATATCTTAAGGGTACAGCAAATCTAGGTCTTTGGTATCCTAAAGACTCAGGATTCGATCTAACCGCCTATTCAGACAGTGATTTTGCAGGTTGCAAAATGGATAGGAAAAGCACCACAGGAGGATGTCAGCTCTTGGGTGGAAAGCTGGTAAGTTGGACAAGTAAGAAGCAAAACTCAGTGTCCACTTCCACAGCTGAAGCTGAGTATGTAGCCGCTGGAAGCTGCTGTTCTCAAGTCTTGTGGATGAGAAATCAGCTACTAGACTATGATCTTCAGCTCTCCAAAATTCCAATCTACTGCAACAGCACAAGTGCCATCGCTATAGCAAACAATCCAGTACTACACTCAAAGACAAAACACATAGAAATCAGATATCATTTTATCAGAGATCATGTGATGAATGGTGATATAGAACTTCATTTTATCCCAACTGATTATCAGTTAGCTGATTTGTTTACCAAACCTCTTGTTGAGACAAGATTCAACTTTCTCATCAGCGAGCTTGGAATGCTGAAATTTGAAGGATAAAATCTTCAGCGGTTCACATTTAATTAGCGATACGTTTATACATTCTTGTATAGGCTTCGGGATAAAATCAACTTATATAATCCATTTCATCATCTTCTCTCTGAATAAACTTGGTTAAACTGATATCCAGGTATGTTTTCTCTCTCTGACAATCGCATGTAAATGCAAGATTTCAAAATAAATTGCATCGCTGAATATCTCTTCCTTAACAGCGATATTTTGAAAATTCCTTAAACCTTCACTGATATTTCTATTCAGTGCTTCATGTTTTTCAAAAGAGTCCCTGAGTTTTTCAAAACCTCAGAGACATCCGAAAAGAATGTGAAAGGACAGTTGTGACACTCGGCACGATTTCTTTCTGACACACGTTTGCACGTTTTGTTCAAACTTCCAATCAAATGCAAACACGTGTCCGTGTCATGATGAAAACCTTTTCCCGCTCAAGGTTTTCTCTCTCTAAAAATCCCTATATAAACAACTCTTGGTTTATATTTGTCTTTTACGCGAACAATCTTTCTCCGCAAGAAAAGAATTCTCTGTTGCATTTGTGCTCTCAAAACCTCAAGAACCGTTCATCATCTTCTTCATCAAAACTTCAAGGTTAATATGTTCTTATTTTTTATCAAATGCGTATAACTTGTTTTCGATCTTCTCTTTGTTTTAACAAGATCAAACAAAAGAACTTTATAAAATAAAATCATTTCTTTCATGGTTTTATGAACACAACCATTTCATGGTTGTTCTTCAAGTTTTAAATCTAAATCTTAAACTTGTTCTTCATTCGTATCCATTTTTCTTTTAGAAACTGGAATACAAGATTTTATGGGTTTTACTTTTCTTTTAAAATCAAGAAAAACCCTAATCTTCATTAAGACATTTTTTGTCTGAATGAAATGGACAAGATTCGAAAAATCTTAACAGAAATTTCTTTCCACATTAAGATAACTCTTATCTGTTAACATCTTTGGTTGAACTGATAATACAGTGATATGGCATCTTCAAAGCTGAATGTTACCGCTGAGTCCGTCTCCACTGACTCTGAGGAAATGGACATATTCAAAGCCCCCCAGGTGAAGTTCGAGCTGGATCAACTCGATTGGACTAAGGCCAACAACCTCTCAGCTCTTCTCGAGTTTCCTCCTCGGAAGCAAGTATCACATCTGGACGATGCTGTAAATTTTCTGAAGAACAGCCCCATCTACACAGCCCTGACCATAACACCTCCTGCCAGTCAGCGGCTCTTATCCCAGTTCTGGTACTCTGCCAGACACACTGAGCTACCCTTTGCCAAAGATCCATCCAAAACCATAGACTGCATACTCAGCGATACTGAGTATGGCACCATCAAGATCACACCCCCCATTATCCGCAAAGCCCTAAATTTCCCAAATGCCACCAAAGAAAAACCTTTCGTTCCATTCCCTGACCACAAGAAGCACGCTGACAGAGAAGCAATCATTGCTTTCCTTGACGCAATGGGTTATATCTGGGATATTGGAAGGGACAAGAAGCCTGAGAAGAAACTGACGCTGATAAAGAAATCCAAGATGCCCAGCGAGATGAATTTCATCTTCGCTCACCTGATCAGCTGCATGACAGCGAAATCCGGATCTTCTGATCAAGCCGCCCAACCTCAGCAGTCCATGGGATACGCACTGCTGAAAGGTCTAAACATTGACTGGGCCTCAATTATTTATGAAGACCTGATTCAACGTGTCGATTCTGCCGCTGACAGACCAGCATGGGTTCCTTACCCACGATTCATCAGCGCCATCTTTCAATATGGCCTGAAGGACAGCTATCCTGAAGAGGGTGATCTGAAACTTTCTCGGATTGGCCCTAAGGTTCTCGACTTCAAGCCTGTCGCCAATGAGGTACGTCTTTCTACTCTTCTCTCTCTTCTAAATTCTCCGCTTTCTGTGGCTCCTTCAGCGACAATACCCATCGCTGATACCCCGGCCACAAAATCCTCTCCTTCTAAGAAAAGGAAACCCTCTCACACCCAACTTGATTCCAAAAGGATCAAGAAAACCAAGGAGCAACCCCAGCAATTCCATGCTGAAGACTCCTCAGCTCATTCTGAAGAGCTGAAGGAAAGTTCCGTGGTACGCTCTGCCACACCCGTGCAAGCCATCCCTCCAATCCAGACTTCAGCGTCTCCAAACGATGAGGTTAGAAACTTGGAATCTACCCAACCTCCCTCAGTCTCTCAAAAGAATGATGAAGTGATTGTCAGCGATTCCAACGCTGAACTCAGAACCCGAACCCCAATCTTAACCTTCGCTTCTCCCTCCACTCACTTGGACACTCCTCCAGCAAACACTGGAGATGCCATCATTCCAGAAGCCGCCGCTGATGCTTCTCATCAAATGATGAAGAAAGGACCTGCAGAGTTCACCATACCTCACCGTACTTTCGAAGAGGATACGGAACACTACTCAGGAACCTGCAACTTCGACGAGTTCATCAATCCTCCTGCAGGTACAAATCCCACCTTAAACACTGTAACTAAACCTGAAACTTCTGAGCTTTCCTTTGTTCACAAGTACTTATATGTTACAGGTCCTAATTTGGGAGACATCAACGCCTCTCTGAAGTCCGTGGAAACAAAGTTGTCCAGTCTCACCACCACACTCTCCAACAACTCAACAGCTGTAACAAACGCTGGAGAGAACTTGACAAAGCTGACAACGGTGGTGGAGAAGAAAGCTTCCACTGAAGACATCAAGAGTCTTGATAAGACACTCAGCGATTTTGCCAAGGTGCTCTGTGACATCTACACTGACTACACAAGCCTCAAAACATCAGTTTCGACCATGTCCAGCGAAGTAACAACGCTGAAGACATCGGTTGCAAACCTCAAGGGTGATATGTCAGAGGTCAAGACTGACTTAGGCTCTATAAAGACCGACGTTAGCTCTATGAAGACGATGATCGAGACACTGGTAAACAAGGCAAACAGTCCAGCTCCTGCTCCTGTCCCTATTTTGGAATCTTTCACAGAGGAGGATCGCACAGAGCTGAGGAAAATCACGCCTGCTATTTCTGGCCTAGAAGACAGAATAGCAAAGCTTGAAGGTTGTGTGAAAATCTCTGGCGCAGAAGACAGAGATGACACCAATGCTGAGTCTGCCCATTCCTCCCCCAGTCATCATGAAAAAGAGGGGGAGAAGAGCGATGAACATTCCAAGGAGAAAAGCGCTGAAGATCTTGAGAAGAGCGCTGAAGATCTAAACAACAAAAGCGCTGAAGACCTTTCCCATGATGAATCTATCAGGGGAGAGAGGAATGAAGATCTGACCGCTGGACCTCAGGGAGATGAAAACCCTGAGGGAACCGAGAAGCTCACCTCTGTATCTGAGGGGGAGCAACTCGAAGAAGATGCTGAGAATTCCGAAGCAGAAGAAGATGAAGACATCGACATCCCTGACGACAAACCATCCTTCTCTCCAAGAAAGGATGATGATGATGATGAAGATGACGATGATTTCTTTATCGTCAAACCTGCGCCAAGGATCAAAGCTCTTAAAGGAATCACAATAAAAGAACCATCAGGGGAGAAGACAAAGACAAAGCCCTCAGCCTCTGGCGCTGAGAAAAGCAAAGACAAAGGCCTCGCTGAAGATGAAAATCTAGCGATTCTTTTTGAAAAGCCAGTTTGTCTGGTAAACTAAAACTTTACTTTTTCCTTCCCTGAACATCTCACTAAGTTCTCCAAACCTATATAAACATCCACATTATTTTTCTATCTTTTCTACCCAAGTTCTTCTACCCAGTTCTTATCTGTAAGATCGCTGCTTTTCAGCTAGTCCTCTCCCCTGTTTGAGGATGTCGCTGAAGGTTCTACTGTTGCGACTTCACAAATAAAGCCAGCTGCTGCTGATGAAATAATCCCAGTCTTGGATTTAATCTCTGAGACTGATGAACCAGAAGAACAACCTCTCTTGCACAATAAGAGACCTTCCTCAGTTCCTCAAAGGCTGAGTGAAGAGGATCAAAAGAGGAGAGAAGAAATAATAAAGCGATTCGAGGATCAGCGAATCATTCTAAGGCGTGATCAACTGCCTTCAGTTCCTCCTAAGTTCAGAATTTCAAAAGCTGAATATCAGGACCACCTTAGAGCTGAACGCCTCATTGCTGAAAGAAAGGAAGCTGAAGAGAAAGACAGAGAATACGCCATCAAGCTCACTCAAGAATCTGTCAAAGACCCCAAGCTGAAGCGTGTTCCCATTCAAATCCAACGAAAGCTATGGGAAGAAGCCCAGAAGATCGTGGAAAAGAAAACTGAAGTTTCTCAGACCACCTTGATCTGGTGTAAAGAGAAAATTCACTTCAGATATCGTCCAGCGAAGATCAACAAGGTATTCATCTCTGGAAGAACATCTATCGGAGTACCTATTGTTGACATCAAACTGTTCAGAGAAGATGGCACATCTGAAACCTTTCGCGCTGACACTGTAAAAAGGTATGGTCTCTCTGAATGGCTGGAGATGAGGTTAGCTATCCAACCATCACAATCTAAGTACAAGAATCGTTTCGAAAAGCTGATAAACAGACAGATCGACTTGATATCTTCTTGTGTGGATATTCCTCCTGTTCCTGATCTAAAGCTGAAAAGAAAAAGAGGTTCTCCAAGGAAGAAACGTCAAGATTCAAACTCAGGACCTGTCATACGAAATGAAACTGGAATTGGTTTCTCTCGCGCTGAAGTGCTTGGTCCTGATCCTGATCTATCTGCCCTTGACATCTCTTTGCCACCATGTGAACTTTTCGTCCCTGGTAAAGTCATCAGTAATCCTTATGGAATATTCTTTCTTGACTACGACGGACGTAAATGCTTTCAACGGATCGCTGAGCTCCCAATCACTCCAATCGAACAGCTCATAGATCTTATCTACTGGTGTGACTTCAGAAAGGACATTCAGGCACGACACCTAAAACCCTTGATCTTTCAAGAAGCGCTGAAGAAAAGAAAACAAGGTGTAACGGTTCCTGACTGGATGATTCCCACTGAAAAGACGACCCTTGATGAACTTCTCATTAAGGAAGAACCTTTTGAAAACTGATATAATCTCCTTTTTCTCTATTGTATCAGTTATCCTTCTGTACTTGTAATTTATTTCGCTTGTACTTGTAATCTTTCTGTTCTTCATTGTAACCAGATTCAAAGATTTAAAGAAAGATTTCAGCGAATGTACTTTACTCCATCAGTACTGAAAAGATCCCAGAAAACAGTAAAAGGGACAAATATTTTATGAGTTCTTTTTATCCTTATGTTTTCATTTAATAGAAATTTTCTTTGTTGCTATGTCATAATCAAATAGGGGGAGATTGTTGATCCAAACCCTCAGTGATTTGATAATGACCCTCTCTTAAATACTTAGTGAAAATTGTAAGTAAACAATATGTATCAGAGTTTCACTATCGCTGATAAGTACTAAGATCTTACAGTACCGCTGATAGGAACTCTCGCTCTTTAAATTAAACACTCAGCGAACACTGTTCACCATAATGCTCTGAGTCTGTTCAGTCCTTATGGTGATCGCTGATAAGTTAGTTGTTTACTTATGATCCCTGAAGACAAGTTTCACGTCAACACAGGTTCTACGCTGAAGTCGAAGATCAAGCTCAAGAACCAGCGACAAGTCTACTAATGAACTGATGCGGATCAGCGAAGACTCAGATTTGTCCACTCAACGTGAAGTATCAAGTACAAGACTTCAGCTATCGCTGAACTTTATCATTCGCTGAATAGTAAATGATAATCGCTGAATCAACGAAAGCTGATCATGAAGTCCTCCGTACAAAGTACTTTTGTCTTAACCTCCCTTGCACGCCACCGTACGAAATGTCAGAAAAGAACCTCCGAAAATCTGAGATCGTACAACCACTCTAATACTACACTGTTCATACATGCGGCTACTAAGTTTGTCAACAAAGGTCAATGACATGCAACCAATCCGCTGATGACACGTGTAAAGTGTATACTGAATTGCATTAAATGCATGCAGTATATAAAGAGATGAACTCACTTCATTTGAAGTAACTTGCTAACTCTGGACAAGTTCAAATCTCTCTAAAGATAGGATTTTATTAGTAATCTCCTTATCTTTCTTTGTGCAAGAAACCTTAGTGTTCCAACTTGTTTAGATTTAGGTTTATCCTTAATCTTGTTTCCTCAACAAGCTGTAAATTGTTAATGATTTATCAATAAACAATTTAGAAAAGTAAAATAGTGTGTTTGTATTCAACCCCCCCCCCCCCCTTCTACAAACTTGTATAGGCCTTTTGGGACCAACATTTCTCTTATGGCCTTGGTTGCGAGGAACAACTTTAGCCTTTCCCTTCCCTTTGGGATGAGAAACTTTCTTCTTCTTACAGCCACCTTCCCTAATGGCCAGGACGGGAGCAGTTGAGTGAGCACTTTGGGTCTTACCCATACTTGCTTCAGCAGATCTCAACATGCCATGGAGCTCCATCAAGGTCTTGTCCATATTGTTCATATTGAAGTTCACTATGAACTATTTATATGCCCCACTAAGAGAGTTTAGCACCATGTCAATGGCAAGCTCTCTTGGGAAATCGACACCTAGATTGCCTAACCTGTCAATGTACGCTTTCATCTTTTGCACATGCGCACATACAGGGGCACCATCCTGTTGCTTACATTCCATAAGCGATTTTACGACTTGGAACCTTTCTTGCCTCGCTTGCTCCTGAAACATTTCACGAAGCTGCTCATTTAGTTCAAACGCCCCCATGTTCTCGAAACTCTTTTGAAGTTCCGGGGACATGGACGCCAACATGAGACACGCGACTTTTGTGGAATCCGCGAATTGCTTATTGTATTCAGTTACTGCTTCAGGGCTTGCATCATCATTAAGTATAGGAAGATCCGCGTCGAGCAAATACTCTTTGTCTTCGTACCTCAAGGCAATTCTCAAGGCACGAATCCTATCCAAGTAATTTGGCCCAGTCAGCTTATCTTTACTTAGGATAGAGAGTAACGTAAGGTTGGATGTTGAGTGAGTAGGAGGAGGAGGAGGAGGAATATTTTCAGCCATCTGTAGATATAGTTTTATTTTAGTTAGTTTGAAATTTAACCTTTAAAAACAATTATCCAAAATTATTTAACAAGGCTAGGATCCATATTTTACTCTATGATGTGAAAAGGGATGCCGTAATCACATCATAAAGTTATTTAGGTAAACAAATGCTATTTGTTAATTTCATTCACTATGAAACTCCTAGTTCTTTTGAGATTCACTGACTTATGTCAATGGCATGTTAATCTCGACTATGCTTATCTTCTATTTGTGACTGGGATGCCGATGATCACAAACTAGATGGTGAATTGACCATGCAAGAACACATGGACCCCTCGGCTCAAGTACGCTTGAGAATCACGAGCGCCACATCATTTTCGACTATAATTTCACATTAACGTGCCGGCAAACCGCACACGCTCCGTTAACAAACTATAAGAATATGTGTGTTCTTTTCATGGGTAGCATAAGACTTTCACATTTCTTAGTATATCTAAACGGGATTTTGTTTTTATACTTCATAGTTAATACTTTTAACTTGTCACATTGACCTATCAAACATTTTCGGTAATTCCACTAGTCCACACAAGAGGCGGTGAGCATGGTAACGCAGGGCGTTTTAAAAACCATTGACTCATTCGGCAACCATATTATAGGTAACCTCCTTAAACCCCTTTAGAGTGCTTATAGTGAGTACGCCTAGTCTCGGTTTGACTATCAATGTATAATTTAATTTTATATATATAATTAAGGTCTAATATATATATAAATAAATTGAATGAAATTTTAAACAATTTAAAATTATGATTATCTAATTAATTCTAATTAACCATGTGAGGGCACATTTAATAATTAATATAATCGTTTCCATAATTAATTCCAATTAAACATGTGAGGACACATGCTAATAATTAATGTAAATATTTGACATACAATTTATATTCACTATATATAAATAATGTTAATGTTTATCTTACAATATTATTCAACTTAAATATATTTATATAAGATAAGATTGAATAGAATTTTAAACAATTTAAAATTATGATTATCTAATTAATTCCAATTAACCATGTGAGAGCACATTTAATAATTAATATAATCGTTTCCATAATTAATTCGAATTAAACATGTGAGGACACATGCTAATAATTAATGTAAATATTTGACATACAATTTATATTCACTATATAAATAATGTTAATGTTTATCTTACAATCTTATTCAACCTAAATAAATTTATATAAGATAAGATAATATGTAAGATTATCTATTCAATATTTGCCAAAATTGTTTATTGTTGTGTTTTAGGCAAGTTAGGAAACTAGCCAAAACCAATTAGGGTATAACATTGCATAAAAAAACGACTACCTTATACCCTTTAGGGATTTCGATAAAACTTAATCGCTAATAATACAAACTTTTTATGCAAGTAAAAATTAGTTTCCAAAAATTATGTTTTGAGGTTATGACCATGAAACCCTAACTTAGGGATTAAGCAATCCAATAGCCACAAAAAATTGAAATCGATTTTGTAGCCTCAAAACCCTAATCCAACATAAACAGTTTTGCAAATCAAATTGAAACACTTTTGAGATAATATCTATGAACAATGGCTCTGATACCACTGTAAGGTTTTGAGTAAATATACAACCACATGATATAGGTAACGGAAGCATATTTTAATTTTTATCATCAATGGTTATACAAACTATCAACCTATATGAATACATGCGTTCTAGATAATTAACTACAAAAGATTGAATCAAGAACACTTACTTGTTTATTGCGATTGTCGAAAACCACAATGATGAATCAAACCTTTGATCTCGCTTCTTGGATGTCAAGGACAAATAGTATGAATCCCTCTTGTTGGTCCCGAAAGGCCTATACAAGTTTGTAGAAGGGGGGGGGGGGGGGTTGAATACAAACACACTATTTTACTTTTCTAAATTGTTTATTGATAAATCATTAACAATTTACAGCTTGTTGCGGAAACAAGATTAAGGATAAACCTAAATCTAAACAAGTTGGAACACTAAGGTTTCTTGCACTAAGAAAGATAAGGAGATTACTAATAAAATCCTATCTTGAGAGAGATTTGAACTTGTCCAGAGTTAGCAAGTTACTTCAAATGAAGTGAGTTCATCTCTTTATATACTGCATGCATTTAATGCAAGTCAGTATACACTTTACACGTGTCATCAGCGGATTGGTTGCATGTCATTGACCTTTGTTGACAACCTTAGTAGCCGCATGAATGAACAGTGTAGTATCCGAGTGGTTGTACGATCTCAGATTTTCGGAGGTTCTTTTCTGACAGTTCGTACGGCGGCGTGCAAGGGAGGTTAAGACAAAAGTACTTTGTACGGAGGACTTCATGATCAGCTTTCGTTGATTCAGCGATTATCATTTACTATTCAGCGAATGATAAAGTTCAGCGATAGCTGAAGTCTTGTACTTGATACTTCACGTTGAGTGGACAAATCTGAGTCTTCGCTGATCCGCATCAGTTCATTAGTAGACTTGTCGCTGGTTCTTGAGCTTGATCTTCGACTTCAGCGTAGAACCTTTGTTGACGTGAAACTTGTCTTCAGGGATCATAAGTAAACAACTAACTTATCAGCGATCATCATAATGACTGAACAGACTCAGAGCATTAATGGTGAACAGTGTTCGCTGAGTGTTTAATTTAAAGAGCGAGAGTTCCTATCAGCGGTACTGTAAGATCTTAGTACTTATCAGCGATAGTGAAACTCTGATACATATTGTTTACTTACAATTTTCACTAAGTATTTAAGAGAGGGTCATTATCAAATCACTGAGGGTTTGGATCAACAATCTCCCCCTATTTGATTATGACATAGCAACAAAGAAAATTGCTATTATATGAAAAAATAAGGATAAAAAGAACTCATAAAATATTTGTCCCTTTTACTGTTTTCTGGGATCTTTTCAGTACTGATGGAGTAAAGTACATTCGCTGAAATCTTTCTTTAAATCTTTGAATCAGAATACAATGAAGAACAGAAAGATTACAAGTACAAGCGAAATAAATTACAAGTACAGAAGGATAACTGATACAATAGAGAAAAAAGAGATTATATCAGTTTTCAAAAGGTTCTTCCTTAATGAGAAGTTCATCAAGGGTCGTCTTTTCAGTGGGAATCATCCAGTCAGGAACCGTTACACCTTGTTTTCTTTTCTTCAGCGCTTCTTGAAAGATCAAGGGTTTTAGGTGTCGTGCCTGAATGTCCTTTCTGAAGTCACACCAGTAGATAATATCTCTGAGCTGTTCGATTGGAGTGATTGGGAGCTCAGCGATCCGTTGAAAGCATTTACGTCCGTCGTAGTCAAGAAAGAATATTCCATAAGGATTACTGATGACTTTACCAGGGACGAAAAGTTCACATGGTGGCAAAGAGATGTCAAGGACAGATAGATCAGGATCAGGACCAAGCACTTCAGCGCGAGAGAAACCAATTCCAGTTTCATTTCGTATGACAGGTCCTGAGTTTGAATCTTGACGTTTCTTCCTTGGAGAACCTCTTTTTCTTTTCAGCTTTAGATCAGGAACAGGAGGAATATCCACACAAGAAGATATCAAGTCGATCTGTCTGTTTATCAGCTTTTCGAAATGATTCTTGTACTTAGATTGTGATGGTTGGATAGCTAACCTCATCTCCAGCCATTCAGAGAGACCATACCTTTTTACAGTGTCAGCGCGAAAGGTTTCAGATGTGTCATCTTCTCTGAACAGTTTGATGTCAACAATAGGTACTCCGATAGATGTTCTTCCAGAGATGAATACCTTGTTGATCTTCGCTGGACGATATCTGAAGTGAATTTTCTCTTTACACCAGATCAAGGTGGTCTGAGAAACTTCAGTTTTCTTTTCCACGATCTTCTGGGCTTCTTCCCACAGCTTTCGTTGGATTTGAATGGGAACACGCTTCAGCTTGGGGTCTTTGACAGATTCTTGAGTGAGCTTGATGGCGTATTCTCTGTCTTTCTCTTCAGCTTCCTTCCTTTCAGCAATGAGGCGTTCAGCTCTAAGGTGGTCCTGGTATTCAGCTTTTGAAATTATGAACTTGGGAGGAACTGAAGGCAGTTGATCAGGCCTTAGAATGATTCGATGATCCTCGAATCGCTTTATTATTTCTTCTCTTCTCTTTTGATCCTCTTCACTCAGCCTTTGAGGAACTGAGGAAGGTCTCTTATTGTGCAAGAGAGGTTGTTCTTCTGGTTCATCAGTCTCAGAGATCAAGTCCAAGACTGGGATTATTTCATCAGCAGCAGCTGGCTTTATTTATGAAGTCGCAACAGTAGAACCTTCAGCGACATCCTCAAACAGGGGAGAGGACTAGCTGAAAAGCAGCGATCTTACAGATAAGAACTGGGTAGAAGAACTTGGGTAGAAAAGATAGAAAAATAATGTGGATGTGTAGAGAGGTTTGTGGAGAACTTATTGAGATGTTGAGAAGTTCAGGGAAGGAAAAAGTAAAGTTTTAGTTTACCTGACAAACCGGCTTTTCAAATAGGATCGCTAGATTTTCATCTTCAGCGAGGCCTTTGTCTTTGCTTTTCTCAGCGCCAGAGGCTGAGGGCTTTGTCTTTGTCTTCTCCCCTGATGGTTCTTTTATTAAGATTCCTTTAAGAGCTTTGATCCTTGGTGCAGGTTTGACGATAAAGAAATCATCGTCATCTTCATCATCATC
The DNA here is from genome assembly GCA_033807775.1 of Saussurea involucrata. NCBI lineage: Eukaryota > Viridiplantae > Streptophyta > Magnoliopsida > Asterales > Asteraceae > Saussurea > Saussurea involucrata. The sequence continues at coordinate 445,489 of JAWVWS010001274.1, read as the reverse complement.
ATCATCCTTTCTTAGAGAGAAGGATGGTTTGTCGTCAGGGATGTCGATGTCTTCATCTTCTTCTGCTTCGGATTCCTCAGCATCTTCTTCGAGTTGCTCCCCCTCAGATACAGAGGCGAGCTTCTCGGTTCCCTCAAGGTTTTCATCTCCCTGAGGTCCAGTGGTCAGATCTTCATTCCTCTCTCCCCTGATAGATTCATCATGGGAAAGGTCTTCAGCGCTTTTGTTCAGATCTTCAGCGCTTTTCTCCCTGGAATGTTCAGCGCTCTTCTCCCCCTCTTTTTCATGATGACTGGGGGAGGAATGGGCAGACTCAGCATTGGTGTTATCTCTGTCTTCTGGGCCAGAGATTTTCACACAACCTTCAAGCTTTGATATTCTGTCTTCTAGGCCAGAAATAGCAGGCGTGATTTTCCTCAGCTCTGTGCGATCCTCCTCTGTGAAAGATTCCAAAATAGGGACAGGGGCAGGAGCAGGAGCTGGACTATTTGCCTTGTTTACCAGTGTCTCGATCATCGTCTTCATAGAACTAACGTCGGTTTTTATAGAGCCTAAGTCAGTCTTGACCTCTGACATATCACCCTCGAGTTTTGCAACTGATGTCTTCAGCGTTGTTACTTCACTGGACATGGTCGAAACTGATGTTTTGAGGCTTGTATAGTCAGTGTAGATGTCACAGAGCACCTTGGCAAAATCACTGAGCGTCTTATCAAGACTCTTGATGTCTTCAGTGGAAGCTTTCTTCTCCACCACCGTTGTCAGCTTTGTCAAATTCTCTCCAGCGTTTGTTACAACTGTAGAGTTGTTGGAGAGAGTGGTGGTGAGACTGGACAGCTTTGTTTCCACGGACTTCAGAGAGGCGTTGATGTCTCCCAAATTAGGACATGTAACATATAAGTACTTGTGAACAAAGGAAAGCTCAGAAGTTTCAGGTTTAGTTACAGTGTTTAAGGTGGGATTAGTACCTGCAGGAGGATTGATGAACTCGTCGAAGTTGCAAGTTCCTGAATAGTGTTCCATATCCTCTTCGAAAGTACGGTGAGGTATGGTGAACTCTCCAGGTCCTTTCTTCATCATTTGTTGAGAAGCATCAGCGGCGGCTTCTGGAATGATGGCATCTCCAGTGTTCGCTGGAGGAGTGTCCAAGTGAGTGGAGGGAGAAGCGAAGGTTAAGATTGGGGTTCGGGTTCTGAGTTCAGCGTTGGAATCGCTGACAATCACTTCATCAGTCTTTTGAGAGACTGAGGGAGGTTGGGTAGTTTCCAAGTTTCTAACCTCAGCGTTTGGAGACACTGAAGTCTGGATTGGAGGGATGGCTTGCACGGGTGTGGCAGAGCGTACCACGGAACTTTCCTTCAGCTCTTCAGAATGAGCTGAGGAGTCTTCATCATGGAATTGCTGGGGTTGCTCCTTGGTTTTCTTGATCCTTTTGGAATCAAGTTGGGTGTGTGAGGGTTTCCTTTTCTTAGAAGGAGAGGATTTTGTGGCCGGGGTATCAGCGATGGGTATTGTCGCTGAAGGAGCCACAGAAAGCGGAGAATTTAGATGAGTGAGAAGAGTAGAGAGACGTACCTCATTGGCGACAGGCTTGAAGTCGAGAACCTTAGGGCCAATCTGGGAAAGTTTCAGATCACCCTCTTCAGGATAGCTGTCCTTCAGGCCATATTGAAAGATGGCGCTGATGAATCGTGGGTAAGGAACCCATGCTGGTCTGTCAGCGGCAGAATCGACACGTTGAATCAGGTCTTCATAAATAATGGAGGCCCAGTCAATGTTTAGACCTTTCAGCAGTGCGTATCCCATGGACTGCTGAGGTTGGGCGGCTTGATCAGAAGATCCGGATTTTGCTGTCATGCAGCTGATCAGGTGAGCGAAGATGAAATTCATCTCGCTGGGCATCTTGGATTTCTTTATCAGCGTCAGTTTCTTCTCAGGCTTCTTGTCCCTTCCAATATCCCAGATATAACCCATTGCGTCAAGGAAAGCAATGATTGCTTCTCTGTCAGCATGCTTTTTATGGTCAGGGAATGGAATGAAGGGTTTTTCTTTGGTGGCATTTGGGAAGTTTAGGGCTTTGCGGATAATGGCAGGTGTGATCTTGATGGTGCCATACTCAGTATCGCTGAGTATGCAGACTATGGTTTTGGATGGATCTTTGGCAGAGGGTAGCTCAGTGTGTCTGGCAGAGTACCAGAACTGGGATAAGAGCCGCTGACTGGCAGGAGGTGTTATGGTCAGGGCTGTGTAGATGGGGCTGTTTTTCAGAAAACTTACAGCATCGTCCAGATGTGATACTTGCTTCCGAGGAGGAAACTCGAGAAGAGCTGAGAGGTTGTTGGCCTTAGTCCAATCGAGTTGATCCAGCTCGAACTTCACCTGGGGGGCTTTGAAGATGTCCATTTCCTCAGAGTCAGTGGAGATGGACTCAGCGGTAACATTCAGCTTTGAAGATGCCATTTCACTGTATTATCAGTTCAACCAAAGATGTTAACAGATAAGAATTATCTTAACGTGGAAAGAAATTTCCGTTAAGATTTTTCGAATCTTGTCCATTTCATTCAGACAAAAAAAATGTCTTAATGAAGATTAGGGTTTTTCTTGATTTTAAAAGAAAAGTAAAACCCATAAAATCTTGTTTTCCAGTTTCTAAAAGAAAAATGGATACGAATGAAGAACAAGTTTAAGATTTAGATTTAAAACTTGAAGAACAACCATGGAATGGTTGTGTTCATAAAACCATGAAAGAATTGATTTTATTTTATAAAGTTATTTTGTTTGATCTTGTTAAAACAAAGAGAAGATCGAAAACAAGTTATACGCATTTGATAAAAGATAAGAACATATTAACCTTTAAGTTATGATGAAGAAGATGATGAACAGTTCTTGAGGTTTTTGAGAGCCCAAATGCAACAGAGGATTCTTTTCTTGCGGAAAAAAATTGTTCGCGTAAAAGACAAATATAAACCAAGAGTTGTTTATATAGGGATTTTTAGAGAGAGAAAACCTTGAGCGGGAAAAGGTTTTCATCATGACACAGACACGTGTTTGCATTTGATTGGAAGTTTGAACAAAACGTGCAAACGTGTGTCAGAAAGAAATCGTGCCGAGTGTAATTTGTTGCAATGACGTCACAACTGTCCTTTCACATTCTTTTAGGATGTCTCTGAGGTTTTGAAAAACTCAGGGACTCTTTTGAAAAACATGAAGCACTGAATAGAAAATATCAGTGAAGATTTAAGGAAATTTTCAAAATATCGCTGTTAAGGAAGAGATATTCAGCGATGCAATTTATTTTGAAATCTTGCATTTTCATGCGATTGTCAGAGAGAGAAAACATACCTGGATATCAGTTTAACCAAGTTTATTCAGAGAGAAGATGAAATGGATTATATAAGTTGATTTTATCCCGAAGCCTATACAAGAATGTATAAACGTATCGCTGATTAAATGTGAACCGCTGAAGATTTTATCCTTCAAAGTTCAGCATTCCAAGCTCGCTGATGAGAAAGTTGAATCTTGTCTCATCAAGAGGTTTGGTAAACAAATCAGCTAACTGATAATCAGTTGGGATAAAATGAAGTTCTATATTACCATTCATCACATGATCTCTGATAAAATGATATCTGATTTCTATGTGTTTTGTCTTTGAGTGTAGCACTGGATTGTTTGCTATAGCGATGGCACTTGTGCTGTCGCAATAGATTGGAATTTTGGAGAGCTGAAGATCATAGTCTAGTAGCTGATTTCTCATCCACAAGACTTGAGAACAGCAGCTTCCAGCGGCTACATACTCAGCTTCAGCTGTGGAAGTGGACACTGAGTTTTGCTTCTTACTTGTCCAACTTACCAGCTTTCCACCCAGGAGCTGACATCCTCCTGTGGTGCTTTTCCTATCCATTTTGCAACCTGCAAAATCACTGTCTGAATAGGCGGTTAGATCGAATCCTGAGTCTTTGGGATACCAAAGACCTAGATTCGCTGTACCCTTAAGATATCGAAAGATTCGCTTTACAGCTTTCATATGGGATATCTTAGGTTCAGCTTGATATCGTGCGCACAGACATGTTGCAAACATAATATCGGGTCGGCTAGCTGTAAGATACAATAGTGAGCCGATCATCCCACGGTACAACGTGACATTGACAGGAACACCCTTTGTGTCCTTATCAAGTATCAGCGGTGGTGCCATAGGGGTTTTCATAGCTGAACTTTCAGTTAAGTTGAATTTCTTCAGCATATCTTTAACATACTTTCCCTGATTTATAAAAGTTCCTTTTTCAGTTTGCTTAATCTGAAGACCAAGGAAATATGTTAGTTCACCCATCATACTCATTTTATACTCATCTTTCATTCTATCAGCGAAACGAGTACAAAGCTCAGGGTTAGTAGAACCAAATATAATGTCATCAACATATATTTGAACTAAAATGATATAACCTTTCACTTTTCTAAAAAACAAAGTTTTGTCAATTTTACCTCGCTCAAATTTTTCAATATGGAGATAAGTAGAGAGAGTATCATACCATGCACGTGGAGCTTGCTTTAAGCCATAAAGTGCCTTGTCCAGTTTATAAACATAACCTGGACGTTTAGGATCTGAGAATCCTGGAGGTTGTTCCACATACACTTCTTCATTCAGCTTTCCATTTAGAAATGCTGACTTAACATCCATCTGATGTACAGTGAAGTTTTTGTGTACAACATATGCTAAGAAAAGACGAATAGATTCAAGTCTTGCTACTGGAGCAAAAGTTTCGTCATAATCTATGCCTTCCTCTTGTCTGTATCCCTGAGCAACAAGACGAACTTTGTTGCGAGTTACAGTACCATGTTCGTCCAACTTGTTTCGATAGACCCATTTAGTGCCTATCACCGTTTTGTCAGTTGGTCTACGAACAAGTTTCCAAACTTTGTTTCTTTCGAATTCAGTCAGCTCTTCTTGCATAGCGCTGACCCAGTTTGGATCTCTGAGGGCATCATCTATTTTCTTTGGTTCAGTTAGAGAAATAAAGTTAACAAATAAACAAATATTACCTGCACTTCTACGAGTCTGAATACCAGCGTTGGGATCACCAAGAATTTGATCGATTGGGTGATTTACAGTCCATCGCTGAGCCGGAGCATACGTCGCTGACTCAGTCTGAACTGGAGAAACTGAAGATGAGGCTTCAGCTACTTCTGGATTATCAGCTAAGAGAGGAATGTTTGCATTTGCCACTTCATTCACTGATTGCTGAGAAATAGATGGAATTTCTGAGACATTTGGATCAACTGCAGGTATAGTGTTTATAGGAACAGCTGAGACCCAAGATGTTTCAGCTTCACTATTTTGCATATTTGGAATGATAGAAGGACCATCATTTTCTACGGTGTGAGCATGAGTGGGAATATCTTCTGAATCATCAAGATGAGAAAACATCCATTGATTCAGTTCTTCTGTATCAGCGTTCGGTTTAGAATTCGCTGAACGGGATTCGTCAAACATGACGTGAATAGTTTCTTCTACAGTTTGTCTTCTTCGATTGAAGACTCTGAAGGCTTTGGAAACTGAGGAGTATCCAAGAAAGATTCCATCATCAGCCTTAGGATCAAACTTTCCAAGGGCATCTCTGTTGTTCAGTATGAAACACTGACATCCAAAGATGTGAAGAAAGCTGATTGAAGGCTTTCTCCCATAAAAAAGTTCATAGGCTGTCTTTTTGAATCTTTTAACTATCAGCGACCTGTTTTGCGTAAAACAAGCAGTGTTGACAGCTTCTGCCCAAAACTGAGTAGGCAGGTGAGAATCGCTGAGCATTGAACGTGCAGCTTCAATAATTGTTCTATTTCTTCTTTCGGCGACTCCATTTTGTTGTGGTGTTCTCACTGACGAAAAGTTGTGAGAAATACCCTTGCTCTCAAGGAAGGAATCAAGAGAACTGTTTTTGAATTCAGTTCCATGATCACTCCTTATTGAGCGAACAGTCATATTGTTCAGAGTTTCCATCTTCCGAGCAAAGGTGATGAGTTCTTCAGGGGTGTCACTCTTAGAACGGAGAAACATTACCCATGTGTAACGAGAGAATTCATCAACTATGACCAGCGTATATTTCTTTCCAGCGATGGATTGTTTGTTAACGGGGCCAAACAAATCCATATGGAGTAGTTGTAGAGGAGATTACACTGAGGAAACTTGCTTTGACTTAAAGCTTGCCTTGGTCTGCTTCCCTTTTTCACACGGTGAACATAAAGACTCTTTGGCGTATGAATGTTGAGGTAGACCAGTGACTAACTCTTTGGATGAAAGAGTATTCAGTTTCTTGAAGTTGAGATGTGAGAGCCTTTTGTGCCATAGCCAGCTAACATCAGAAGATGCTTTTGAGAAGAAACAGGAGTTCTCAGTGGTTGTTGAGTCCATGTTTATAACGTAAACATTTTCCAAACGATAACCGCTGAGAGCTATCTTCTCCTTTTTGTCAGAGACAAAGCAGGATTCCTTAGTGAAAATCACTTTGTTATCCATGTCGCAAAGCTGACTGATGCTTAGAAGATTATGCTTCAGCCCTTCAACATATGCGACTCTTCTGAAGGATGTTGTACCATTTGAAAGTACACCATACCCTCGGGTATGTCCTTTTCCATTTCCACCGAAAGTCACAGAGGGACCCTTCTCTTCCTTGTATTCAGCGAGCAGGTTTTTCTTTCCAGTCATGTGTCTAGAGCATCCGCTATAGAGATACCAGATACCCTTCTTAACCTACAATACAAAGGAAGATTAGTTTTGCTTGGGTACCCACTTCACCATGTATACGCGTTTGTCAGTGGAAGTAGTTGGAATGGGTTCAGCAGTCTTTGCAGCATTTGAAGATTCAGCTTTGTCTTTCTTCACTTTGGTCAATTTCTTGACCTCAGCGGTAGGAGTCACCTTGACCTGAATTGCAACTGGTTTGGTCTTCTTGGGTGCTATCTTCACCTTAGCTATCTTATCAGCTTTGGTGGCTGTGGGGCACTTACTTGCAATATGATCGGTAAGTCCACAGTGATAACATTTCCTATAACTAAAATTAGTTCTAGGACCACTTGAGTGCTGAGCTTTTAATTTGGAATTAGAAGTGCCAGCACCAAGTAAACTATTGGCTTTAGAAATGGGATGAACATTCAGTTCTTCAGATTTCTTACCAAGGACATCCAATCTGAGTCTAGGAGTAGATCGCTGAATAAGTCCAGATATCTGCTTCCTTGATCCAGAGGGATGAGCCACTGAAGCTTTAGAGGCATTCAGTTTTGGTATTACGATACCCTTCTGAGGATTCTGGTAAATAACAATTCCTTTACCTTTGTCTTTAAAGACAGAGGTAGGTTTTGAATAAACCATTTTCTCCTTGCCTTTTGAGGAGGTAGGAGTTTCCTCAGGGATTGGTGTAACCGACGAGGAGTACTGAGATGATGAAGTGTCAGCTACTGAGGATACGAACGTTCCAAATTTAAGCATTGAACGTTCAGTGGTTGGTTTTGGAGTATCATATTTATAACCCAGACCACGTTTATCACTCAGAGGAATCTGAGCCTGAATTATCTCAGTGATCTTTGTTGAAGAATTACACCATCCTTCAACAGTAGCTTGTTCAGCTTTTAATGCAGCGATAGCTTCTGCTCGTTCGATTTTGACTAGCTGATTTAAATAGACTTGATCTTTAAAATCATCTTCAATTTTAGAAAGCTTTTCTATTTGAAGGTGGCAGTTTTTAAGCTTTTCAGCGAGATCAAGATTTTGGTTTTCAACCACAGCTTTGCCGTTCATGGCTTCGTATAAACTTCTAGTCAGTAGATCGATTTTACGGAGACTATCAGCTTCATCAATATTTGCAATATTGGTAAAGAAAGAAGGTGATACCTGAATAGCAGAGGTTGAAGTGGAGGGAATGTCTGAACTTTCTTCCTCTTCTTCAATCTTGGCCATGAGACATTGATTTGCTTCATCATCTTCAGAATCAGATGATGAGGCTTCTTCATCAGAAGCAGCCCAATCATAGTCAGCCATCAGGCCTTTTCCTTTCTTCTTAAAGCTTTTCAGCTTTGCATACTTCTCCTTCAGCTTTGAGTATTTGTCATCTTTATTCCTTGGAACAAATGATTTCTTTGTAAAAGCTGAAGGTCTCATGATTTTCTTTGACCTGCACTCGTTAGCGAAATGACCTGTCTTTTTGCAGTTGAAACAAGTAGCAGTAGCCTTATCAACAAAAGCTGATGACTTAGGCTTGTCAGCTATGGAAAGAGTTTTGTTCTTTCTAAACATTTTCTTCTTGGCGAATCTCCTGAACTTTTTAGTTAGGAGAGCCAAGGATTCATCATCATCTGAAGAATCAGAATCTGATGACCTTTCAGAGTTACTTTCTAAATCAGTGATAGTGACTAAGGGTCACTGAGTAGAAGGTTCCTCTGAGATTAAAGCAACAGGGGTGCTTTTGGAATCTTTTACAAGATTCTTCTTAAGATGGCTAGATTGCTCATGATTCAGCAATGTGCCATATAAGGTAGCAAGGGTCATTGATCTTAGATCCTTTGACAGCTTGAGACACATGGAATAATTGTCCCAGCTTTCAGGTAAACATTCTAAAAACTTTGTCAGCACTTCAAAGTTGGAATATTCCTTACCAACCGTTTTTAGATCTATAATTAAGCAATTAAAACGTTGATGAACTTCAGAGAGAGTTTCATTCTTACCAGAAATGAAGCTTTCGTATTGTCTTACCAGGTTGATCTTTCTTGAATCCTGGACTTCAGACGTTCCTTCATACTGAACACATATTGTGTCCCACATGGCTTTTGATGATTTCAGGTTCATGACGGAATGGTAGACTTCGTCAGGAAGGGCCATGGATAGTATGGATCTGGCTTTTGTATCTATAGCCACTTTCTTCTTATCTTCATCGGTCCACATGTGTATTTCCTTTGGAATCAGCCTTTCAGGAATAGCAGCTCTAGTTGCAGTGGCTGGAACTAAAGGATCAATAGTTACAGGGATGTGTGGGCCGTTTTCAAGATAGTAGGTCATAGTGGGGTCTACACCTTCTAAGAAGAGCATCATCCTATTTTTCCATAAGTTGAAGTTGTCTCTGGAAAATCTAGGGGGTTTTGCAAGAGAACCATTGTCTATATAATTTGTGTTTGTGTGGGAGGCCATTTTCAGATAATAGCAAGGAAGAGAAATATCTTAGATTAGATCTTGTTTATGAGATTAAACAAATCTGCTCTGATACCACTTGTTGGTCCCGAAAGGCCTATACAAGTTTGTAGAAGGGGGGGTTGAATACAAACACACTATTTTACTTTTCTAAATTGTTTATTGATAAATCATTAACAATTTACAGCTTGTTGCGGAAACAAGATTAAGGATAAACCTAAATCTAAACAAGTTGGAACACTAAGGTTTCTTGCACTAAGAAAGATAAGGAGATTACTAATAAAATCCTATCTTGAGAGAGATTTGAACTTGTCCAGAGTTAGCAAGTTACTTCAAATGAAGTGAGTTCATCTCTTTATATACTGCATGCATTTAATGCAAGTCAGTATACACTTTACACGTGTCATCAGCGGATTGGTTGCATGTCATTGACCTTTGTTGACAACCTTAGTAGCCGCATGAATGAACAGTGTAGTATCAGAGTGGTTGTACGATCTCAGATTTTCGGAGGTTCTTTTCTGACATTTCGTACGGCGGCGTGCAAGGGAGGTTAAGACAAAAGTACTTTGTACGGAGGACTTCATGATCAGCTTTCGTTGATTCAGCGATTATCATTTACTATTCAGCGAATGATAAAGTTCAGCGATAGCTGAAGTCTTGTACTTGATACTTCACGTTGAGTGGACAAATCTGAGTCTTCGCTGATCCGCATCAGTTCATTAGTAGACTTGTCGCTGGTTCTTGAGCTTGATCTTCGACTTCAGCGTAGAACCTTTGTTGACGTGAAACTTGTCTTCAGGGATCATAAGTAAACAACTAACTTATCAGCTATCATCATAATGACTGAACAGACTCAGAGCATTAATGGTGAACAGTGTTCGCTGAGTGTTTAATTTAAAGAGCGAGAGATCCTATCAGCGGTACTATAAGATCTTAGTACTTATCAGCGATGGTGAAACTCTGATACATATTGTTTACTTACAATTTTCACTAAGTATTTAAGAGAGGGTCATTATCAAATCACTGAGGGTTTGGATCAACACCTCTAGTGGCTCACACTTAAGAACACCAAAATACCAACAACGGGAAGATGCTTAATCACTAAACCCTAAATTAGGGTTTACGATTTTGGGAGAGGGAGAGGGGAGATCGACGGCTCCAAGAGAGATGGAAAAAAACTCTTTAGGGTTTAACCCCTAGCAGTTTATTTATAACCCTCTATTTTACACTTAGCCCCCTTGAACCGATAAGCTTGTTAAAACTATTTTAACCAATCAGTCCCTGCACTTTATATAATTAATCTAATTAATTATATTGCAGCTTATCATCAATTGAACTAATTGCTTTAACTCCCTTTAATTCTTCTGATTGTTTATTTTGGGTCTTAAGGGCAACCCAAAAGGACCCTGCTATTATTAGAAATATTACCAATAGTTAATGACTCTTGACACTATATCCAACAGTCTCCCACTTGGACAAGTTATTAACTCTATTTGGTTTTAAGACTTTCAATAATCAGCAGAGAGCAAGCCATCCAATGCAGCTGCCGAACTCTGATAAAGATTCGGTCCTAAGATAAGTGATTTAATGTTCCTTTGTTCTACAAGATATCATATGAACCTGAGACATGGATAAATGTCTATCTCATGGATCAAAATTATGTTTTCCGGTTTCCGATATGTGTTGAATTCATCTGACTACTCAATTGAACATATCAATTCTAGTCAGGGTTTGGTCAAACACTTAATGTCAACACCAAATCATCGAGGGGCCCATGGATATCGCTTCTCCTGTTTAGGCAGAAGTAACAAATAAACTTTGACTACACAGTTCATTTTTACTCATCATATTATACATGGACATACCGTGTATAGCTGCCAGTTAACTATAAGGTCCCGTTTGGTTTGCAATAACACCTTCCACATTCCTTCAAGACCAAACTCCTTTTTAATGTGTCACATAAGCCTTGCAATAACACCTTCCACATCCATACAAGACCAAATCATTTTTAAAGTGGTTCCTATTGCCACATCATCAACTACTTTATGTTTTATTTACTTATTTTAATAATTTAATATCACAAAAATATTAAATATAATTTCTTTATAATATAAATAATTGATTAATTATAATATAAATAGTATAGATAATTATAATATAAATAATAATTTAATTATAAAATATAGATAACTAAAATTTTTCTTTTTGTTTTCTTTTACTATATTTTGTGTAAAGATAATTTAATTAATGAATAAACAAATTCACATCAACAATGACTCCGACATAACGAAGTTTGTACGAAAAGCAAATTCACATGTTTTTAAACGAATGACAACGTAATATTTATGTTGTATTTACTTATATAACTTTTTTGTATGTTAGTGTAAGTTTATCTATTAGTATTTGTAATTTTGTAATTTTTTTATATTAATATATTTTTATTTTAGCAGTTTAAATAAAAAACATCGCATAAAAATATCATTTATTTAAAATAAATTTTGGGTAGAAATTTTAATAAAAATAATAAAAAATAATGTTCAAGTAAGTTAATAAATGAATTAAATTTAATATACATATTAATAATTAATGTTTAAATAAAATAATATATAAATTAAACTAAACACAAATGTATTTGTTTTATACATATGACATTGTGAAAAGTCTTTTTAAACTTGCAAGACCTTACAATCTACATGACATGTCATGTCATCTTGTAAGACCTTGTACAAGATGGATGTGGATGCTCTAAGACCATCCACACACCTGCAAGATCATACTCCTTTCTAAAGTGCAACATCAGCTTTGCAATAACACCTTTCACACACATGCAAAACCAAACTCCTTTCTAAACTAACAAATTATAATATAAACATATATTAATAATTAATGTTTAAACAAACAAACAAACAAATTAATTAAATTAAAAAATGTTATTGTTTAATATATTTACTTTGTGAAAGGTCTTTCAAATTTAGCAAGATGATGGTTGTCTTGCAAGGCCTTGCAAGCTACATGGCATGTCATGTCATGTCATCTTGCAAGGAATCTTGCAATACATGTGTGTGGATGCTCTAAGGCTATTAACTTTTTGGTTGTTGTTTGATTGGGGTGTCCGGTCAAGACATAGGGCAATTAATGAATTCTTCAGGTGCAACAGTTATTGCATGTACTTGCTGAATTTGTTTGTTTCTTTTGTAATTATTATTTTATTTTTAATTTATTTATAAATGTTTAAAAATTATCATCTAGGAGATTATTTGATTAGGCTAAGAAATGAAAATTTAAATGAATTTCCGTTCGCACGATTAACTCGGAATAAAAATTTAGCCTTTAGTGAGATATACTCTTTATAATATACTAGAAGTCTACTCGTGCAATGCAGCACGATATATCTTGATTTTAATGTTCTAATTTATTTTAATGTGTGGTTTTGAGAAAACGGTCATGTTTTTTTATAAATTTGTTTAAAGAATGACGCTTTTTAAGGAGTTCATGATTTGAGGATTTGAAAGTGGTTAGAGATAAGGATTAATTAATAAGAGTCCACGATTTAAGGATTTGAAGGTTGTTAGAGATAACTATTAATCAAGTAATTACCATTAAAAGCGGTACATAAAGCTTCATTAGTTGTTTTTAAGAGATTTTAAGTAATTATCATTAAATAGCGGTACATAAAGCTTCATTAGTTGTTTTTAAAAGATTTTAAGTAATTAGCATTAAATAGCGGTACATGAAGCTTTAGAAGTTGTTTTTAAGAGTTTTTCATAAATGCTTTATAATATACTATAAATAAAACAAGTTATTTTTTTATTTTTATTTTCATTTTCATTTATTACGGTTTTAATACGTGTAAACAAACATCCCATAAGCTTTTTAGAAACACTTGTGTATTATCATTAATAAATATAGTTAAAGTGACCGTGGACTATTTCGTTCAATTAGAGAAATGAAAATAAGAATAAAAATGAAAACGACACCAAACAAAAATGGAAATGAATTGAGGTTTCCGGATTGGGTTTTCCCGGATTCCGGATGGGAGTCCGGATAATGGTTTCCGGATACCGGATGCGATCCCGGATGGTTCCGGACTTGAGAGTCCAGATACTATTTCCGGATGTTACCGGATTCTTTGGGTTCCAGATTAGTTTACCGGATAGGAGTTCCGGATAACTTGCTGAATGGGGTTTTTGATTAAGTGTCTTCCCAGTATGAAAGGAAAAACGGATCTTAATCAATTTAAAAGTACGAATATCATTATAACTCAGTCTAGAGTGCGAAATGAGATGGTATGTGATTGAGTTGTTATGCACGTATGCTAGTAAGTGTAATGGATCCATAGGCACTGACATTAAATGTGAAACGTGGAATAGGCATAAAGTAAATTATAATTCCTGCCCGTTGATGTGAAACGTGGAATATGCATAAAGTAAATTGTAATTTTCGTTGATGTGAAATGAGGAATAGGCATAAAGTAAATTGTAATTCTCATTTCATAGTATGACGTGAAATCTTGGAATAAGCGTGAGTTAATCGTAATTCCTGATTTCTATGGGAAGATAAGAGATATGCATGAGTTTAATTGTAATCTCTACTTCCACTCCAAGAAAAATAAGCATAAAGTAAATTGTAATTTCTTATACATGAGCAATGATCTAGAATCTGTAATGATTATTAGTAGGTTCTCGAACGTGATGATATGACTTACTTAAAGTATGTCATATTCATGGAATCGGGTATAATCCTCGTCATCGAAGGATGTTACGTGAACGGTAAGAAAATGACAATCAGGTTTGTTATACGCTTTGTTTACCTTTGGTTTCAAAGCTTATGAAGTTTTAATTTGAAAACTGGATGTTCTCACTAGGCGTAAGCCTAATCTTTTCAAGTTAAATTTTCTTACCAGGTACGAGCTCGGGGAAGTAATGACGGGAAGAGTGACGAGTGGTATAAGATATTCAACTTTTGGTAATGAAATGGAGATGTTAGCATATACGAGGATGTTTTGGTGAATGGTTTAAACAACTAATATAATCTGATCTTAATGTTTAGGATTAGATTAGCAGGTTGTTTTGATAAGTTCAAATTGTATATGTGAACCCTCATAGCTAATTCTCCATTTATGTATAAAAGTTTGGATGATATTATGGTTAGCTTTGATAAATTTTAAGGTTTAAACTTGTCATGGTTTTTGGATGTTTCACATTCTTTCTTGAAATCTTTTGGGAGGCAACCAAAGTTGGTTGTTACGGATCAATGTCCTGCTATTAAGAAAGCTGTTTCTGAGATCTTTCTAGAGTCAAGGCATCGGTTTTGTATGTGGCACATTAGTACAAAATTGTCTTTGAATGTATTTTTTATTTTAATATTTATTGAAATTTTATATTATCATTTATACTGAATAACTAAAGTATTATTCATACCGAATAACAAATATCATTCTTTATTCATACTGAATAATAGTGTATTATTCATACTGAATAATCAATGTATTCATATTGCATAATCAATGTATTCATACAACATAATACATCCTATTCAACAAAAACTAGCATATCATCTTTATTCATACTGAATAGTGAAAGCATTCATTTTGAATGCATTGTATCTTCTATCAATTAACAAACATTCTTTATTCATTGTTTTCAGATTTCTTCCAATATTATTTCAATTACTGATTTCAAGAAACGGTTTCATGTTATTATATGGGATGAACACATTGATGTTATTCAATTTGAATAGAGATGGAACTCTTTAGTTGTTGAGTTTGATCTTGTTGGGCACAAGTGGTTGTCGTATATGTATGTTCAAGAAAAACTCCAAAACTCAAAAACTTTCAATTTCTTCAAAATTTGACGAAAAGTTTTTCGATTTGATGTACAAATTCGATCTCCCAAAGCTCTGATACCAATTGTAAACACCAGATCTATTAGGTAATCAACATGTTATTCATTGATCTTGAACATACTAGAGAATTACATAAGAATTGTGTACTTTCTCTCTCTATAATGCTCTCATCTCTCTCATAGGATATTACAATATGAGTTTCTTGTTACTAGCTTACAACTAAACTAAACCTATTTATACCTACAAGATTACAAGGCATTAAACCTAATTACATTGACAATCTATTAAAACAACTTTGACCTTCTATGACTTTGACTATATTTGACTTTACAATTACATTGACTTTACAAGACTTTTATAATAAATCTTGAATACAATTTTATGCGCTAACATGTACTCATATGCCTATGATCCAAAGCATTACAGTCTAATAGTACATGACTCCATTTGAATGACACGCACACTCAAAACATGTACTCTCCAAATAAATTGCAATAAATGCAACCAACATCCAAAGTTCGACAATAAATTATTAAACCCGGACAAATGTCCTCAAGACTCAATAGAGTCATAAGCTGATCCTTAAGCTCAACCAAAATAAACTGACCACTTATAAAAGTCAAATAATGTAATAAAACATATATAACCCACTTTTATGCGAAATATGCTCCATAGACACAATTAACTGTAATAACCTGGATTCCTTTAAGTGAAAAGATTAAGTTTTGGGGATAATTTTGTAAAGTTAAAAGTCCAAGGGCTGAAGTGTAATATGTTAAAAGGGTATAAAAACTATTTAATTGAGAACAAAACCCTATAGATCAATCTTTTGTGCGTGTATGGCGGCTGGGGTGAGAGCAGAGTAAGAAGAAGATGGTTTCAATCGATTTTGGGAAGAAGGAAGAAGAAGATGGTTTCAATCGTTTTGGGATTTCAAGCAATCAATACAAGATAATTCCTACCCTTTCTTAATAATCTTAAAATGTTAGTGTTAGAATGCTTGGACAGAAATGGAGAAGTCTGATAAAGTGATCGACTCATAAGAGTAAACCTATTTACAACTTAATAATCATGTTAAGAGAGTTAATAGAGTTGGAATAATCTCTTGGTTGAATAAGAGACTTAATAATCGTTGGAGAGGGATTAATTTTCAGTATTTATGTTAATCAGTATCGCACATCCATAATTTATTTCGAGGTTTCGGAATAGAAATTCAAAGGATCCGGAATCCAATGTTAGTTCCGGAAGTTCACTTTGAGCTTAGTAGATCCGGAGTCCAAAACCAAAGGGACCCGGAATGTTGTGATAGATCCAGAACTCCATTTAATTTCTTGGATGTTGGGCCGATAAACCAAGACCCGGAATGGATTAGTCTACGGGTGTAACAACCAAGACCAAAATGGGTTAGTTTTAATGTTTTGAGGGAAAGTGGAATAAGAATGGAAGTTGAGGGGCTATTGGGTAAGTTTAGGACAAGGTTTAAAAGGGCACAAAACCTTAGGAGGAACATTCTAATACTGATTTGATTGTTGACGGCTGAGTTTGTGGAGAGAAAAGAGAATAGGGTTCTTGGGTGTTTTGTGTGCAATTGGAAGAGAGGAATCATCAAGTTCAATTTCAGAGGGAAGGGAAGGATTGAAATTTGTGTTCTGCAAGTAATCTCTAAGGTAACCTCTAATCCATAACTCCTTTTAAGATTAATCTGTTGATTGTTGAGTTTTGTGGGTTTTATCTTGTTCTAAGTTCTTTAAGACCACATAGGTGATTTAAAAGTGTATAAATCGGTGTTGTTAGTAAAACTTATGGGGTTTTTGGTTATGGAGTATTAAGTGATGATTTCTCTCCTTATCTTGCGATTTACGGGGCGTTTAGTAGGATTTTCGACCCCATTTATCGTCCAGCGAGTTACCCGGAAACTCTCCTGGACGTCCGGACACATTGAACGGATGAACGTTCCCGGATGCGAGAACTGTCCGGGTAAGGAAGCTATCCGGTGAGTTAAGTGTCCGGTAAGTCGAGTCACCCGAAAAGTAGGAAATCGTCCGGTAAGTCGAGTCACCCGGAAAGAAGTGTATCCGGTATGTTTAGTGTCCGGTAAGTAGAAACGTCTGGATTGGAGTGGTGTTCGGTAAGACCTGTCCGGGCAGTTTGGTTAATCAGCTTATGTGTTGACCCTTAATTCAGGAAATCGATCGGGAGTCAAGATCAATATAGAAAGGAAAAGTAAGAGCTTCAGGTGAGTTTTCTAAACTAAAATGTGTGGCTTTTGATATGTTTTCTAAAGCCAGGATGTAATGAGAAAATGCCATGTTTTATACGTATGCTTTAATCGCATGAATGATGTTTGAATCTACGTGAAGTGTATGCATACATTGTTTTGGATGTAAATTGGCTAAGTCGGGGAGTGTGGCCCGCCAGCTTGTGTCGGGAAGTGTGACCCGTTTATGCCAGGGGTAGTGTGGCCCCAATGTAAGGCAGCATGAGACTGACTCGTTGTCACCTTAGGGTGGCTTCAGGGTGCCAATTTATGAGGGGCGGACCTTATTCCGTGAATGATTTTAAATGAGCAGATTTATGAATGTTTTATGCTGAAAATGATAAACTGTTTAAAATGCTTTGACAACTGTTAGGAGGGACTCACTAGAACTTATGGTCTAACCCTCGCATTTTCAAACTAAAACCTTTTCAGGAAAGCAGGTGATGAAAGGCTCTAGCAAGTGAGCAAGGAGTTAGCAAGGAGGCTTGATAGTATAGCGACACTATAGTACTATTTAGTTTATTTCTCAGTTGTGTAGGTTGTTTCCGCCAACCAATTTTGTTATGATGTAAGGAAATTTTGAGACTCGATTTTGGGATATTCTATGATATATGACCTTGCATGTTCTATTTGTAAGAAATGAAATGTTTAAAAATGTTGGGTCGTTATAGTTGGTATCAGAGCCATAGTTTAAGGGATTTAGGTGACCGGATGGGCCTAGACTTAAACTTTGGGGGAGTAGAAATCACAACTGAGAATCAGGAACGCGTTAGGAAAGCACTATTATAGAAATAGGACTAATGAGGTACCAAGGACGGTCATGTAAGGTAAGTTTGGAGTTACACCTGGCCAGTGTAATTGTGAACTTACAGGTACATGTATGTGCTTAAATTGCCTTATTATTCCGTTGCTGTAGTAATAGATAAGTCTTTAGTATTAAATGAGTCTTTTGTTGTGATGTATCAGAATGTCGGCAAGAACTTTGAGAAGTAGGTCGATTCCGATCGTGGAGGAAGCATCTACTAAGAGTACTACGCAGCACAAAGAGGCAGTGCGAGTTGAGGAACTGGCGGAGGATGAGCCAGTGAATCAACCAAGAGCGGCGGCCACTCGTGGGAGAGGTAGAGGCCGCGGGAGGGGTAGAGGAACGATGCCGAGAAAGGCCGTTACTGAAGTGGGGGCAGCAACCGCCAAAGGCAAAGGTAAGAAAAAGAAAGCGCCTGTTAGGCGCAAGGCAAGAAGTGTTGGGGAACCGGAAGTACAAGCAGTATCTGAACAGGAGAGTTCAGTGCCGGTGAAGAAAACAAAAGCTAAGAAAGGACGCCATACTGGCGCCGCACCGGCTTTTGTAACCGAAGAAAAGTTCACAACAGAAATGGGAAAACTACAAAAGACCTTGCAAGCAGTGCTAGAAAATCAGAACAAGACTACATCGGAAGGGGAAACCAAGAGTGGTACTGGGAAGAAGACCAAGGAAAGTAGTGAACCATAGACTGAAATCGGAAACAACTCGGTGACAACTCCGATTGTTACCTCTGAACCAAAGTCAGTGAAAGGGTGCACATTCAAGACCTTCACTTCGTGTAAACCTCTGACGTTCAACGGGGAGCGCAATCCCGTTCTAGCCTTGAAATGGGTTCGTGAAATGGAGTTGGCTTTTGATACTAGCAAGTGTGCGGAGGAAGATAAGGTACTGTTTGCAATATCCATGATGAAATCTGAGGCCATCTATTGGTGGGATGTTGAGACCGGAGGTAGGGGATCAGAGGTAGCGAAGAGTATGTCGTGGGAAACCTTCGTTAAGAGGTTCCGATCACAGTTCTGCCCTTTGGCAGCAGTTAAAAAGTTAGAAGAGGAGTTTCTGGGATTGGAGCAAGGGTCAATGTCGGTTCAGGAGTATACATCGAAGTTCATCGAGAAAGCTCGGTTTGCTGAATTATACGTGCCTACTGAGGAAAGACGGATCGAGAGGTACATTTATGGGCTGAAGAGCAGTATAAGGGAATTGGTGCAGGCGAAAGATCCAGTTACTTTTCGGGTAGCCGTAGATAAAGCAGAACTTACCGAAAAGGATAAGAACAGACAGATAAACGAGAGAGTGGGAGATAAGCGTAAGTGGGACGGGTCGAATCGAGACAGTAAGAGACCAAGTATGGCTAGACCCGATCTGCGGGTGGGATCTAAATCAGCGGAGAAACCTTGTGCAAAGTGTAACAAAATGCATAGGGGAGAATGTTTGGCTGATAAGGGAGGATGTTACAAGTGTGGAAAGGCGGGGCATCTAGCTCGAGACTGTCGTGGCCCGGGGTCTTGTTACCAGTGTGGCTTGCCGGGTCATGTCAGGTGGGATTGCCCGCAACTGAAGAAAGCTTATGCTAGTAATGAAGGTGACAGTAGCAGAGGAAGGGCTAATGAGAAGAAAGTAGAGTCGACTCGTGTCAGAGCAAGGGCGTTCAATATGTCGGTTGAGGAAGCGGAGAACACGCCTGATGTGGTGACAGGTACCTTTCCTATAGACTCGATGTTTGCTAAAGTGTTGTTTGATTCGGGGGTCAATCGTTCGTTTGTGTCGCCCAATTTTGTCCAAAAATTGCAAGTGAGACCCAAGAGGTAAAGGAGGTCTATGAGGGTTGCAACATAGACGTGGATGGTCACTTGTTCCCGTTAAGGTTGTATTATATGGGGATAGGGGAGTTTGATGTAGTCCTAGGGATGGACTGGTTAGCGGTTAATGACGCTAGCATAGTTTGTAATAAGAAGCTGATCCGTATTCCTTTGACCGATAAGAAAGAAGTGGTAATTTACGGAGATCAACGGAATAGGAATTCGTGTTTGATTTCGTTGATGAAAGCTAGGCGATGTTTGGGAAAGGGTTGTTCGGGGTATCTAGCTTATGCGTTAGATGCTAAGAAGGAGCAGAAGAGTGTGGGAGATGTGCCAGTAGTGAGTGAGTATCCGGAAGTGTTTCCGGATGATTTGACGAGTCTACCTCCAAATCGTCAAGTGGAGTTCAGAATCGAACTGTTACCTGGGGCGGCACCGATTGCCCGTGCGCCCTATCGGTTGGCACCAGCGGAGATGAAAGAGATGATGACTCAATTGCAGGAATTGCTCGACAAGGGTTTCATTCGTCCGAGCTCATCGCCTTGGGGAGCACCAGTACTTTTCGTTAAGAAGAAGGACGGATCTATGCGAATGTGCATAGATTATCGTGAACTCAATAAAGTAACGGTGAAGAACAAGTACCCGCTTCCGAGGATCGATGACCTCTTCGATCAACTACAAGGTGCGAGTTATTTCTCAAAGATAGACTTGAGATCGGGTTATCATCAATTGAAGGTGAGAGAAGAAGATGTGCCGAAGACGACTTTCCGTACACGATATGGACATTACGAGTTTTTAGTCATGCCTTTCGGGTTGACTAATGCGCCAGCGGTGTTCATGGATTTGATGAATAGAGTGTGCAGCTCGTTGTTGGATAAATGTGTAATCGTCTTCATTGACGATATCTTAATTTATTCTCGTACACGAGAAGACCACGAGAGACATCTTCGGGCAGCACTGGAATTGCTAAAGCGTGAGAAGTTATATGCGAAGTTTTTGAAGTGCGAGTTTTGGTTAAGGGAAGTCCAGTTTTTGGGTCATGTGGTGTCGGCGGACGGCATCAAGGTAGATCCTGCTAAGATTGAGGCCATTAAATATTGGGAGGCGCCAAGAACCCCATCGGAGGTGAGAAGCTTTCTCGGTTTAGCAGGATATTACTGAAAGTGTTGGTCCCGAAGGGCTATACAAGTTTGTAGAAGGGGGGGTTGAATACAAACACACATATTTTACTTTTCTAAATTGTTTATTGATAAATCATTAACAATTTACAGCTTGTTGCGGAAACAAGATTAAGGATAAACCTAAATCTAAACAAGTTGGAACACTAAGTTTCTTGCACTAAGAAAGATAAGGAAATTACTAATAATAACCTATCTCAAGATAAGAAGGATGGACTTGTCCAGAGTTAGCAAGTTACTTCAAAATGAAGTGAGTTCGTCTTCTTATATACTGCATGCATTTAATGCATGGCAGTATACACTTTACACGTGGCAGCAGCTTATTGGTTGTATGTCATTGACCTTTGTAGACAACCTTAGTAGCCGCATGAATGAACAGTGTAGTATCAGAGTGGTTGTACGATTTCAGACAATAAGGAGGTTCTTTTTCTGACATCTCGTACGGAGTCGTGCAAGGGTGGTTAAGACAAAAGTATTTTGTACGGAGGACTTCATGATCAGCTTTTCGTTGATTCAGCGCTTCATCATTGTTTATCAGCGAATGATAAAGTTCAGCGATAGCTGAAGTCTTGTACTTGATACTTCACGTTGAGTGGACAAATCTGAGTCTTCGCTGATCCGTATCAGTTCATTAGGAGACTTATCGCTGGTTCTTGAGCTTGATCTTCGACTTCCGCGTAGAACCTATGTTGACGTGAAACTTGTCTTCAGAGATCATAGGTAAACAACTAACTTATCAGCGATCACCATAAGGACTGAACAGACTCAGAGCATTATGGTGAACAGTGTTCACTGAACGTTTAATCTAACGAGCAAGAGTTCCTATCAGCGGTACTGTAAGATCTTAGTACTTATCAGCGATAGTGAAACTCTGATACATATTGTTTACTTATAATTTTCACTAAGTATTAAGAGAGGGTCATTATCAAATCACTGAGGGTTTGGATCAACAATCTCCCCCTATTTGATTATGACATAGCAACAGAGAAAATTGCTATTTAATGAAAACATAAGGATAAAAAGAACTCATAAAATATTTGTCCCTTTTACTGTTTTCTGGGATCTTTTCTGTACTTATGGAGTAGAGTACATACGCTGAAATTTTTTCTTTAAACTTTTTAAAGATTACAGAGGGAAGTGGAAAAATTACAAGTACAGCGAATACAACTACAAGTACAAAAGAATAACTGATACAATAGAGAATAAGGCGATCCTATCAGTTTATAAGGGTTCTTCCTTAATGAGAAGTTCATTAAGGGTCTTTGATGTGGGGATCATCCAGTCAGGGACCTTTACTCCTTGATTTCTTTTGTTCAGCGCTTCTTCAAAAATCAAGGGTTTTAGATGCCGTGCCTGAATGTCGTTCTTGAAATCACACCAGTAGATGAGATCTTTCAGCTGTTCGATGCGAGTGATGGGAAGTTCAGAGATACGTTGAAACGCTTTCGTCCATCATAGTCAATGAAGAATATCCCATAGGGTTCGCTTATGACTTTCCCAGGGATGAAAGTCTCACCAATAGGAAGAGATGTGTCAAGTTTAGAAAGGTCAGGTTCAGGACCAAGGACTTCAGCGAGAGAAAAACCAATACCTATTTCGTTCCGTATACGAGGACCATCTTCTGAAGATTTAGACTTTTTCTTTGCAGAGGCCCTTCGTTTCTGACTTTCGAGAGGAGGGGGAGGAGGAATATCCACACAAGAAGAGACTAAGTCGATCTGTTTGTTTATCAGCTTTTCAACATGATCCTTGTACTTTGACTGAGACGTCTGGATGGCTAATTTGATCTCCAACCATTCAGAGAGACCGTACCTTGTGATGGCTTCAGCATAGAATTTTTTGTACTGTCCATTCTCTCTGAATATCTCGATTTCAGCGATCGAAACTCTGAGGGTTGATCTTCCACTGATGAGTACCTTGATGATTCTATCAGGTCGATATTTGAAGTGTACCTTTTCTTTGCACCAGGTTAAAGTAGATTTGGACACAGTTCTCTTTTCTTCGGTGATCTTTTTGGCTTCTTCCCACAGCTGACGTTGAACTTCGATTGGAGCTCTTTTCAGCTTGGGGTCTTTCACTGATTGTTGAGTAAGCTGGATGGAGAGTTCTCTGTCTTTTTCTTCAGCTTCTCTTCTTTCAGCGATCAATCTTTCTGCTCTGAGGTGATCCTTGTATTCCTTTTGAGAAATTCTGAACTTTGGAGAAACGGAAGGAAGTTGATCACGCTTCAGAATGATTCGCTGAGCTTCAAATCTCTTTATTATCTCTTCTCTTCTTCTCTGATCCTCTTCACTTGGTTTTTGAGGAACCAAGGAAGGTCTGCTTTTGTGAGAGAGCAGTTGTTCTTCAGGTTCATCAGTCTCAGAGATCAAATCCAAGACTGGGATTATTTCTTCAGCGTTGGGAGCTGGGATTATTGTTGTTGAAGTCGCAGCTGTACAAACTTCAGCGGTATCCTCAAACAGGGGAGAGGACTAGCTGAAACGCAACGATCTTACAAGTAAGAACTTGGGTAGAATAGAGATAGAGAAATTGGTTTAAGTGTATAGGTTGAGGAGAGTAGAGCTGATAAAGTGTATAGATAGAGGAGGGATGGAGTAAGGAAGATTTAGTGTACCTGACAAACCGGCTTTTTAAGAAAGATCGTCAGATTGTCATCTTCAGCGACGCCTTTGTTTTTGCCTTTGTCAGCTTCAGACGATGAAGGCTTTGTCTTGGTCCGCTCCCCTGATGGTTCACTTATCGATATCCCTTTAAGAGCTTTGATCCTCTGAGCAGGCTTGACGATAAAGGAGTCATCATCATCATCATCGTCATCATCACCCTTATCACTGGATGATGGTTCATCTTCAGAGATGTCGACGGCTTCATCGTCTTCAACTTCAGATTCTTCAGCTTCTTCTTTGAGTTTCTCCCCCTCAGATACAGAGGTAAGCTTCTCGGTTCCCTCAGGGTGTTCATCTCCCTGAGGTTCAGCAGCGGCTTCTTCAGCTGTCATCTCACCCTCTTCAGTAAGGGCGAGGTCTTCAGTCTTCTCCCCCTCGATAGATTCATCTTGGGGAAGGACTTCATAATTCTTCTCCCCCCCCCCCTTCCTCATGATGAATGGGGGAGGAATGCGTTGACTCAGCGGCTGTTGTTGGTTCCCTGTCTTCTTGGCCAGGGATCCCCATATACTCTTCAATCGCTGCTACTCTGTCTTCTAGGCCAGATATAGCAGGAGTGATCTTCAAGAGTTCAGTACGATCCGCCTCAGAAAAATTTGAAGGTGCAGGGGCAGGGGCGGTCAGCTGATTCAGGATTCGCTGCATCATTGTCTTCATAGAACCAACGTCAGTCTTTACAGAACTTACGTCAGTATTCAGTGAACTCACGTCAGTCTTTACAGCGGACACGTCTCCCTCGAGTTTTCCAACCGATGTCTTCAGCGTTGTGACCTCGCTGGACACGACTGAAACTGAAGCTTTGAGAGAAGTGTAGTCTGTGTAGATGTCAGCGAGCACTTTGGCAAAGTCGCTGAGAGTTTTATCAACCTTCTCCAAGTCAGCTTTGGAGGCTTTCTCTTCCACCACCGTTGTCAACTTGTTGAGATTCTCTCCAGCGTTTGTTACAGTTGAAGAGTTGTCGGAGAGTGTAGTGGTGAGACCTGTCAGCTTCGTATCCAGGTTCTTCAGAGAAGCGTTGATGTCTCCTAAATTAGGACCTGTAACATATAAGTACTTGTGAACAGAGGAAAGCTCAGAAGTTTGGGGTTCAGTTACAGTGTATATGGGTTGGTGTTTACCTGCAGGAGGATTTGTGAATTCATCAAAATCACGATGTCCTGAAAAGAGTTCCATGTCGTCAGCGAGAGTGCGTGTACGCATGGTTTGTTCTGCAAGTCCTGTCTCCATCATCCCTTAAAGAGTATCAGCTTTAGCTTCTGGAGGAATGATGGTTGCTCCAGTGAAAACTGGATTAAAGTCCAATTGAGAGGAGAGAGAAGCGAAGGTTGAGAGAGTTTGTTGGGTGCGGAGTTCAGAGTTGGATCCGCCGAGAATTACTTCTTCAGTCTTTTGAGAGACTGGAGGAGGTTGGGTAGGTTCCAAGTTTATAACTTCAACGTTTAGAGACGCTGAAGCTGGGATGGAATGGATAGCTTGTGCAGGTGTGGTAGAGTGTACCACTGAACTTTCCTTCAGCTCTTCAAGATGAGCTGAGGAGTCTTCAGCAAGAGATTGCTGGGGTTGCTCCTTGGTTTTCTTAGTTCTTTTGGAACTAAGTTGGGTATGAGAGTGTTTCCTTTTAAGAGAAGGAATGGAGGTTGCATCTGGGGTATCAGCGGTGGGTTTGTCCACTGAAGGAGCTGCAGAAGAAGAAGTAGGTTTGAGAAGAGTCAAGAGTGTAGAAAGATGTACCTCGTTTTCCACCGGTTTGAAGTCGAGTACCTTAGGGCCAACCTGAGAGAGTTTCAGGTCACCCTCTTGAGGGTAGCTATCCTTCAGGCCAGTTTGGAATACGACGCTGATGAATCTTGGGTAGGGAACCCATGGAGATCGGTCAGCGGCAGAGTCCACTCGGAGCACAAGGTCATCGTAGATAATCGATGCCCAGTCTATATGTAGACCTTTCAGCAGTGCATATCCCATTGCTTGCTGAGGTTGAGCGGCTTGGTCAGAGGAGCCGGTCTTTGCAGTCATGCAGCTGATTAAATGAGTGAAGATGAAGTTCATCTCGCTGGGCATTTTGGATTTCTTGATGAGGGTCAGCTTCTTCTCAGGCTTCTTGTCCCTCCCAGTTTCCCATACATAGCCCATTGCATCGAAGAATGCAGTGATGGCTTCCCTATCTGAATGTTTCTTGTGGTCAGGGAGAGGAACAAAAGGTTTTTCTTTTGTGGCTAAGGGAAGGTTTAGGGCTTTGTGAATGATGGCAGGGGTGATCTTCATTGTGCCATAGTCAGTATCGCAGAGGATGCAATCAATTGTTTTTTAGGGATCTTTGGCAGATGGTAGCTGAGAGTGTCTGGCAGAGTACCAGAACTGAGAAAGCAGTAGCTGATGTGTAGGAGGTGTTATTGTCAGGGCTGTTGAGAGGCAACAATTCTTCAGGAAGTTCACAGCATCATTCAGATGTGTGACTTGCTTTCGAGGAGGAAACTCGAAAAGCGCATAGAGGTTATTCGACTTGGTCCAATCAAGTTCTTCTAGAGTGAACTTGACCTGAGGAGCCTTGGTGATTTCCAATTCCTCAGCGGCAGCAGCAGCAATGTTCTCAGCGGTAGGAATGTCAGCAGATGCCATTTCTGTATTATCAGTTCAACCAAAGATTTAACAAATAAGAATAATCTTAATGTGGAAAGATTTTCCAATAAGATGGTTCGAATTTTGTCCATTTCATTCAGACAAAAATGTCTTAATGAAGATTAGGGTTTTTCTTGTTTTTGAAAAAGAAATGCAAACCCATTAAAAGTCTTGTTTTCCAGTTTCTTTTGAAGATTAGGATTCTGGAAACGAATGAAGAACAAGTTTAAGATTTTGCGTTTAAACTTGAAGAACAACCATGAAAGGTTGTGTTCATAAAACCATGACATAAATGATTTCATTTTAAGAAGTTCTTTTGTTTGATCTTTTAAAAACAATGAGAAGATCATTAACAAGTTATAACAACGGGTAAATAATAAGAACATATTAACCTTTGATGTTTGATGAAGAAGATGATGAACAGTTGTTCTGGAAAATATGAAGGCTCGAAATGCAACAGTGAATTCTTTTCTTGAAGAAGAAGTTGTTGGTGTAAAAGGAAAATATAAACCCAATAAGTGTTTATATACAGAGATTAAAGAGAGGAAATCTTGAGCGGGAAAAGATTTTCATCATGACACGGACACGTGTTTGCATTTGATTGGAAGGTAAACGAAACGTGCAAACGTGTGTCAGAAAAAGAACGTGCCAGGGCTTATCCGTTGCAATGACGTCACAATTGTCCTTTCATATTCTAGGATGTCTCTGAGGTTTTGAAAGATCAGGGACACTTTTGAAAAAATGAAGCACTTAATAGAAATATCAGTGTTGGTTTTAGAAATTTCAAAGTATCGCTGGTTAAGAAAGAGATATTCAGCGATGCGATTTGTTTTGAAATCTTGCATTTACATGCGCTTGTCAGTGAGAAAAACATACCTTGATATCAGCGAATCAAGTTTATTCAGAGAGAAGATGATAGAATAGGTTATACAAGTTCATTGTTCCCGAGAGCTATACAAGTTTGAAAAACTGTATCGCTGATCAAATGTGAACCGTTGAAGGTTTTACTCTTCAAAGTTCAGCATTCCAAGCTCGCTGATGAGAAAGTTGAATCTTGTCTCATCAAGAGGTTTGGTGAACAGATCAGCTAACTGATAATCAGTTGGGATAAAATTAAGTTCTATATCACCATTCATCACATGATCTCTGATAAAATGATACCTGATTTCGATGTGTTTTGTCTTTGAGTGTAGCACTGGATTGTTGGCTATAGCGATGGCACTTGTGCTGTCGCAATAGATTGGAATTTTTGAGAACTGAAGGTCATAGTCTAGTAGTTGATTTCTCATCCACAAGACCTGAGAACAACAGCTTCCAGCGGCTACATATTCAGCTTCAGCTGTGGAGGTGGACACTGAGTTTTGGTTTTTACTTGTCCAACTTACCAGCTTTCCACCCAGGAGCTGACAGCCTCCTGTGGTGCTTTTCCTATCCATTTTGCAACCTGCAAAATCACTATCTGAATAGGCGATTAGATCAAATCCTGAATCTTTGGGATACCAAAGACCTAGATTTGCAGTACCCTTAAGGTATCGAAAAATTCGCTTTACAGCGATCATATGAGATTCCTTAGGTTCAGCTTGATATCGTGCACACAAACAGGTTGCGTACATAATATCGGGTCGGCTAGCTGTAAGATACAAGAGAGAGTCGATCATCCCACGGTACAGCGTGACATTAACAGGAATACCATTAGTATCCTTGTCTAGTGTCAGCGGTGGTGCCATTGGGGTTTTCATAGCTGAACTCTGAGTTAAATCAAATTTCTTCAGCATATCTTTAACATACTTTCCCTGATTAATGAAAGTTCCTTTTTCATTTTGCTTTATCTGAAGACCAAGGAAATATGTTAGTTCACCCATCATGCTCATTTTATACTCATCTTTCATTCTATCAGCGAAACGAGTACAAAGATCAGGGTTAGTAGCCCAATCATAGTTAGCCATCAGGCCTTTGCCTTTCTTCTTAAAGCTTTTCAGCTTCGCATACTTTTCCTTCAGCTTTGCGTATTTGTCATCTTTATTCCTTGGAATAAAGTTTTTCTTTGGAAAAGTTGAGGGTCTAGTGACTTTCTTTGACCTGCACTCGTTAGCGAAATGTCCAATCTTTTTGCAGTTAAAACAAGTAGCAGTAGCCTTATCAACAGGAGCTGATGATCTTGGCTTATCAGTAATGGAAAGAGGTTTGTTCTTTCTGAACATTTTCTTTTTAGCGAATCTCCTGAACTTTTTAGTTAGGAGAGCCAAAGATTCGTCATCATCTGAAGAGTCAGAATCTGATGACCTTTCAGAGTTACTTTCCAACTCAGTGATAGTGACCGAGGGTCGCTGAGTGGAAGGTTCCTCTGAGATTAAAGCAACAGGGGTGCTTTTGGAATCTTTTACAAGATTCTTCTTAAGATGACTCGATTGCTCATGATTCAGCATCGTGCCATATAAGGTAAAAATGGTCATTGATTTTAAATCCTTTGATAGCTTGAGACACATAGAATAATTGTCCCAGCTTTCAGGTAAACATTCTAAAAACTTTGTCAGCACTTCAAAGTTAGAATATTCCTTACCAACAGTTTTCAGATCTATTATTAAACAGTTAAAACGTTGGTGTACTTCAGAGAGAGTTTCATTCTTACCACAAATGAAGCTTTCATACTGTCTTACCAGGTTGATCTTTCGAGAGTCCTGGACTTCAGCAGTACCTTCATACTGAACACAGATTGTGTCCCACATGGCTTTTGAGGTTTTCAGGTTCATGACAGAATGGTAGACTTCGTCAGGAAGAGCCATGGATAGTATGGATCTGGCTTTTGTGTCGATAGCCACTTTCTTCTTATCTTCATCAGTCCACATATGAATTTCTTTAGGAATCAGCCTTTCTGGAATAGCAGGTCTATTCTCAGCGGCTGGAACTGCAGCATCAATTCTTACAAGGATATATGGGCCATTTTCAAGATAATAAGGCATAGTAGGGTCTACACCTTCTAAGAAGAGAATCATCCTATTTTTCCATAGATTAAAGTTATCTCTGGAGAATCTCGGGGGTTTTGCAAGAGAACCATTGTCAATATAGTTTGTGTTTGTGTTGGTAGCCATT
The DNA here is from genome assembly GCA_033807775.1 of Saussurea involucrata. NCBI lineage: Eukaryota > Viridiplantae > Streptophyta > Magnoliopsida > Asterales > Asteraceae > Saussurea > Saussurea involucrata. The sequence goes on along the minus strand of JAWVWS010001274.1, from coordinate 416,071 downwards.
TTCAGAAATAGCAAGGAAGAGAAATCTTAGTATAGATTAGATCTTGTTTATGAGATTAAACAAATCTGCTCTGATACCACTTGTTGGTCCCGAAGGGCTATACAAGTTTGTAGAAGGGGGGGGGGGGGGGTTGAATACAAACACACAGATTTTACTTTTCTAAATTGTTTATTGATAAATCATTAACAATTTACAGCTTGTTGCGGAAACAAGATTAAGGATAAACCTAAATCTAAACAAGTTGGAACACTAAGTTTCTTGCACTAAGAAAGATAAGGAAATTACTAATAATAACCTATCTCAAGATAAGAAGGATGAACTTGTCCAGAGTTAGCAAGTTACTTCAAAATGAAGTGAGTTCGTCTTCTTATATACTGCATGCATTTAATGCATGGCAGTATACACTTTACACGTGGCAGCAGCTGATTGGTTGTATGTCATTGACCTTTGTAGACAACCTTAGTAGCCGCATGAATGAACAGTGTAGTATCAGAGTGGTTGTACGATTTCAGACAATAAGGAGGTTCTTTTTCTGACATCTCGTACGGAGTCGTGCAAGGGTGGTTAAGTGTAACGTCCCAAAAAATTACAAGCAAATTTAAATTTTTAAATAAACATTTCATTTATAACAACTCATTAAATGATCCCAACGTTTCGTTTGCAAACTCATAATTAATACATTCATAATAATAACCAGCGGAATAAATGTTTAATTATTAAAAACCATAAAGCAACCAGCTCTCCTCGCGCGCCAGTGTGTACTCGTCACGCCTTGGAGCCGCCCGTACCTGAAACCACAGTTTATTGGGAAAGGGTAAGCACGAAGCTTAGTGAATTCAAACACCATAAATAACACAGTTATTTCCACACCACCATAAACAGATAATTGCACATAAACAGCATACAAGTCTTCGAACAAATCATAGACGTGCATACTCACACCAACCCACCTAATAGGCAAACGTCGGTCCCACCGACCACACGACAACCGTGCAAACGCAACCCGGCACCCCCGGGTTCATACGCCGCCCGCGTATACAACCTTCGCAACCCGGCACCCCCGGGTTCATACGCCACCCGCATATACAACCTTTGGCCCCACCAAGTCACTACGCTACCCGCATATAAAATCTCCGGCCCCGCCGGATCCTTGGTCCCACCAAGTTAACGTAACAACAGAGTATCAACTAGACACCCCACTATCTGGTTCCACAACACAATCACATAAAGCTACCACACACGTACTATAGCAATGATAAAACAACCGTTATTAGATCCGACTAGACACCCCACGATTTAACCCCACACCACAAGCAAATAGAACTACCACACATACACACAACGTAATGTAAAAATAACCGACATTAGTTATAGTGAGAGAACTCACCTCGAATGCGCGCCTAGCTTAACAATACAATTCAAGCTTCACAATTATGGTCACTTCCCAGCACCTAAACGCATGTTAAAACATGTCAATACGAGACCCGGATCCTACGACACGACACACGCTTAAACCGTCACTAAAGCTATTTTCCGTTCTCACTAAACAGGTCTGTTCGGGACCTGTTTCGACCCCTTTAAACCCAGAAAATTCCCAATATTATTTCATGACCAGAAAGTACTCTGAGATAGGGTTTCAAGGACATATTATACGCCTCCTAACGATTTTTCTACAAATTATTATGAATTAATTACGAACGACCACAAAAACTGTCCGTTTTCGGACCAGCCGCGCAAACAGCCCAAAACAGCCTAGCTACGGGCTTAATCAGACTTTCGGCAAAACACGAAAAACCTCCCCAACTCAAATTGGGAACTTTGGGCACCAATTTCACGTCAAAACGAGTTACGAGTGAAACGTTAAGGCTTTCGCAAGATCAAGGCAGATTCCAGAAATTTTCACATGAAATGACGAATCACCGAACTTGCGACCACTTTTTCGCCCAGCTAGAGACCGAACCAGTTTTCTGCTAAAACACGGAAAACGTGCCCGACCCCGAACTTGAACCGTGGGCGCCAGTTTCGGCTCAAACGGAGTTACGACGGAAAAGTTATGATCAAACGAAAACAGAAGCAGAAAAACGACGATTTTACATTAAATGACTAACTGCTGTAAAACGACCACTTTTTCACCAAGCTAGAGGCTGAACCAGATTTCCGCTAAAACACGGAAATGTGCCCGACCCAGAACGTGAACCGTGGGCACCAGTTTCGACTCAATCCGAGTTACGACGAGAAAGTTGTGGTTGACGCAAAACAGTGGCAGAAAACGTTTTCACATAAAATGACGATTTTATAAAAACGATTCGCGTTCGGCTTAACGGTTCGGGTTGCAACTAGGGCTGGACAACCCACGCACCACCCACTGCCACCTCCGGCAGTGGTGGTCGGCGGCGGCGGCAGCCACCGCCGGTGGTGGTTTCACGGAGACACGAAAGAAACAAACAAGGGGGAAAACACTTACCTACGACGAAGAAACGATCACTCGCGTCCTTTCTCTCGCTCCTCGCTGCTCTCTCTCTCTTCGCTGCTCCTCTCTCTCTCTTCGCCGGCGAGACCAGCGGCGGTGCTGGTGGTTTAGGGCGGCAACTAGGAAAAAAAAAGGGAAGATGGTGTTTGGTGTGTGGCTTACGAGAGAAGAAAACTAGAAGGGAAGGGGGGGTTTTCCGGCCGACGAACACAAAAACAAGGAACAAGGGTGCCGTAGGGTTTTATGATGTTCTCTTTTCTTTTCTTTTTTTTTTGTTCTTCACGCCACAAACACCCACAAATACCTATGGATTTCCGTTTTTTATGAAATGCATGGGCCAAAGGCCAAATCTTTTGGCCATTTAACACCTTTAGTTCCTCAACTACCCTACTTCTTGCAAACTAACCAAAAGTTTTAATACTTTAACGATTAGGACTAACTCGACTAACCCCGATAACGGAAACCACAAAAAAATCAACCTTAAAAGAAAAGAATTAATAAAGGAAATTACATACCGGGACACAGGCTTTACATTAAGACAAAAGTATTTTGTACGGAGGACTTCATGATCAGCTTTTCATTGATTCAGCGCTTCATCATTGTTTATCAGCGAATAATAAAGTTCAGCGATAGCTGAAGTCTTGTACTTGATACTTCACGTTGAGTGGACAAATCTGAGTCTTCGCTGACCCGCATCAGTTCATTAGGAGACTTGTCGCTGGTTCTTGAGCTTGATCTTCGACTTCAGCGTAGAACCTATGTCAACGTGAAACTTGTCTTCAGAGATCATAAGTAAACAACTAACTTATCAGCGATCACCATAAGGACTGAACAGACTCAGAGCATTATGGTGAACAGTGTTCGCTGAATGTTTAATCTAACGAGCAAGAGTTCCTATCAGCGGTACTGTAAGATCTTAGTACTTATCAGCGATAGTGAAACTCTGATACATATTGTTTACTTATAATTTTCACTAAGTATTAAGAGAGGGTCATTATCAAATCACTGAGGGTTTGGATCAACAGAAAGTTTATTCAAGACTTCTCTCGAATAGCTTCGCCACTGACCTCTTTGACAAGGAAAAACGTCAAATTCGTGTGGGCGGAAGCGCAAGAAGCTGCGTTTAAGAAACTGAAAGGAAGATTAAGCAATGCTCTGATTCTGTCGTTACCTGACGGATCGGAGGGTTTTGTGATTTACAGTGACGCTTCTAAACTTGGGTTGGGGTGTGTGCTGATGCAGAACGGGAAGGTAATTGCCTACGCTTCTCGACAGTTGAAGGATCATGAAAAGAACTACCCCACCCATGACATGGAGTTAGCGGCGGTGGTGTTCGCGCTGAAAATCTGGCGACATTACTTATATGGAGTAAAATGTCAGATTTACACCGATCACAAAAGTCTGAAACATCTGTTTGACCAGAAGGAGTTAAATATGAGATAAAGAGGTGGATGGAACTGTTGAACGACTATGACTACGAGATTTTGTATCACCCGGGAAAAGCTAATGTGGTGGCCGACGCGTTGAGTCGGAAGGAACGGGGAGAACGAACCAAAGTCATAGCTTTCAGAGTCGAGGCCACCTCGAACCTTCTTGAGGAAGTTAAGAAATTTCAAAAGGAAGCGTTGTTGGAAGAAAACGTCAAGAGCGAAAGAGTAGTCGGGGTTGCATCGTTGTTCGAAGTTAGCAATGGTGGGCTGAAGTGTGTGAAAGACCGAGTGTGGGTTCCTAAACTGGGCAACATGAGAGTAAGCATCTTAGAAGAGTCACACAAGTCGCGGTATTCCATACACCGGGGAACGAATAAGATGTATCGAGACTTGAGACAGTCTTACTGGTGGCCGGGGATGAAAAAGGATATCGCCCATTTTGTAGAACGGTGTGTGACCTGTTTGAAGGTTAAGGCAGAACATCAGCGACCTTATGGGGAACTCCAGTCTACGGTAATACCAGTTTGGAAATGGGATAATATTACAATGGATTTCGTCACAAAGTTGCCGAGGACTCCGAAGGGTAATGATGCTATTTGGGTGATTGTAGATATTCTCACCAAGCCAGCGCATTTCTTACCTATTAAAGAGTCGGATTCATTGGAGAAGTTAGACCGATTGTATGTTAATGAGATAGTGTCTAGGCACGGAGTGCCGCGATCCATAGTATCTGACCGGGATAGTCGATTCACATCGAAATTTTGGAGGAGTTTGCAACGAGAACTGGGATATCATCCTCAAACGGATAGTCGATTCACATCCATAGTGTCTGACCGGGATAGTCGATTCACATCCATAGTGTCTGACCGGCATATCATCCTCAAACGGATGGTCAGAGTGAGTGAACCATTCAAACGTTAGAAGATATGCTTCGGGCGTGCGTTATCGACTTTAAGGGGTCGTGGGAAGTGCACTTACCGTTGATAGAATTCTCCTATAATAATAGTTACCACACTAGCATCCAAGCGGCGCCATTTGAAGCCTTGTATGGACGAAAGTGTCGTACGTCGTTGTGTTGGAATGAGGTAGGAGAAAGATAGTTGGCCGGACCGGAAATTGTACAAGTAACAGCGGATAAGATTGAAGTGATCCGTGAAAGGATGAGAATCGCGCAAGATCGTCAGAGGAAATATGCAAATAAAAGAAGGAAGCCCATCGAATTTCAAGTGGGAGACAAAGTCATGCTAAAGGTCTCGCCTTGGAAAGGAGTGGTGCGTTTTGGAAAGAAAGGGAAGTTGAGGCCGAGATACGTTGGCCCTTTTGTTATCATTGAACGAATTGGCGCGGTAGCTTATAAACTGGAATTGCCAGAAGAGTTGAAGAAGATTCACCCGACCTTTCATGTGTCAAACCTGAAGAAGTGTTTGGCCGAGACTGATGTGGCTATTCCGTTAGAAGATGTCAGCATTGACGAGAAGTTGACATTCGAGGAAGAGCCAATCGAGATCGTAGACAGTAAAGTACGAAAGACGAGGAACAAGGAAGTTCGTTTGGTAAAGGTTCAGTGGAGGTATCACAAGGGACGAGAAGCAACGTGGGAGGTATAATCTGATATGAGGTCCAAGTACCCTCACCTGTTTGAAATGGAATTCCGGGGACGGAATTCTTTTGAGGGGGGGAGTGTTGTAACAACCAAGACCAAAATGGGATAGTTTTAATGTTTTGAGGGAAAGTGGAATAAGAATGGAAGTTGAGGGGCTATTGGGTAAGTTTGGGATAAGGTTTAAAAGGGCACAAAACCCTATGAGGAACATTCTAATACTGATTTGATTGTTGACGGCTGAGTTTGTGGAGAGAAAGGAGAATAGGGTTCTTGGGTGTTTTGTGTGCAATTGGAAGAGAGGAATCATCAAGTTCAATTTTAGAGGGAAGGGAAGGATTGAAATTCGTGTTCTGCAAGTAATCTCTAAGGTAACCTCTAATCCATAACTCCTTTTAAGATTAATCTGTTGATTGTTGAGTTTTGTGGGTTTTATCTTGTTCTAAGTTATTTAAGACCACATAGGTGATTTAAACGTCTATAAATCGGTGTTGTTAGTAAAACTTATGGGATTTTTGGTTATGGAGTATTAACTGATGATTTCTCTCCTTATCTTGCGATTTGCGGGTGTTTAGTAGGATTTTCGACCCCATTTATCGTCCAGCGAGTTACCCGGAAACTCTCCTGGACGTCCGGACACATTGAACGGATGAACGTTCCCGGATGCGGGAACTGTCCGGGTAAGGAAGCTATCCGGTGAGTTAAGTGTCCAGTAAGTCGAGTCACCCGGAAAGTAGGAAATCGTCCGGTAAGTCGAGTCACCCGGAAAGTAGTGTATCCGGAATGTTTAGTGTCCGGTAAGTAGAAACGCCTGGATTGGAGTGGTGTCCGGTAAGACCTGTCCGGACAGTTTGGTTAATCAGCTTATGTGTTGACCCTTAATTCAGGAAATCGATCGGGAGTCAAGATCAGTATAGAAAGGAAAAGTAAGAGCATCAGGTGAGTTTTCTAAACTAAAATGTGTGGCTTTTGATATGTTTTCTAAAGCAGGATGTAATGAGAAAATGCCATGTTTTATACGTATGCTTTAATCGCATGAATGATGTTTGAATCTACGTGAAATGTATGCATACATTGTTTTGGATGTAAATTGGCTAAGTCGGGGAGTGTGGCCTGCCAGCTTGTGTCAGGAAGTGTGACCCGTTTATGCCAGGGGTAGTGTGGCCCCAATGTAAGGCAGCATGAGACTGACTCGTTGTCACCTTAGGGTGGCTTCAGGGTGCCAATTTATGAGGGGCGGACCTTATTCCGTGAATGATTTTAAATGAGCAGATTTATGAATGTTTTATGCTGAAAATGATAAACTGTTTAAATGCCTTGACAACTGTTAGGATGGACTCACTAGACCTTATGGTCTAACCCTCGCATTTTCAAACTAAAACCTTTTCAGGAAAGCAGGTGATGAAAGGCTCTAGCAAGTGAGCAAGGAGTTAGCAAGGAGGCTTGATAGTATAGCGACACTATAGTACTATTTAGTTTATTTCTCAGTTGTGTAGGTTGTTTCCGCCAACCAATTTTGTTATGATGTAAGGAAATTTTGAGAATCGATTTTGGGATATTCTATGATATATGTCCTTGCATGTTCTATTTGTAAGAAATGAAATGTTTAAAAATGTTGGGTCGTTATAACAGGATCCGGTATTGTGGAAGTGGGATCCGGAACCTGAAAAGGAGATCCGGAATCCCTTAATCAAATCCGGAATTGGGTAAGGGTGGTATATCCGGAATTGGGTAAGGGTAGTAGATCCGGAATTGGGTAAGGGAAATGGATCCAGAATGCTTTGGCTTGGGCTTCCGATACGCTTTAAATTTGGGCTTTCGTTTTGCTTTTGTTTTTGGATCCGGAACCCAACCAATAATAATCCGGTAATTCCATTTGGACCAAACCGGAAATTGTGGGCTTAATTAATTATGGGTCCGGTAAGGTATATCAAAGCAAAACCCGGTATTTTGGGTTTTAATTTAAGGGATTCGGGATTTAATTTAATTGGACCGTAAGTAAGCAGGGTTCAGAACTGATTTAGTCTAAAAGAGTAACATACCAAACTTAGATAGTTTTGGGTTATGTTCAGAAGCAAGCTCGGGTATCAATTATTAGATTTATGATATACGTTTCCTAAAAATTATAGGTGTTCCATCTAGAGATCGGAAACCTAAGTAAGAGGTCGTGGAACGAGAAGAACATGTGAGTTCCCTTAACCCTTTTTACGTGGAATGAATGTTAAAATGTTTTTACTGATTATGGTTCACTTATGAGCATGAATTGTTTTCCAACTGTTACGTATGCTTTCCCATGAAAAGTATGTTTTAATTAAAGGACTATTTAACAACACGGAATGATTTATATAGATTTATAAAGGTTTCACGTTTCATGATTTATGATGAGCTATGTGTTTGTTATGTGGAGTTGGTCCGCACAGTAGGATCTGAGTACCTCGGGATCCGATGATCCGTTGGGCATTTGTGACGAGCTTGTAGGAGGGAATTCGTTTCCTTCCTACTCGGATAGAGGGGAGTCTGCTTGGGCCCCGGTATGAGGCAAGAGGGGAGTCTGCTTAGGCCCCGATCGTGGTTAGCTTATGTGATCCTTAAACACTGTGCAGTACCATGATTGATGCTTATGTGGAGAATGTTAATGAGTTTTATAAAATGATTTTATACTATTGATATATGCGGTTTACGGAGGGAATTCACTAGACCTTTTGGTCTAACCCTCGCTTTTCAAAACTAAATCATTTTCAGGTAAGCAAATAGTAGGAGGCTCAGATAAGTGAGCAAGAGCAGGATAGAGTACAGATGCAGATAGAGACAGTGATTGTGCCACTTATAGAAGCTAGTATGTTCTTAGTTGTGTATAGGTTGTTTCCGCCAACCTAAGTATTGAGACAGATGTAATGAAAATGCTGGGACCCAGTATTGTAACTCTTGAATTTAAATGCTATGTATGCTTTATTTAGAATGTGTTGTTACATTAACTCAACACAACTCTGAATTAAGACAAATCATTTTCAAAGCACACATCAAAGTGCATTTATACCAAAAGATTTCACTAGTACAAAAACTCACAATGGCCACGGTTAAAAACCGTGGCCGTAGGCCTTTAGCCACAGGTTTTTTTCCAATCAAACCGTAGCCTATTTTGTCGTGACTTTTGATACCATTGTGGCCACGTTTAAAATGCGTCACCATATCACATGATAAACCGTAGCCATAGCCTAAAAAATGTGGCCATAAATGTATCCAACTTTTATGGTATTGGGACATTTTTGCTATAACCGTGACTATAAACTACTTATCGTCACACAAATTTTATATTAACTGTAACCAATTCATGACATAGTTACCATAAATGTTAGTACAGTGGATAATGGTTGTCTTTTAGTCATAAGAAATAACTAAAAATGTTGCCATAAACAACTTATAGCCACGCAATTCATGACATATGATTACATTTAAACTTTTGAAGCGTGACTATTAATTACCTTTTGGTCACATGAATTAACTAAAACCGTAGTGATAAATCAACTTTTGCCACACAAATTTCATATTAACCATTGCCAATTGATAACATTTAGTTATACTAAATTGTTAGAAATGAGGCTATTGATTAACTTTTGGTCACATGAGTTAATTAAAACTGTGACCATAAACTACTTATAGTCATGCAAATTTTACATTAATCGTGGTCATTTCATGACATATGGTTTCGCTGACTTGTTAAATACCGTGGCTATTAGTAACCTTTTGGTTACATGAAGTAGTTAAAACTGTGACCATTGGTTACCATTTTGCCACGTGAAATAACCAAAACCATGAGGATAAACTAGTTATAGTCACCCAAAATTTATAAATTGTGTGGCCAATTCACAATCTATGGTTACTTTGAATTTTAATAATCATGGCTATTTGTTGGCTTTTGATCACCCGAAATAACTAAAACTGTGTCAATAAACTATTTACAGCCACATAAATTTTATATCAACTGTGGTCAAATCTTGATGTATGGTTGCACCAAAATGTTAGAACCGTGGCTATTGATTACTTTTTTGTCACACAAAATAAATAAAACTGTGACTATTGTTTTTTTTTGTCACACGAAATAACTAAAACCGTGGTTGTAAACTAATTACGGCTATAGTTTAAATTGATTATTGTGTGGCCACTTATAACACGTTTCCATGGCCATAATTAATCGTTGACAACTATTTTTACATGTGTGGCAACAAGAAAAAAATTCAAATAATAATCAATAGAGAAACAATAAACATTAACTAATATTAATAATCATATAAATAATGCAAAAAACATCACTAATAAACCTACCAGACCATCACTAGTAATCCTCTAATACATTAGACTTTGACTTATTAAATATATTTCACATATGATTCGACTTCACTATCTCATTGATAGTTCTATAACTACTCTAGCTTCCTCTTCATTCAAAAAAATATAACAAAATAAAAAATATATTTCTTTAATTTTTGTTTTTATTTCTTTACTTTTTATTTTATATGTATGATCCATTAAATTTCATAAACCACCTTATACCTTAGTTGGTTGGACGCTACAAATCGTCACGTTGAGTCCCGTTTCAAATCTGCCAATGTTCATTTATTTTTTTAATATATCAAGGTTTTTTAAATAACTTAATTATGTAAATTCCTTTAGCAATCAGAGAGAGAGAGGTCAAACTTGGGGTATTTTAATTAAATTCCCTAATTTTAAAGTCTGATTTCATTTAACATTTTCTCAACGCCATATTTGAATCTTCTTTTCAAACTTCAATAGTTATTAGTATATTGTAATTCCTTAATTATACAAAAAGTTGTTTTACAAGCACTACACTTAACATATGTTCGCACACACCTTGCTCTTTTCAAACATATTGTTTTTTAATTATAAATTTTAGTTTTTTTATAAACATATATACTATTTCGATCCTTAATTTGACCAATATTTAATTCAGTTTTAAGCTCTTTAGAGAATTATTTTATTTTTTTGTGGGTTTGTTATTAATTCCTAAATGTATGATTTATGAAAATAGAAACATGTTTCGAAGTATGCTCGAATTGATCGGTTTAACTCGGAAAGTTAATCGAGTTTTCAAGAGAGATGAGTGTAACATTAGTATTGGTGAGCTCGACTCGAAAATTTATACTACATTATCTAAACTCCGATCCCCATTACCAAAGTTTCTTGATCCACCACTGCTCAAGTTACCCAAAAAAAACTACACTGTTATAAGCGTGACTATCGATTACCTTTTAGACACATATGTTGATTATACTTTTAGCGACATAAATTTCATATTATTCGTGACCAAATCATAACATATGGTTACAATTAATTTTTAGACCTGTAGCTAATAGTTACCCTTTGGCCACAAAAAATAATAAATACCGTGACCAATTCATGACATGTAGTTACGCCTAAATTTTAGAACACTAACTATTGGTTAACTATTGATCACACACAATAATAAAAACCATGACCATAACTTACTTATTAGTCACATGAACTGAATTGTTTGAAATGTGGCTATTGGTTACTTTTTAGCCACCAACTTATTTTAAACGTGGCATTAACTACATACTTTTAGCTATAAAAAATTTCATAGTAAACTATGTTGATTATACTTTTAGCGACCTAAATTTCATATTATCCGTGGCCAAATCATAACATATGGTTACACTTAATTTTTAGACCTTTAACTAATATTACCTTTTGGCCACAACAAATAAATACCATGACAAATTCATGACATATAGTTACGCTTAAATTTTAGAACACTAACTATTGGTTAACTATCGATCACACACAATAATAAAAACCGTGACCATAAATTACTTATTAGTCACGAACTGAATTGTTAGAAACGTGGCTATTGGTTACTTTTTAGCCACCAATTTATTTTGAACGTGACCTTAACTACATACTTTTAGCTATAAAAAATTTCATACTAACCGTTGCCAATTCATGACCTATGGTTACACTTAATTTGTAAACCTGTGGCTATTGGTTATATTTTGGTGACACAAGAAAATTAAAATAGTGGCCATAAGCATCTTGGTTTTTGGACACTTTTAATAAGTTTTTGTGACAATATATATTTAGCTTTTAGCCACAGAAAATTTGCTTCATGTGGTCGTATGTCTATCTATGGCCACAAATTATTACCGTCACAACATAATGTCATGGTTTAGACAAAAAACGTGAGTATATGTATGTATATGGCCATGGTTTATCATTGTTATTTGCCACAGTAAAAAATGTGTCACCATAGCGAACTATTTAGTCGCAGTTTTATTAAAATTGTGACTTTATATTTGGACGTGTTTGGTAATGGTCACAATTATTGAGTTAAACTGTGGCTAAAACAACACTCTGATTTTATTTATGACTTTTGGCTACGATTTATAACTTAATCGTGGTTGAACTGTATTTACAAAACCGTGGCAAAATATCATTTTTGTACTAGTGTTTACATTCATAAGATAAATCATTAAAATATCAATACTTAAGATTTATTCATCAAAATATCCAAAATTCATATTTTTCCCAAAAATCTTTGTCTTTCAAATCACAACAGACCTTTGGCCCAACACCAAGAAAGCTTACCATTTCTAAGATATTCATAAGGTTGGGAATGATCAAAATCCAATGACCCACATGCTCATATTTCCAAAACGTACCACAACATAAATTATGCATATTTCTAACAAAACACTAAAAGTTCATTTTTTTACTAAATAACCTCTAATTATGCAATAATTTATCAATACACTTCCATTTGTACTTTATTTATCAAATTTCCTAAAATCCCAAAAGTGTGTTTTACAAGATTTACAAAGTTAAATAATTCAAGTAATCAAAATCTGCCAAATAACTCAACAAAAGATATTTTCATGCAAAACACATAAATACTTTAAAATTGACATTTTTGGCATGTACAACGTTTTCACAAATCAACTTGAACTCACCTTAAGCTTCTTTGAGAAAACTTGCATCTTCAAGCAAAACTTCCAAAAAACTAGATTCACAAGTTCCCAACCATAAATATTTACATTCAAACACTTAATTCAATTCCCCAAACATTTCACATCCAAATCTTCATTTATACCAAAACCCTAACTTGACCCAACTTTTCTCAAAATCGTCCAAACCGAAAAAGGTGAAATATAACACTAGGAAATCATCAATGGAACATTTATAACTCATAAAGAAGCTTGGAAATGGAGTGGATGAACTTACCACTTACGTTTTGGTGAAAACCCTAGCCACAACCTTGAAGAAACGGGTGGAGATGATAACTCTTGCTCCTAGCTTTCAATCCTTAACTTGATTATGATTTACCACCATAATACCTAAGGATTTGAGCCAAAATTTCTCCAAAATCGACATAAACGAGGTAGGTTTCACCTTGGAGAGTTTAGAGAAGTTTGGGAAGAAGGTGAGAAGTGAAAATGAGAAATAGGCTGAAATCCCGTTTTTGACAGCATTCCGCCCCTTAGTGCTACATTGACCAACGACTATAACACTGTCAATGTCGTTGGTCATAGTCGCTCAGGAGGTACCGTGTGCTGCTCTTTGGCTGCGACTGTGCCATGTGCGACTATGACACTGTGATAGTCGTCGGGCATTGTAGCCAGACCCGTACCAAGCCCCGAAACTCGGCTTCTTCCACGCCAATACTTCTGATACTCTTAGGGACTTTAAGTAATGTTCTTCCAACAACAATCCCACCAGTTCATGTCGTAAAAACATACGGGTTGTATTGTATCCACTTACCGAAAGCTACGGATGTTACAATAAACAAATTTAAACTTAAAAATTATGTGTTTGTATTCATCCCCCTTCTATAAACTAAACCCTTGTAGAACCCTTATCGAGACCAACCCATTATGTATGTTGTGAAGAAACACAATGTGATAAAACGTCATATCTAAAGACATTGTAATAAGCTATTATCAATTTGGTAAAAGGGTTGAAACCAAATTATCAATTTGTAAACATTGTGAATTTATATTTTGATTAAACATATTTGAAACTGATAAACATTACTATAATAAAACTAGATTTAGAGGACACTCCACATTTCTAAACATTTTAATATATTGTTTATAAAACTTAATTTATAGAACCAAAAAATAAAACGCCCTGTCTAAAGACATTATAATAAGTTTATAGGATTTTGTTTTTATGTCTTAACAAGTTTATTATGACACTTTTAATATGAGCAAACTGTTTCGGTCAAAAGCCCCGCGGAGCCCCCCATTAAAGAGGGTTTAATTTTCAAGAGGTAAGAGCTCAAAGAGGAAATGATGATTGCAGATCTTCAATATGCTTGGTTTTTATATTAGAAAGATAGTGGAGTTGACACGGTTCCATGTATTGTTGTTTTAGATTTAACTTCACTTTTGGTTCACGCGGTTTCTTAAAAATCTTGGGTTTAATCACATTTGTTGGTTTTAACTCCTTGAATTTTTTTAAATAAATAAACTTTTATTGAATAAACAAAATAATGAACTTAATTTTGAAAAAATAAATTCGAAACTTTTTTTAAATAAAAACTATACAATTTCTCTCACCGACAACAGAGTAAAATGAACCAATTAAACAGAAAAAATTTACCATTTCAATTACTAATTATGAGACATTAAAAAATTATGCATAAAACATAAATAGATACATACAAAAATTATACTTATTCTTTCATAAAATAAACAAAAAAAATGTTTATCCTTTCACTAAATTTCATATATGCCGCATAGTTGTGATTTTAATTTGATATTTACACTTTCAACTCTTATACTTATTTACTTACTTTACTTTATACCTTTTAGTTTCATAATTTAATTTTACATTTAACGTATATAATCGTTTATTAACTAAAATACGTTAAAAAACACGTTTTAATTTTAACAAGTTACACCATTATAATCGTCTCTTCGATACGTTCGAAATGAGCTCAATATTGAATTTTTTTGATTTATATATTTTAATATATCATATACACTATATAAAAAATAAGTTTTAAAAAATAATTTTTAACAAATAAATTTAATAAAAAATATTTTAATATATATCATATATGATTATTATGTTAATGCGATAGGAGTGTAAAACAAAATTGAAAATACGTTAAAAAATGAATTTTAAATATAAAAAATATTTTTTATGTAGTGTATATGATATATATTAAAATATATAAATCCAAAAAAAATCAATATTTGGCTCATTTCGAACGTATCGAAAAGACGATTATAATGGTGTAACTTGTTAAAATTAAAACGTATTTTTTAACGTATTTTAGTTAATAAACGATTATATGTGTTAAATGTAAAATTAAATTATGAAACTAAAATGTATAAAGTAAAGTAAGTAAATAAGTATAGGGGTTAAAAGTGTAAATTAGAAATTCAATTCACAATTTAGTTTGAAGTACGCATCCGCACTTGCTCACCACCAGGTCCGCACTTGCGGTGCCGGATCCGACAAAATCAAAAAATCCATTTTTATTCAAAACGACGTCGTGCATTTTCGTCGTATGGGAGAGAGAATGGCTATTTTCTCAATTTTGTTTTTTGCTATGGCTATTTTCGTCAATTTCCCGAAAAAAAATGCTCCTATAAAGTGGTCGTTGGGACACGTATGAAGTTTTGCCTTCCTATAAAGTTAGGGAAATTAATTAAAATACCCTAAGTCAAACCATCTTTTACTGAAATACCCAAAATCTCTCCCACTTTGCAAAAATACCCCAAAAATCCGCGATGGGAGCCCGCGATCGCGGGCCAGGGACCTTTTCTGACACTTTTTAAACTTGCAGGGACCATTTTTGAAAAATGGAATCCCGCGATCGCGGGCTCATCCCGCGATGGGGTTATTTTTGTGACTTTTCAATTGCAAGGGACCATTTTTGAAAAATTCCAGGGACCATTTATGAAAATTTTGATATTTTGGCACTGTTCACCCCATTTCGTCCATTTTTTTACGAATTTAAAATGAAATGTTACACTTTCAACCCCTATACTTATTTACTAAATTTACTTTATACCTTTTACTTTCATTATTTTAATTTTACATTTAACACATATAATCGTTTATTAACTAAAATACGTTAAAAAAATACGTTTTAATTTTAACAAATTACACCATTATAATCGTCTCTTCGATATGTTCGAAATGAGCCCAATCTTGAATTTTTTTGGATTTATATATTTTAATATATATCATATACAGTTATACACTACATAAAAAAAATATTTTTTATATTTAAAATTCATACTCTTATAGTTAATTATTTAATTTATGGTACATCTCTTATTTTTTTTTCAATTTTGTTTTACACTCCTATCGCATTAACATAATAATCATATATTAACTAATTCATTAAATCGTTTTAAATTATTATTATTTGAATGTGTTTATAGATTTCGTCTGAAAAAGTTGCCTGCATGATTCCACTGAAAAAGTAACTGCAATATTCGTCTGCTCTTGAATAAAGGTCTTTCATTAGGCAGAAAATTAGTCTTTAAGTAGTCAAACATAGCTAATTAATGAGAATTTAGATCAGATTTATATGGTACTATCAAATGCAAGTTTCTATAATATAGATATTGTTCTACATTACATGATACCAATTTTTGCATTATATGAATCACTTCCAGACAACAAGAACCAATACCCCAATAATCAAGAAATAAATGCTTGTTCATCCAATAATCTCTGTATTAGGATTATCGCAAGTTTCATAAACCTACTTACTAGGTGTTGGAAATATGGGTTTTACTAAACTTTGGACGCATTTAAATTTATATATATGTGTTATATATAACTAACTTTTAGTAGGTTTATGTTCTTCTATATGAGATCTTCGAAATGATATATAATGCGTCCAAAATAGAGTATGTGTGAAAGAGACATCGATACTCAAAGTTGAGTAAATGGATGAAATTAGCAAAAACCAAATGAAGTAAACAGTAAGTCAATCACAATACTTTAACAAAATAAGTTAATACTAAAAATAACAATTATTTAATGTTACATAAACAACCTAAGGTGGCCCTATTTGACAATGTTCATAAATGGACTCCGCCATATGTATGCGGAAATCTTTGGCAACAACCTCGGCCTCGTCAGGGTGTACCCATACCTCATTTTTATTTATCAACATTTGGACATTACGGCATACCCAGACACCGCAATCTGTAGTTATCCCGGCCTGCTGGGGTGCATTCTTGGCGAACTTATAGCGAAAGGCACCTGTCATTTCACGACGTCTAACATCCTTGACCAGACAAAAGAAGTCATTCAGCACAGCTTTAAACTTTGTCATTTGCTCTTCCAATTGCTGTCTGAAGAGACTGGCACTGTCGCTATCATATATGGTCATGGTCATAGCGTCAAGTTCAAACACTCCAAGCAGCCAATGCTGGGGATTAAGGCATATAGGGATGTACACCTGAAATATTACAATATTAGACAACTTAGTTAGCAACAAAACAAGTTAAATAAAATCAGAGTAAAACGATTTACATACCACATCGAGGAGAGCCCAAGAGGTCCCTTCCACGCCATTGCATGAATTAACCACGGAGGTGGGACCTAGATGCTCAATCAACAAGTAATGAAAGAACATACTGAACATCATGGTCCACCTCGTGTCTGTTCCACGATGTCTTTGCAACAACGAGACCCAACAATCGATGTGCTATACATAAAAAATAGATGGTTAGACATGTAAAATAAATATATTTGATTATATGACTATAATTAAACTTCATACTAACCACATCCAGTAAGTCAGACTCCAAAGGGTCAACGGCCAGCAATACATTGAAAAACGAGGGGGTGATTTCCAAGTTCAAGTGAGGGATGAAGATCAAGGGGGGAGGCGACCAGTCCGGCACATCCTCAATATTTCCGATGCCGGTTGAGGCTCCGGTGAAGGCATCTTTCCCTTTTTCTTTCCTCCCTTCTTTCCCCCCGCTTTCTTTGCTTGTTTTTTAGCGGTCGGTGGTGTCGTAGATCCTTGTTGGCCAAACGGGTGACGAAACCATTGTGAAATTGATCGCGGCCGCTTTTGAGGGAGCGGGGTCACCTGTGGTGGTGGATCTACAACATCCATCGAGTCATCGTCAGGCTCCGAGAAGTGCTCCGAGAAGTGATCCTGGATAATAGGAGACCCCGTCTGAAAATTACGTTACTCAATGTTTTAAGTACAATTTAGGAAATGTTCACAATTAAACCAAAACTACCAAAATAACTTACAGTATGCATTTCCGGCCTGTAATAGTCATCGGCCGAACCGCCAAAGATGTTTGTGATTGATGTGGTGGCGAACGGCGGCGGCATCTGCGAGGTGTATGCCCCCGACATCCCGGCCTGCGTGACATTGATCATTAAAATAGTTACAAAATTAGGATTATCGATATATAACTATAATGGTTACTCAGTGTCACTAACACTCTCCGGGATAGTCGAATATGATGTGGTGGCGAACGGCGGCGGCATCTGCGAGGTGTATGCCCCCGACATCCCGGCCTGCGTGACATTGATCATTAAAATAGTTACAAAATTAGGAACAAACATATAACTATAATGGTTACTCAGTGTCACTTACACTCTCCGGGATAGTAGAATAGGATGTGGTGGCGAACGGCGTTTGGGACATCCCGGCCCCCGACATCCCGGCCTGCGTGACATTGATCATTATAAGAGTTACAAACTTAGGAACAAACATATAACTATAATGGTTACTCAATGTCACTTACATTTTCAGGGAATGACGGATGGGATGTGGTGGCAAACGTCGCATGTGCCCCCTGTCCGAACGGAGCGGGGATCGGTGTCGTACTCGACAGCTAAAACAAATTTAGAACGTAATATTAATATACAAACTAAATAAACGTGGCCAACAAATTAAGTTAAACACTAACATTGACAGCGCTAAACTGTCTGTAGACTTCCTCCAGATAGTGTACACGTGTCTCTAGCGGCCCGTGGACGTAGTCCCACAGGACTTCATGTGAGTCATGCTGTGGCTCGTAGGAAGGGGCCGCCTGATATGGATTGTAGGAGGAGGAAGGGGGCGCCTGGTAGGAGGAGGAACGGGGCGCCTGGTAGGAGGAGGAACGGGCCGGCTGGTAGGAGGAGGAAGGGGGCGGCTGGTATCCACCGGAAGGGGGCCTATCGTCGTCTTCCTCATCTTCGGAAGTAGGGGGACGTCGAGCCCTTTCCGCCTCTGCGTCAATAAAGGCCACGCTGTCTCTGTACCAATCTGTGCCCATCTCGTCGACAGTAGTCACAAGGCGATCGGCGGGCAAGAGTGGCTGCTAAATATATGATAAAACATAAAAGAAATTAATAAGCGGGACTAACGTATGCAAATTGTAAACATGGTAAAAGAACTTACATTTCTAGACGCTTTGAAGAACTCAATCCAAAGCGACCTACTTAGGGTAACACGCTTGTCCCAACGGGTTCCCCTAAGTACTCGATCGTCGCGCTTGACGAAATATCGGATTGATGCGGGAAACATCTCCAAGATCCATATCTGGAATTAGACAAGAAGAGCAAGTACGTAAAAAGAAAAGCCAAACAGTTTGTATGTATTATTAACAATTGTTATACTACGTATCTAACCTTGAAGGCGTATGTAAAACCACAAAGATTCATCTTTGCATGTCGATCGGCGCGTCTGCCTATGGCTCGGTGCAGATTAGAGTAGCAATGTGTCCAGATATGGCTACCCCACGGGTAGCTGTTAAACAGCTCAAGGTCCTCGACGGCCCTAAGGACCGTCGATGAAGCATGCTGGCTATACTCACGGCCCAGGAAGCCTGTTGGTGCAAGTGTACCCCGCTTTAATATTGTGATATATTTTTGGTACACATAAAATCACATCTCCATATTTATTTTGATGATTACAAACACACCGTATTATTGTTTATCTAACAATCCTATCCAAGTGTACAGTTCTTGAAGAACACGAAGATTTTATCTGAAGAATTCAAGACGGAAGTTTCTACGTCGTCATTATTGTTTATACCTTATAATGATAAGCACCCTAAAATAATATACCACTTGGATATTTATAAAACCCTAAACTGTTTTTAATTAAAGATATTTAAAATTATTTAAAACTAAAGTTTTATTAATTTTTATTAAAATAATCTTTAAACCTTTTTTGTCAACTCAAAAATCAGTTTCCTATGCTATTTTACTGTTTGCATTTATTGAAGAAGTGTCTTCAGCCGAAAGAAGGACCTGCGTGCAGCCTGCCCTTTGTACTTTCTGACCGCGGTATACCGCGGTGTGCAAGGCGGTATACCGCCACCTCTTGTAGCCGTTGGTGTGTCAGTATCTGCACGGTATACCGCGTGCATTTGGCGGTATACCGCCACCTCATGTATCCGTTGGAAGTGGGTTGCTATATATAAATGATGCTTGCTGGTGATGAAGAAAAGTAGACCACATAACAGTAACAACAAGCAGCAACCACACTCTCAGCTCTCTCATTTATAATATATATATTTTATAAAACATTTTTTATAAAATATCCAAGTGTGAGATATTATACAAGAGTGATTACCCATTGTGAGTTATACTCCTCTTGTAAGTATTTGAATAACGGGTGTGTGATCCTGTTTATCTCATAGCAGAGGCTTGAGAAACTATTACAAATTCCTTTGTATTTGGTTTGTGTTCTACCGTAAAGAATACATTTATTTGGATCGTGTCGAGAAGTGTCTCGGCTGCTGGTTTATCACAGTTGGTGGTAAATCAGTAAATCTCTGTGTCAAGTATCTCTAACCTTTATCTCTTTATTTATTCCGCTGTGCTTTATTATATTTGTTTATATAAACTGCTTTGCATTTATATTTATTTATATAATCTCTGTGTATTTGTTTATATTTACACTCTTCTTTATTATTTGTATACTCTGATTTATTTTTACTGTTTCCGTACTGTATTTATTTATAAAAGAATTTTTGAATGTAAAAGTTTTTAAATACAACCTTACCCCCCCCTAGGTTGTCTAACATTTGGTGGTTACCTGCCGAGGTTATAATACGTGGTTACCTGCCGAGGTTATAATACGTGGTTACCTGCCGAGGTTATAATACGTGGTTACCTGCCGAGGTTATAATACGTGGTTACCTGACGAGGTCATAATACGTGGTGATTTTTTTATCACATAAAATTAACCGAAAATCGAAGCCTTAAGATCCGTTTTGGTGCAAGTGTTTCTTTTTGGTTATTTTGTTTCATGTCATTTATTATGCTTATTTTATCCCTCAAATTTTATAAAATCAAATTGATATCGTTATTAATTTGAGGGGGAGCGTTTTAGCTCTTTTACCCATGAGTTTATGCTACCTCAAATATATGCATATTTTGAGGGGGAGCATCTCTCGAGGGGGAGCATAGCGTCTTTTCTAACCCTTTTTGCTTCGACAAAAGGGGGAGAGAAACCGAGTATGCTCTCGTGTTTAGCGTTGTGTTTGTCATCATCAAAAAGGGGGAGATTGTTGGTGCAAGTGTACCCCGCTTTAATATTGTGATATATTTTTGGTACACATAAAATCACATCTCCATATTTATTTTGATGATTACAAACACACCGTATTATTGTTTATCTAACAATCCTATCCAAGTGTACAGTTCTTGAAGAACACGAAGATTTTATCTGAAGAATTCAAGACGGAAGTTTCTACGTCGTCATTATTGTTTATACCTTATAATGATAAGCACCCTAAAATAATATACCACTTGGATATTTATAAAACCCTAAACTGTTTTTAATTAAAGATATTTAAAATTATTTAAAACTAAAGTTTTATTAATTTTTATTAAAATAATCTTTAAACCTTTTTTGTCAACTCAAAAATCAGTTTCCTATGCTATTTTACTGTTTGCATTTATTGAAGAAGTGTCTTCAGCCGAAAGAAGGACCTGCGTGCAGCCTGCCCTTTGTACTTTCTGACCGCGGTATACCGCGGTGTGCAAGGCGGTATACCGCCACCTCTTGTAGCCGTTGGTGTGTCAGTATCTGCACGGTATACCGCGTGCATTTGGCGGTATACCGCCACCTCATGTATCCGTTGGAAGTGGGTTGCTATATATAAATGATGCTTGCTGGTGATGAAGAAAAGTAGACCACATAACAGTAACAACAAGCAGCAACCACACTCTCAGCTCTCTCATTTATAATATATATATTTTATAAAACATTTTTTATAAAATATCCAAGTGTGAGATATTATACAAGAGTGATTACCCATTGTGAGTTATACTCCTCTTGTAAGTATTTGAATAACGGGTGTGTGATCCTGTTTATCTCATAGCAGAGGCTTGAGAAACTATTACAAATTCCTTTGTATTTGGTTTGTGTTCTACCGTAAAGAATACATTTATTTGGATCGTGTCGAGAAGTGTCTCGGCTGCTGGTTTATCACAGTTGGTGGTAAATCAGTAAATCTCTGTGTCAAGTATCTCTAACCTTTATCTCTTTATTTATTCCGCTGTGCTTTATTATATTTGTTTATATAAACTGCTTTGCATTTATATTTATTTATACAATCTCTGTGTATTTGTTTATATTTACACTCTTCTTTATTATTTGTATACTCTGATTTATTTTTACTGTTTCCGTACTGTATTTATTTATAAAAGAATTTTTGAAAGTAAAAGTTTTTAAATACAACCTTACCCCCCCCCCCTAGGTTGTCTAACAAAGCCCATATCCACGATCACCACCAAGCATACACGGACAGCATCGTCGTCGGTTAGGGCACTAAGGCCCTCTTTCATCTTTTACCGGGCTGCCTTCAGCTTCAAACGAGATGCTGAAATGCCGAAAACCCTAGGAACGAAGGAGCAGTCTTCTAAGGGAGGAAGGGGGGGAGCCTCTCCAAAACGTAGTCCTGTAATTAGACAGAACTCCCGACGCCCAAAATGCAATTGAGAGCCGAAGAAATCAAAATGCATCTCCTCCGGCTCAGCGTTGGCGTCCTCGACCTCCAACTGTAGAAACATGTGTACTAGCGTAGGGTCGCCACCAGAGTAAGACACATCCATCCATGGCCCGAACGGTGTCCCTCTATAGATGGTCTCAAGGGTATCTGCGCGATCACCTAATCCCCTAAACAGCGCTCCTAATTCCTCGATGTATGAAACTTTGCACCTTACCGTCAAGTCGATGTTAAAGAAATCCTTCTACATAGTCATTCACATATGTTATAGTTAGTGTTATATATAGATGTTGCAGTTTATTTTATTTTATATAGATGTTGCGGTTTATTTTATTTCAACGTATAATAGTGTTATATATAGATAAAGTGCGGTTGTATTTTATTTCAACGTATAATAGTGTTATATATAGATAAAGTGCGGTTTATTTTATTTCAACGTATAATAGTGTTATATATAGATAAAGTGCGGTTGTATTTTATTTCAACGTATAATAGTGTTATATATAGATAAAGTGCGGTTTATTTTATTTCAACGTATAATAGTGTTATATATAGATAAAGTGCGGTTTATTTTATTTCAACGTATAATAGTGTTATATATAGATAAAGTGCGGTTTATTTTATTTCAACGTATAATAGTGTTATATATAGATAAAGTGCGGTTTATTTTATTTCAACGTATAATAGTGTTATATATAGATAAAGTGCGGTTTATTTTATTTCAACGTATAATAGTGTTATATAAAGATAAAGTGCGGTTGTATTTTATTTCAACGTATAATAGTGTTATACATAGATAAAGTGCGGTTTATTTTATTTCAACGTATAATAGTGTTATACATAGATAAAGTGCGGTTTATTTTATTTCAACGTATAATAGTGTTATATATAGATAAAGTGCGGTTTATTTTATTTCAACGTATAATAGTGTTATATATAGATAAAGTGCGGTTTATTTTATTTCAACGTATAATAGTGTTATATAAAGATAAAGTGCGGTTGTATTTTATTTCAACGTATAATAGTGTTATACATAGATAAAGTGCGGTTTATTTTATTTCAACGTATAATAGTGTTATATATAGATAAAGTGCGGTTTATTTTATTTCAACGTATAATAGTGTTATATATAGATAAAGTGCGGTTTATTTTATTTCAACGTATAATAGTGTTATATATAGATAAAGTGCGGTTTATTTTATTTCAACGTATAATAGTGTTATATATAGATAAAGTGCGGTTTATTTTATTTCAACGTATAATAGTGTTATATATAGATAAATGCGGTTTATTTTATTTCAACGTATAATAGTTGTTAGCTTTAATTAGCTCCTAATTTAATGAATGTTTTATAAAGATATTTTGATGTTTTAGATATTTTCTTATAGATATTTACTTAGATATTTTATATAGATATTGTCTAGATATTAGATATCTTAAATATCTAATGTAAATATGGCCCTATATAAGAGGTGTCCATAGTCTTAGTTCAAAAGAGAAATTTTGGAGAGCACACAAAAACACACATAGACTAGATGAGAGTCGGTTTTACATGTTAAGTGTGGTGTTCTTCATGTTTTCTCCTCTCCATATTTAATCGTCAATGAATATGAGATAAGTTTCTTTATAATTGTTCTTCATGCATATCTTATCTCTATATTTAAATATGGATTCTATATTTCTTCTATTGTTGCTCATAAACGGGACCCACAATTGGTATCAGAGCAATTTGAAGAAACGTTTCTTCAAAATCGGTCATCATGGCAACAATAGAAGTTTTTCTTTTTTTTTGAAAGATTTGGTGTTGTGCTACATGTTCAAAGTCTGATCTGAAAAGTTTTTATAACTTTGAGTATTTTTAATTAGTTCTCTGACCTGATCAATTAGAGATCTGAGTATTTGCACTAACGGTTCTAAAAGTTATATGGAGATCGTCTTGTTTTTCTACATCAAATCAGGTTTAATAACAGCATACTGGCAGATTTGTGATGCTGTAGTAAAATGGTCATATCTCACTGCTCAAGACTCCGATTGATGCGATTCAAAAGGCCGTGGATTCCTAAGACACAGATGAACAATTTCTGTGTTTTGAGAATTCAGAGATTCGAAATTTATAAGGGTCATATGCATCGTTGAAGTAGACATCAGTGTGCTGATGGAAAGCTGATGGACAGATCTGCGCAACTGTGGGAAATCAACCATATCTTTGTCGTACGAGCTCGAAAAGAGGTGATTCAAGATTGTTGGACAACCTAAGGGGGGGGGGGGGGTAAGGTTGTAATTTAAAACTTTTACTTTCAAAAATTCTTTTATATATAAATACAGTACAGAAACAGTATAAATAAATCAGAGTATAGAAATAATAAATAAACAACAATTATATAAACAGATATAATTTAAATGCACAGCGGAAATGTAAATAGATAAGGGAAAGAGAATACTTGACAACGATATTTTTAAAGTGGTTCACCAAACACAAAGTTGGCTAGTCCACCTCGAGAAAATAACACTTCTCGGAGATCCAATACGAAAACGTGTTCTTTACGGTAGAAACACAAACCTTAATACAACAAACGCGAATCACTCTACTTTGAGAGATTAATGTGGATCACTCACTCTTATTCAAACACTTACAAGAGGGTATAATTTTAATATGAATAATCACTCTTGAATAAGGTTTATCACTTGGATATTTTTAGAGAGTTTGATCACTTGAGTTGTGTTGCTGATTCAACTAATCGAGAGATTTTAATCTGCTATCAACTCAAGATTTCTTACTCAAAAACGAGTTTTATAATTTTAACAGTTTTAAATATCAAGAGAAGATGCTGCAGAGTCTTTATCAAATGCAGAGGAGTTAATGTGAATTGGTAGCATTGAAAGCTGGTGGTTGCATGTATTTATACTGGATGAGCAACAATCCTGAGGCTTTCGCGGTATACCGGCAATCCATCGCGGTATACCGTGCAGAAGAAAGTACACTGCAGAGGAGAAGGTCAACCCTGCAAAAAAAAAAACGGTAAAGGTACCCGCGGTATACCGCGTTGCACACGGCGGTATACCGCCTGACAGTCGTACAAAAAGGGTGGTCCAATCAATCAGCATGCCGCCGCGGTATACCGGCTTTCCATCGCGGTATACCGCCCAGATAAAAGGTGCAGGAAGAAGTACGCATCGCAGATTTCTTCTAGAAACAAATCCTTCTCAAAGACAGCAAGATGATAAGATGTCTGACTTGGTTTATTTTAAAAAACACAGTATTAGAAAAATCCAAGTGGTATATTATTTTAGGGTGATTTATCATTTGAAAATAAAATGACGCAAATCTTCAGACTTGGATTCTTCAGATAAAAAATTTATCGAGATCATTTAATAACTGCACACTCAGATAAAATATTAGATAACAAATAATGCGGTGTGTTTTGTAATCATCAAAATAAATATGGAGATGTGATTTTATGTGTACCAAAAATATATCTTAATATTAAAGCTGGGTACACTTGCACCAACAATCTCCCCCTTTTTGATGATAACAAACACAACGCTAAACACGAGAGCATACTCGGTTTCTCTCCCCCTTTTGTCGAAGCAAAAAGGGGTTAAGAAAGTCGCTTATGCTCCCCCTCAAAAGATGAAATATTTGAGAGTTAGTATTTATCAAGGGTTATACTCAAGCATGCCTAAACCAAGTCTTAATTTAAAGAAGGCTTTTTTGTTAAGAGCTTTTGTAAAAATATCTGCCAAATTATCTTCCGAATCAACCTTTTCAAGCACGATTTTGCCTTTTTGAACATTATCTCGTAAAAAGTGATGTCTCAATTCAATATGTTTGGTACGAGAATGTAAAACAGGATTTTTACTTAGATTTATGGCACTTGAGTTATCACACATAATTGGAATTTTGGTTAGATGTACCTCAAAATCGGTAAGTGTGTGTTTCATCCAAAGGACTTGAGCACACGCTCTTGCGGCGGCTACATATTCCGCTTCGGTTGTAGACAAAGCTACGGATTGTTGTTTCTTAGAGAACCAAGACACAAGTGAGAGACCTATAAAGGCACATACCCCACTAGTACTCTTTCGGTCAACAATAGATCCACCAAGATCGGAATCGGCGAAACACGTTACTTCTAACTCGGGTTTCTTTGCGTACCATAAGCCAAGATTAGTAGTACCTCGTAAATATCGAAAAATACGCTTGACAGCTTCATAGTGAGTTTGTTTAGGTGAAGATTGAAAGCGAGCACATAAACATACACTAAACATAATATCAGGTCTACTAGCAGTTAAATATAATAAACTACCAATCATACCACGATAAATCTTTTCATTAAAATCGTTTCCCTCCTCGTCACGAGATAATTGTAAGTTTGTGGTCATTGGAGTTTCAACGGGTTTGACATTTTCAAAGTTAAACTTTTTCAACATATCTTTACAATATTTAGATTGACTAATAAAAATACCAGTTTCACATTGTTTGATTTGCAATCCTAAGAAGTATTTTAACTCTCCCATCATGCTCATTTCAAACTCGCTTGTCATTTTCGCAGAAAATTCATTACACAGTTTTTCATTAGTGGAACCAAAAATAATATCATCAACATATACTTGCACAACCACAATATCATTTTGAACATATTTCACAAATAAAGTATTATCTATTTTACCCATAATATAACCACTAACAATTAAAAAGGTTTTTAATCTATCATACCACGCACGCGGAGCTTGCTTTAAACCGTAAAGCGCCTTTTTCAATTTATAAACATGTGTCGGGTTTTCAAAACTTTCAAAACCGGGAGGTTGAGAAACGTATACCTCCTCATTTATAATACCATTTAAGAAAGCACTTTTAACATCCATTTGAAATAATTTAAAATCTTTAGCATTTGCAAAAGCGAGAAGCATTCGAATAGACTCCAACCTTGCAACCGGAGCAAAGGTTTCGTCATAATCTATACCTTCTTGTTGACTGTACCCCTTGGCAACTAAACGTGCCTTGTTCCGTGTGACTCCACCGTTCTCGTCTACCTTATTTCGGAAGACCCATCTTGTGCCAATAATGGTTTGACTACTAGGGCTAGGCACTAAGTCCCACACATCATTCCTAGTAAATTGGTTTAACTCTTCTTGCATGGCCAATATCCAATCCTCATCACCTAAAGCTTCATCTATGGTTTTAGGTTCTATGGTTGAGATAAAGGCATGGAAAGCACAATGGGTATGGATTTGTGATCTAGTTGTCCTTTGGTTTAGGTCACCTATAATTTGATCTACGGGATGGCCTCGAGCGGTTCTAAGGTTAGGATCATCTACACCTTGCGGAATAAAACACGGAGGGGCATCACTAGATTCAATATTATTTGTGGAAGGTTGGGTACCTAAATCCAAGGTACTAAGTTGTTGGGCTAAGACATCTCCTTCACAAACATTGTCATTTGCTAAGGGTGCACTCGGTTTGGGAGGACTCTCGTCAAAACTAACATTAAGGGATTCTTCCACTACCATGGTTTCCTTATTTAGGATTCTATAGGCTTTGCTATTCCAAGAATAACCTAGGAACACTCCCTCATAGGCTTTGGGGTCAAATTTGGTTAGGTAGGATTTGGTGTTTAAAATGAAACATTTACAACCAAAAACTTTTAGGTGAGCTAAGGAAGGTTTTCTACCTCGGTAAAGTTCATAGGGTGTCTTATTTAGGATACCTCTAATTAGGACACGGTTAAGCACATAGGTCGCGGTAGCAACGGCATCACACCAAAACTTTTGGGGAACTTGATGTTCGTTTAGCATAGTTCTACTCATTTCTTGCAACGTTCGATTTTTCCTTTCAACAACCCCGTTTGACTGAGGAGTTCGAGGAGCCGAAAAGTTATGAGTTATACCATGTTTATCACAAAAGGCACCAAATTGTACTTCATTATCGAATTCTCGTCCATGGTCCGTACGTATGGAAACTATCGTACAACCTTGTTGGTTTTGAATTCTTTTTCCTAAAATTTTAAACTTTTCGAAAGCCTCATTTTTATGTCTTAAAAATAAAGTCCAAGTATAACGGGAATAATCATCCACAATAACCAAAGTATAAAAATTTCCTCCAAAACTTTGAATAGCCATCGGGCCAAAAAGATCCATATGTAAAAGTTCTAAAACTCTTTGAGTAGAAATAACATTTTTTGATTTATGAGAAACGTGATGTTGTTTGCCGACACGACAAGCATCACAAAAATGATTATCAAACTTTAATTTTGGCAGGTCACTCACAAGCTCCTTATTTTTTAAGTTTTGAATTAATCTTAGATTAGCGTGACCTAAACGCCTATGCCATAAAGTAGAAACATCATTAATAGAAGATAAGCATACATTTTCAGATACAACAGTTTTACAAATATATAAATTTCCTTTTACAAAACCATTTAAAAGAACTTTGCCATTTTTTATGATTTTACAAGAATCTTCTTCGAAGACAACAGTTGTATTATTTTTACACAATTGGCGAACACTTAACAAATTAAAATGTAGATTGTCAACATGATTAACATTAAGAAATTGAACATTATTGCAAGAAACTGTACCTCTACCAATTATATTTCCTTTGGAGTTTCCTCCAAAAATTACCTGTCCACCATCACATGACTTATATGATGAAAAGAGATTATTGTTTCCGGTCATGTGACGCGTGCACCCACTATCGAGTATCCAGTCCATATCGAGGTCAATCTACAATAATGAAGTTGTAACTTTTATGGTCCCCATTTCTCGTGGGTCCTTGATAATTAGTTCCAAGACAAATAATATGCATAACAAGTCAAACAGAATATATACATATATAATACATTACACAACTTTAATATATAATATATCAAACACAAATATATATATATAACACATGTCAAGTCAAACAAAATATATATATATAAGAATTAAAAAAATTAAATAAAATATATATATATATATATGTGCAGTACGTATGTATATATATATATGAATAGTATAAAAAGTACAAATAACAATATTTTACTTATATATAATATATACAAGAAATCATATATAAATTTTAAAACTATATATATAATATATAACACATTTAAAACCATAAACGCATACCACCGGGATTATCATTACTAAACATTCCTTTTGGAATCCATTTATTTACCATTTTAATTTTGCGATTATATTTATCATACACATAAAAACAAGCATTTACATTCGCATTATTATTGGGTTTAGAATATTTATCATGATACATGCGAGCATACGGTTTTCTCGGTATATAATTTGCATTATTCATTTTACGCACATACGGAGGTTTTTGCACATATTGATTTCTTGTATTTACTTTAGGTGATTCATAAAATCTTTTGATGGGTTTACACGAACATTTATCAACACAAGTATTGGAACCAATGCCTTTTCTACATTTTATACGGTTAGGCATATTTAGCATGTTAAAGACTTTCTCATTACTGCTTTGAAAAGCTTTTGCCAATAAATCATCCTTTTCATACGCATCACATTTTGCTTTTAAACATGCAATCTCATTCTCAAGAATATCACATTTTGTACAAATAATATTTTCATGTGATTTTTTATTTAAGCATGCAATTTCTTTATTTAAAACATCACAAGATTTACAAAAATCTTTTTCTCCTAATTTAGTTTCTAATTTAGCAATTATATCCATATCATTTTCAGATTTTTGTTTAACATTATTTATTTCCTTTTTATATGCATTTACAGTTTCTTTTAACATAGCATTCTCATCTTGGTAACGATTTGCAAGAGCGGCCATTTTATGAAAAGATTCATATAATTCTTCAAGATTATTTTCATTATCACTTTCATAATCACTATCGTAATCCGAGTAAGAAGATTTTACCTCGTCGTCGCTTTCGGCCATAAGACAAATGGCTTGATAGTCATCTTCTTCTTCACTCTCGCTCCACGCGCCTCCAATGAAGGCTTTCTCCTTCTTCTTTTGGAACTTGTTCTTTTTCGGACATTCATTGGCGTAGTGGTCTTTGTCATCACATGAGTAGCAAAAGCCTCTCTTTGGCTTAGCTTTATCGTCTTCACTCGAGTCGCCATTTTTCTTAACTTTTTCGTCTCGTTTATGGAACTTACGACTTCGATTTTCACCACCACGACGGTAGTTACCGTTTCTTTGAAATCTGCCATTGTTAGAAAATTTATTATTATTATTAAGAAATTTGGAAAAGTTTCTTACCAACATGGCGACTTCATCGAGAGTTTCGGATGGATCTTTCGAGGAGCTAGCTTTCTCCTTTTTCTTCTCGACTTTTGGTGTTGAGGCATTGAGAGCGATTGACTTCTTTTTGACTTGCTCCCGATCTTTGTTTCTTTTAAGTGCAATTTCATGCACTTTAAGATTACCGATCAAGTCATCTATCTTCATTATGGAAAGGTCACGGGAGTCTTCTAAAGATGTTATCTTTTGCATCCACTCCGAAGGAAGGGCTCGTAGGATTTTCCTTATATAGTCCTCGTTAGGATAAGTGCGATC
Organism: Saussurea involucrata; assembly: GCA_033807775.1. NCBI lineage: Eukaryota > Viridiplantae > Streptophyta > Magnoliopsida > Asterales > Asteraceae > Saussurea > Saussurea involucrata. The sequence continues at coordinate 385,068 of JAWVWS010001274.1, read as the reverse complement.
CAAACCTTTCAAAGTAGTCACAATAAGGTTAAATCTTTTAAACATTGAGTCAATTGACTCATCTTGTTTCATTTCGAACAGTTCATAATCGTGAACTAAAATATTTACTTTACTAGATTTAACTTCCGTGTTTCCACGATGAGTATTATTTAAACTTTCCCATATTTGATTTGCAGTTTTATATGTATATACTCTTTCAATTTCATCAGTTGTTAAAGCAGCATATAATATATTCTTAGCTTCAAAGTTTAAACAAAAATGAGTTTCATCAGAAGTAGTCCATTCATCTATAGGTTTATCAATATAAACATCATCTTTCACAATGGTGGGTTTAAAATTCCCTTTTTCTATAATATTCCAAATCTTTTGATTTTTGCCACGCACGTGACATTCAAATAGCTCGGCCCAAATGCCAAACTTTTCAGTATCTATCAAAGGAGGTTTTGAAAACACGATATTAGTTTGTTGAGCCATTTAGAAGAATAAGAGAAATTTATGCAGAATATTTTTGAAAGACCTGCTCTGATACCAAATGTTGGACAACCTAAGGGGGGGGGTAAGGTTGTAATTTAAAACTTTTACTTTCAAAAATTCTTTTATATATAAATACAGTACAGAAACAGTATAAATAAATCAGAGTATAGAAATAATAAATAAACAACAATTATATAAACAGATATAATTTAAATGCACAGCGGAAATGTAAATAGATAAGGGAAAGAGAATACTTGACAACGATATTTTTAAAGTGGTTCACCAAACACAAAGTTGGCTAGTCCACCTCGAGAAAATAACACTTCTCGGAGATCCAATACGAAAACGTGTTCTTTACGGTAGAAACACAAACCTTAATACAACAAACGCGAATCACTCTACTTTGAGAGATTAATGTGGATCACTCACTCTTATTCAAACACTTACAAGAGGGTATAATTTTAATATGAATAATCACTCTTGAATAAGGTTTATCACTTGGATATTTTTAGAGAGTTTGATCACTTGAGTTGTGTTGCTGATTCAACTAATCGAGAGATTTTAATCTGCTATCAACTCAAGATTTCTTACTCAAAAACGAGTTTTATAATTTTAACAGTTTTAAATATCAAGAGAAGATGCTGCAGAGTCTTTATCAAATGCAGAGGAGTTAATGTGAATTGGTAGCATTGAAAGCTGGTGGTTGCATGTATTTATACTGGATGAGCAACAATCCTGAGGCTTTCGCGGTATACCGGCAATCCATCGCGGTATACCGTGCAGAAGAAAGTACACTGCAGAGGAGAAGGTCAACCCTGCAAAAAAAAACGGTAAAGGTACCCGCGGTATACCGCGTTGCACACGGCGGTATACCGCCTGACAGTCGTACAAAAAGGGTGGTCCAATCAATCAGCATGCCGCCGCGGTATACCGGCTTTCCATCGCGGTATACCGCCCAGATAAAAGGTGCAGGAAGAAGTACGCATCGCAGATTTCTTCTAGAAACAAATCCTTCTCAAAGACAGCAAGATGATAAGATGTCTGACTTGGTTTATTTTAAAAAACACAGTATTAGAAAAATCCAAGTGGTATATTATTTTAGGGTGATTTATCATTTTAAAATAAAATGACGCAAATCTTCAGACTTGGATTCTTCAGATAAAAAATTTATCGAGATCATTTAATAACTGCACACTCAGATAAAATATTAGATAACAAATAATGCGGTGTGTTTTGTAATCATCAAAATAAATATGGAGATGTGATTTTATGTGTACCAAAAATATATCTTAATATTAAAGCTGGGTACACTTGCACCAACAAAGATGATCTGAACTGCTAACAAACAAATTCAAGTTGTTTGTGTTTTGCGTTCTTGCAAAATCCAGAGGTAAAATGGTCTAAATCAATGCCAAAGTAAGTATAACACTTATGGTATGCTTCTGCCGAGCGGCGACCAAGCTTCTGCCGCATGCGACCAAGCTTCTGCCGCACGCGACCAAGCTTCTGCCGCACGCGACCAAGCTTCTGCCGCACGCGACCAAGCTTCTGCCGCACGAGACCAGCTTCTGCAGAGCCGCGACCAAACTTCTGCAGAACCTTTGTCAAACGTTTGTCAAGCAACGATCACTTTTGTCGACCACTCAGACCGATTTCTGGCGACAACTCGTACTTTGGCTCGGATTTTTGGCGACCACCTTCTGTGGTACTGTTCACTACAGAACTTCTGTGAAACCCAGCAGAGCTTCTGTGGACCGAACTTCTGCAACCGAGCCTAAGAGCCCAAAGCGCAACGTTTTAGTGTTCTTGCTGTCAGCTTTGCGCACCTGTCGTATTTTCAACATAACTTTTTCATCGAAGCTCCAAATTTGATGAATCCAGATGCGTTGGATTCCTAAGACATAGATGAACACTTTTCGTGTTTTGATCTTGGTCTGAATCGGTGTTATTCTTGGTCAGAATCTCTGTTAAAGACAGTATACTTCTGCTGGACAGAAAGTTGAGTTTGACAAATCATCATCAGAGCTCTATCGGCAGTACGAGCAACTTCTGCCGACCAACTTCTGCCGACTAACTTCTGTGGTACTGTTCACCACAGAACCTCTGTGAAATCCGACAGAACCTCTGTGGATTGAACCTCTACGACTCAACCTAAGAGCCCGATTTGTGTTTGTTTGACAGATTTGCGCTGCTTCAGAAAAATGCGCATAACTTTTGACTCGGTGCTCCAAATTACTCGATTCCAGCAGCATTGGAAAGATAATTCCCAGACGCACGACTTTGATGATTTGAGTTTTCTCAAATTATGTGAGCTGATATGCCGAAATCTGCTTCAAAGTCTGCTGTAAAGTGCTGGACCGAAAGCATTGCAATTAATTCATGCTCTTTCCGCTTTCAAGAGCGGTGTTCTCTCAACGGTTCTTCATGGTGTCAAGCTACATTTGTCACATTTTAAATGTCTCCATCCTCTGTTATTCACGTTTAAAGCTCGGTGGATGAGCCTACATTTGAGGGGGAGCACATGATGCCTTGAAGACTTGAAGAACGGAACATCAAAGGTTCTAAAGAAAGCAAGGGGAGACTATAAAATGATGCTTTCTTTATAAAACATTAGGGGGAGATTGTTAGCTTTAATTAGCTCCTAATTTAATGAATGTTTTATAAAGATATTTTGATGTTTTAGATATTTTCTTATAGATATTTACTTAGATATTTTATATAGATATTGTCTAGATATTAGATATCTTAAATATCTAATGTAAATATGGCCCTATATAAGAGGTGTCCATATGTCTTTTTAAGCAGAGAGAAATTTTGGAGAGCACACAAAAACACACATAGACTAGATGAGAGTCGGTTTTACATGTTAAGTGTGGTGTTCTTCATGTTTTCTCCTCTCCATATTTAATCGTCAATGAATATGAGATAAGTTTCTTTATAATTGTTCTTCATGCATATCTTATCTCTATATTTAAATATGGATTCTATATTTCTTCTATTGTTGCTCATAAACGGGACCAACAATAGTGTTATATATAGATAAAGTGCGGTTTATTTTATTTCAACGTATAATAGTGTTATATATAGATAAAGTGCGGTTTATTTTATTTCAACGTATCATATTGTTATATATAGATAAAGTGCGGTTGTATTTTATTTCAACGTATAATAGTGTTATATAAAGATAAAGTGCGGTTGTATTTTATTTCAACGTATAATAGTGTTATATATAGATAAAGTGCGGTTTATTTTATTTCAACGTATAATAGTGTTATATATAGATAAAGTGCGGTTTATTTTATTTCAACGTATCATATTGTTATATAGAGATAAAGTGCGGTTTAGGGACCCTAGTTGTCATTCTTAAAAGTTTAGGACCTAATTGGCATTCTTAAAAGTTTAAGGACCTAAGTTGTCATTCTTAAAACCGTAGGGACCTAAGTTGTCATTCTTAACATTTTTTTATAAAAAACACATATTTAACAATTTTTTTATAAAATGTGTTTTTTTATAAAAAATTGTTAAGAGTGTGTTTTTATAAACTTAGGTCCCTACGGTTTTCATAAATGGTCCCTTGCAATTGAAAAGTCACAAAATAAAACCATCGCGGGATTAGCCCGCGATCGCGGGATTGAATTTTTCAAAAATGGTCCCTGCAAGTTTAAAAAAGTGTCAGAAATGGTCCCTGAGCCCGCGATCGCGGGCTCCATCGCGGAAAAAAGGGCATTTTGGCAAACTGAGAGAGATTTAGGGCATTTTGGTAAGACTTGGTCAAACTTAGGGTATTTTAATTAATTTCCCTTTTTTTAATACTGTTTGATTTATTTGATTTGATTTTATAATAATTTTGAATTTAAGATGGTGATTTCTAAAATTCCAATGTAAAATGCTCATTATTAAAACCACTAAAATTATGGGTATCACTAATGAATTGCAAAATTATAATTATAAATATAATTAGATTTTGGATCCATAGAGGAAAACTTGAAAAAAAAAAATCAAGATCTTTGAAATTTTCAAGAGGATGAGAGTATTGAAATGAAGAGAAAGATTGGTGTGTTGAAAATATGTCAAGATTGGTCTCTATTTGTAGGGAATTGAAAAATATGAGTTTTGTATATTTTTTAATTTTTAATTTTTTTATTAAAGTTATCTTTTTAATCAGATAAGTTTTAGGGAGATTAATTAAAATACCCTTAGTTGACTGACGTTTCATCGAAATGCCCTTTCTCTCTCTCAATTTGAAAAAATACCCTGAAAATCCGTGGCTTCACCCGTGGCCCACGGATTATGTTTCCAAAAGCCACATTCACCCCCATGATCCGTGGGCCTTGTAAAAAGATCCGTGGCCCTTGTAAATTCATCCGTGGTGGATGATTTTGGGGATTTTTGATTGTTTTGAATTGAAATGTTACACTTTCAACTCCTATACTTATTTACTTACTTTACTTTATACCTTTTACTTTCATAATTTTAATTTTACATTTAACACATATAATCGTTTATTAACTAAAATACGTTAAAAAAACGTTTTAATTTTAACAAGTTACACCATTATAATCGTTTTTTCGATACGTTCGAAATGAGCCCAATATTGAATATTTTTTTATTTATATATTTTATTATATATCATATACACTACATAAAAATATTTTTTATATTTAAAATTCATATTCTTATAGTTAATTATTTAATTTATGGTACTCTTATAGTTAAAATACGTTTTATTTATTTTATTATCGATGGTCCAAGTGTAAGTATTAAAAATTGACGGAGACTTTGTGATGGACAGACATCGATCCTTTTGTGCATACTCTGTAACTGCAAATACTTCAGCTCCAAACACACATGAATCATCATTCGCCAAATACTCATTTTCACAATTCTTAAATGAGTCCAGTGATACCAATTTGTCAAAACCCCACTTCATATTCTTCTCGTGAAACCTTGTCCTATTGCCATTCACGATATCTATGATTATTATGTTAATGCGATAAGAGTGTAAAACAAAATTGAAAAAAATAAGAGATGTACCATAAATTAACTATAAGGGTATGAATTATAAATATTAAAAATATTTTTATGTAGTATATATGATATATATTAAAATATATAAATCAAAAAATATTCAATATTGGGCTCATTTCGAACGTATCGAAAAGACGATTATAATGGTGTAACTTGTTAAAATTAAAACGTATTTTTTTAACGTATTTTAGTTAATAAACGATTATATGTATTAAATGTAAAATTAAAATTATGAAAGTAAAAGGTATAAAGTAAAGTAAGTAAATAAGTATAGGGGTTGAAAGTGTAACATTTCAATTCAAAACAATCAAAAATCACCAAAATCGGATGAATTTACAAGGGCCACGGATCTTTTTACAAGGCCCACGGATCATTGGGGGTGAATGTGGCTTTTGGAAACATAATCCGTGGGTCAAGGGTGAGGCCACGAATTTTCAGGGTATTTTTACAAATTGAGAGAGAGAAAGGGTATTTCGATGAAACGTTAGTCAACTTTGGGCATTTTAATTAATTTCCCTAAGTTTTATCCTAATAAAATCTAAACCAACCAATTAGATTTTTTCACCTACTTATATAATTTATCTATTTATATACATCTTAGATTTTAATGTTTTGTTTTGTTTTTTGTCTTTGTCAATTTTATAAAATGGTTTTATGGATTTAAATTTAATAATAAATCATTTACTTTAGTTTTATAATATAATGTTTTTGATTAAAATAATAATTAAGTATTCTGTTAGATTTCAATAATAATTAAGTATTCTGTTAGATTTCAAATGGTTTGAAGAGTTTGGTTTGCATTCAAACAACCACAACCTCAAATACTTTATATTTACGTATGAAAGAAGGTATTAGATTCTCTCAAGAGACATCTCCACTTGGTTAGCTGGTTTATACCAACTTTTCTTTTTAACCTTCCAAAGAATCCAAAGTAAAAAAGAAAATGTTACAAAAGCACTCCAAACTTCAAAGCATGCAATAACCCTTCACAAAAGCTATTCCAAAAAACAACATTTTCCCCTTCCAACCCCATATAACCAAAATCAACTTCACTTTCATCAATCCCTACCCATTTCTTGCTAAAATATTTGTGACAATGCCAAACAAAGGAGTCGGTGCGTTCGTTTGTCTTGTCATCATCACGTTCGACATAACTGCATGCATCCTCGGGATTAGAGCCGAAGCAGCCCAAAGCCAGGTTCGATAACTGTTTTTTTTGGATAACTATAGAAGTTGGGATCAGTTTCAAGTAATGTTAACCGTCAAACAAACCTCCGATAGCTTTGAGGAGACTTGAAGTAGTAATCAGTAAAAAATAGTTTAATTGTTTTGTTCATTTAAAAAATGAATTTGGTGTTTTGATGAACAGGAGAAGCATTTGAGGTTGTGGCTGTTTGAATGCAAAGAACAAAGCCATGAGGCGTTTAGGCTAGGGTTGGGTGCCATTGTGCTACTGATTGCAGCCCATGTGTTGGCTAATTTGCTAAGTGGTTGCACCGTTTGTAACCATGATGAGATCCAAAAAGCTTCTCTTGGGAGACAACTGTCATTGCTATCCCTATTCTTTACATGGTATTAATTCCTCCTTTGAATCCATTTGCAAAAGCATTTTGCAACAGATTTACAACTGTTATAAATTAATATATATTTTATGGATTCAAATATAAAACTTATTAGATCTGTCTGGATACATTTTGTGTTGGTGATTTTAGTGAAATCATCGGTCCATTTTGTGTAGTTGGATTCACAAAGGTAATAATGGGGTTGTTAGCTAAGCTATAACATGGGTTAGGAGGTGTGGAGTGCACACTCGTGTAAGCTAACTAAAACCCGGGATTGTTGGACGGTTAAAATCGACAAGTTACAAAGTGGTTTCATGAGCTGGGCGTCGGGGCCACTTGTGGCGCTACTTATCTAGCACGGGAAGTAGCCCCAGGCTCTGGAATGTTGCCCGCGCTCCTTTTGGGGCTACTTATCTAGAGCGGGAAGTAGCGTCGGGCTCTGGAATGTTGCCTGCGCTCCTTTTGGCGCTACTTATCTAGCACGGGAAGTAGCGCCGGCGTCAGGGATGTTTTCTCACTTTGTAACTCCCAATTTTGTAACCGACGTCATTAAGTCCACAATCAAATCTCATTAAATGAGAGATTATTTCCTGATTCAATATAGTGTAGGTTACATTTCTAAAGTGTATAAGTATGAATCGATTAGTGCCTTAATCGAGACACCGAAACAAAGAGATTATCCCCTAGAGACTTTCGTGATGCCCAGGCATATAGGGTCGAAATATCTCTTACGGAAAGCGAGCTCTCACGCTATCTCTGCGTTTTATCCAAGTCATTCTACATCTCTTTCTCTCTCAACTTTTCGAATTCCTCCAACAATCGTAAGAGATATTTGCTTATCGCGAGAGAGATGGCGAATGATCAAATTGTAAGAGACATGACTTCCAAGTTCACGAAACTTGAGAAGTTTGAAGGCGTGGACTTCCGTAGATGGCAGAAGAAGATGCACTTCTTATTGACAACTTTGAAGGTGGCGTATGTACTAAGCACCCCGATACCGGAGCTGATAGAGAACGAGACGTTGGAGGTTACCCGGCGTCGCGGCAAGTGGGAGAATGACGACTACATCTGTCGTGGCCACATCTTGAACGGTATGTGTGACTCCCTCTTCGATATCTATCAAAATGTGGAATCCTCCAAAGAGCTATGGGACTCTCTCGAGTCCAAATACATGACCGAGGATGCTTCTAGTAAGAAGTTCCTCGTTAGTAATTTTAACAATTACAAAATGGTGGACTCAAGGCCGGTGATGGAGCAATACAACGAGCTCCTTCGCATTTTAGGCCAATATGCTCAACATGATATGAAGATGGACGAATCCATCTCCGTATCGAGCATTATTGATAAACTGCCCCCCTCTTGGAAAGACTTTAAACACATGTTGAAACATAAGAAGGAAGAGTTGTCTCTTGTGCAACTCGGTAGTCACTTGCGCATAGAGGAATCTCTTCGGGCGCAAGAGGCTGACAAACCTAAAGTAAAGGAGGTTTCTGCACCTTCGGTGAACATGGTGGAAGGGGGAAAGACTAATAATTTCAAGGGAAAACAAAAGTTCAACGAAGCCAAGAAAGGGTCAAACAAGAAGGTTAAATTAACCTGTTGGACATGTGGGATGACCGGCCATCTCAAGAGGGATTGTCGGGTTGTCAAGAATAAGAATGGTGTAAGCACAAGTGGTGGTGGGCAAGGATCCAAGGATCAAAACCCACGACAAGGTCAGTTTCTTGACTTTGGTTTTTAATTCAATTGTGAATTATGTACCACTAATATCCTAATCTGTTTATGTACAGGATGATGATGTTGCTTGGTGGATCGACTCGGGTGTTACAAGTCATGTGTTCAAAGATCGCTGTTGGTTCGTCTCTATGGAACCGGTTGAAGACGGATCAATGATACACATAGGGAACGAGTCGAGTGCTACCATTCTTGGAAGAGGCTTAGTTAGGCTAGAATCTAGTTCTGGCAAAATAAGTTGAATTTTGATGTTTTGATTGTACCACAAATTTGAAAGAATTTGGTTTTCGGTAACATCTTGAATAAGTTAGGATATAGGCAATTTTGTGAGTCGGACAAGTTTATCTTGTCAAATGATGGCTCTTTTGTAGGATTTGGTTTATGTTGAATTACATGGTTGAGTTAAATTTGAATGAAAGAATTTGTTTCAAATTTTGTTTATGATGCAATTGAATTGCCTTATGTTGCTTTATAAATTTCTTTATGATACAAATGAATGTTGTGTTTAAAATTCTATGTATATTGCAAACGAATTTTGTTTAAAAATTATGTTTATGTGGCAAGTGAATTTTGTGTTTAAAATTCTGTTTGTTACATATGAATTTTGTCTAAATCCTGTTTATGTTACATATGAATTTTGTTTACATTCTGTTTTGTTGCAAATGAATTTTGTGTTTAAAATTCTGTTTTGTTGCAAATGAATTTTGCGTTTAAAATTCTGTTTTGTTGCAAATGAATTTTGTGTTTAAAATTCTGTTTTGTTGCAAATGAATTTTATGTTTAAAATTCTGTTTATGTTCCATATGAATTTTGTTTAAAATTCTGTTTATGTTACATATGAATTTTGTCTAAATTCTGTTTATGTTACATATGAATTTTGTTTAAATTCTGTTTATGTTACATATGAATTTTGTTTAAATTCTGTTTATGTTACTTTATAAATTGTTTTATATTGTAAATAAATTGCTTGATGGATTTGGGGTGAAGCCATTCTAGGCTTGGTTTTTTGGCTGAATCAAGTTCCCAATAAAGGAACAAGATTACCCCATATGAACTTTGGTCCGAAGGCCTAACTTGAGTTTTATTCAAGTTTGGGGTTGTCGAGCGGTAGTTCGATGTTCGATTACCCGAACCCAAAAGGAAGACTTTGGGTGATGCATCTTTGTTGGATATGCCGAGCATTCCAAAGCATATAGGTTCTATGTTATTGAACCTAATGATTCTATAGCGATTCACACCGTTATAGAATCAAGAGATGTAATTTTGATGAGACTAGATTCTCTTCAATGTCGAGGCCAAAGGACATAGTTCCAGTACTAGTGAAACTAGTGAAGTTGAAGAACAAGCAATTGTTCCAACCGAATCTCCGATGCTTCGAAGGAGCAAAAGAGGAAGGATTGAAAAATCCTTTGGTCCCGATTTCCAAGTACACTTGGTAGAGGGATCAAGAGATGAGATTGGATCCCAATTCCTTTACTGTTATAGTGTTGAGGAGGATCCAAAATCATTTGATGAGGCTATGAAGTCTCAAGACATTGCTTTCTGGAAGGAAGCAATACATGATGAGATGGACTCCATCATGGGGAATAATACTTGGGTATTATCGGACTTGCCACCGGGTTGCAAACCTTTGGGTTGCAAGTGGATCTTCAAAAGGAAGATGAAAGCGGATGGGTCAATCGACAAGTTCAAGGCTCGATTAGTGATCCAAGGCTTTAGGCAACGGGAAGGCATAGATTATTTTGTTACTTATGCCCCGGTTGCAAGAATCTCCATGATTAAATTGTTGATAGCTTTAGGTGCTATTCACAATTTAGTGATTCACCAAATGGATGTCAAAACGACATTCTTGAATGGTGATTTGGAGGAGGAAGTTTACATGAAACAACCGGAAGGTTTTGTTATGCCCGGGATAGAGCATAAGGCATGTAAAACTTGTAATGTCATATGTCGGGTTTCCCTCAATATTGGAGGGATATTCGGATGCAAGTTGGATTACCAATTTGGAAGATCACTCTTCCACGAGTGGTGGGGTATACTTGCTTGGGGTAGGTGCCATCTCATGGGCTTCCAAGAAGAAAACTTGCATCACGAGTTCGACTATGGAGTCGGAATTTGTGGCGTTAGCCGCTGCCGGTAAAGAGGCGGAATGGCTAAGAAATTTTGGTCCATGAAATTCCATTATGGCCGAAACCAATATCGCCAATTTCTATCCGTCGTGATAGTGAGGCTACTTTGGCTAAAGCTTATAGATAAATGTATAATGGCAAGTCTAGACACTTAGGTGTTAGACATAGCATGATTCGTGAGGTAATCACGAATGGGGTGATTTCGGTTGAGTTTGTTCGGTCGCAACAAAATCTAGCGGACCACTTGACGAAGGGGTTAGCTAGCGACTTGGTTCACAAGTCGGTAATAGGGATGGGATTAAAGTCCATCTAAATCTCTAACGGTGAGATACCCAATTCCCTTCTAATACAACGTTAGAAGCTGAATTCAATGGGAAAGCTCACCCTAAGAGATTGGAGCACAAGACGGTCATCCCAAGGTGTGTGCTCGGTACTGCAAGTGAAGGAGGTAATTGTTCTTTTGTAAAAATGCATGTGCAGGTGCATGAGGAAAAGAACTACCTATATGAGTGTGAAGTGTGGCCGCTTCAAAAAGCTTGGACTTGGCTTTGATACACTCATGAATGGATAAGGACACATGGCCTGTATAGTGTCAAGTTTATGCTTTAGATAATTTTTAAATTCATGTGTATGTTATTTTCTGGTACTCAAATGGGTTGACGGGTTCAATCCTTAGGACACCCGGATTCTCGAGTATTTGAAATGTGTAATATACTAAGATGGAAATTCAATCTTTTAGATATTTTCATTTATGCATGAGTTTGTTTACCTGTATTGTAATTTTATTTTGTGAATCAAGGATTGCACTAAAATGGGGGAGGAATGTTGGTGATTTTAGTGAAATCATCGGTCCATTTTGTGTAGTTGGATTCTGTAACACCCGAAAAATCCTTGTTAGTAATAGTAGTCCTAATATTTCTTTATATTTTAATTTCTTAGATTATGATTATCCTAAGAAATTTCCGTGATTGTTACTTGTTAATTGAGAACTTCCGATAGAAATCCGTAAATTTATTCCTTAAGGAAATTAATGAAAAATAGATGATATAGTTAAATATTAGATTTTATGGACTAGTTGGATGGGTAATTTGAATACGAGTTCAACGGTACTTTCCGGGGTAAAATCAGAGTTTTAACGAAGAAGTTACGGCCAAATCAGTGGAAATTGAGAAACTAGCAAACAAAAGCTGGCGCCGATGGTTGGCGCCGATTCATCGGCGCGGGTGATCGGCGCCGAGCACTTGACGTGCCAAAAGGGGATTAAACCCACCTCTTGTCCTTAGTCATTTACATTTTCCCTTAGAGTTCTCAAAATCAGACTTTTGCTCCTGCTCTCTACTTCTCAGGCGATTTTCCCATCTAAGCTTAAGGTAAATTCACATCTCTCAATCATACTTCAATTCAAGCAATTAGTAGATGAATCTTACCAATTAAACTTGAATTAGGGCATTATATCTTCATTTCATCTTGATTGGAGTGTTTGAGTTCAAATCATCAAGATTGGGTTATTTGAATTGAAGATTTAAGGTGAGTAACTTGTATCTAATTGGTTGTATTATACTTTACTACCATTCTTATTCTTGATTTTGATATTGATAATGAGAAATCTTGGTTTATAAGCTTTTAATGGTTAAGAGGGAAACAAGAAGAGTTCAAGTAAGTTATGGTGAATTAATTGTGTTCATTATCTATAATGCTATGATAAATGTTAGTGTTAAAGGTTTGGGTGTGATTATACTTTATTGGTATATTATTATTATGATGATGGCTTAATACATGTCTTAATGAAGCAAGGATGGCTTAATGGTCAAAATGGACATATTATTGAATTGTAAACATGGATGTTTATTATTGATATTTCATAGAATGTGATTTGATACACATGGATGTATATGAACTACATGGAAGTAGTATTGATCATGTTAAATGGTTGGACCATTGTTATGTGTTAAAAATGTTTGAATATTATTTGGATTAATATATTTGGTATTCACATAATTGGAGGAGCACCTAGTAGGCATTGGAGGATATATTCTTACACACCGTGGGGTAAGTGTAATTGATTCATACCTTCGGATACCGTGGGGTTTTCCGTTGTGTTATGCCTTGTGACAATACCGTGGGGTACCGATCAAGGTATATCTTCAATTATGATGTAACTGGGTAGCGATATGGACCTTCTCCATGGAATCCAATTTGTGAATGTATCGAATTGTTATTCCTACATGCTATGATTATGCTCTATGTGCTATGTGTAAACCTCACTTAGGCTTTAAAAGCCTAACACTTGTTATGTGTTTTATGTGTTACAGATATTAGTGGTTCCGGACACAAGAAGGTTTAGACTGGGGTTCTGAGCATGGGATCATTATTGGAGAGTTAAAGATTTGAAGATTAATAATAGAACTTCCCGACACTTTTTGTAATCTGATTTCCATAGTAGAGATCGGACAAGCTAGCGGTCCATTAGTAGTTATGATTATCTAAATCTTTGTATTAATGGTTATGTAATGATAATTAGGTATACTTTCACTTTGGAAATGTGTACCACTCTTCCGTTTTATGGAAGTTTTTGTTGACCCCTGTTTTGGGGTGTTACAAGTTGGTATCAGAGCAATAGTTTAAGCGAACTAAGTATGCTGATGAGATACTTAGACTTAAGCTGAGATGAATTAAGTTATGACTTGTGAGATTTGGGTAGAAATACTAGGACGGGATAGTCTTAGAGTCAACGGAAATACGTGGAATTAGTACTGTGATAATGGTAACAAGGATTCTCATGTATGATATGTTCACAATTTCAATTAGCTACTGTTATTATGAATATATTATTACGCGAGCATGCTTATTTCTAAATTGTTACAGTGACTAACGATCGGTAAAGTACGTTTTGTATAAGGGTATGTGCATAACCATTTTCTTATGATTATCCCTTTAGGTTATAGTAGAATGATGGTGAATATGCCACCAAAATCCTTTGGAGGAAAGATCGGTAAATGATTGGGGGTTGGAAGGACAACCTGGAAATTGGCGGGACTCATGAACGTCCGCCAAGGTAACCTTTAATAGGTGGTTGATGCGTGTAGAAATAGAATATGAAATGTTGACCAAGACGAAAATAGTATGACATGGTTGATACGTGAATCGTGGAATGTATGTATAGCAAACGTCATAAGGCCGAGAGGGCGACCACCGGTCGGAGGTAGAATGTCAATGATAAGTTACGTAAGTAAGACGATTGACCTCGTTGAGTAATTAGCCTTCATTTGCAAGTAAAGTTTTTATGCTTGGTGTTCTAGAGTATGTTACATGAATTTTCATGATTTCAAACCAATTGCATAAATAACAGTTTTAGTCAAGGTTGAATTAGTATGTGCAAGTGAGTATTTAAAGAAAAGGCAATCCCATTTACGTTGCACAATGAAATTTTGGAGTTGTTACAAAATATTTCTTACTTTAAAAGAAATTTTTTTTTAATATAAATGAGTGTGAGAATCGACTAGCTTACTTCGTGTCGGTAATTTCTTTCAAACTTTTGTCGTATGAAAAGATTTTCATTAAATATATTACGGTCATAACAACATCGTTTTGGTTGAAAAAGATTAAGTTTCTTTTTGGAAAGTAGTATGCAAACGATTCTTGTGATCGTTGTGCAGTACACTGAAGTTATAAGAATTTTGGGGTCATGTGTACCCAAGTTGCTCCAAGTATTGTTCTTTAAAATGAGGAAATGTGCGAAATAATATATTTAATACATTGTTATGTATGAAGGCTATGAACGAACTAAGTCGTAAAATATTACTATAAGCTAAGAGAGAACTCTGAGAATGTAGAGGTGTTGAATAAATCATGGGAGGATGTTTGTAATTTTGGTAATTGTGTTCAAGAGGAAGGTGAACAATGGGAGAGTTGAAAGTGGACTTAGTGTCGGTTGTAAGAAGGTTTATACCCTTGTTTGGTAACTAGAAATACAGTTGGTAAGGGACGGTTGTGTCCAAAGAAAGGATTAGTAGTCATCAAGGTGATGGAATTAGCAAATTGTATGAGTAGTGTGGTGAGACAGTAAGGAAATACCTTCGACGTTAAATAAGAATTTATGGTGATCTTGTGATATTAGTATTGCACGAATAAGTTTGAAATGAAGACGATGAGATGTAAATTGTATTATGTTTGGTTGAAAGGATTAGGTTCGGTCCTTGTTAATGAATAGATTAAAGAAGTATCGATAGGTCGACTATTGGCTTTGAAGTCGATAGTTATGTAAGGTGTATGAGACCTTCCGTCTGTCACTGGGTGCGTCCCGCGTATGCCTGCGCGGACAGGAATAAGACCGTGAGCGGTACCGGTAAGCTATTATGCAAAGGGTATGCGCAAGGCAATTACTATTGGGTACGACCTGGTTAAGGATTTTGAGTGATTGAAGAATAAATCACTGATGATAGAAGTCTCGAATTATTGTTGCACAAGCGAAAGATATGTAGTTAAAATTACGCTTTTAATATTTTGTGGATGTGCAATATTTATGAGGTATTACGTTTTAAAAATGTGCACATGTGAGTTGGGGGATTTTGGTAAAACTTTGTTTTGGGGCCGATGGCCAATTAAGAGATTAAAAAGGGTAAAGAATTGGGTAACAATGTATTTTGGTTTATGTACTCGTGTGTGTGGCACATGTTTAACCAAACGTTTATTTTAGCCTTAAAGGCTTGATTGATATTCAAATGAGTCTTTTGAATGTTTGTCAGTTTTAATGACTCGAGATGGAGTCTTGGTTGTATTATATGCTTAACTGCATTTTATTTGAATAAGTGTCGGTCTTAAGTGTAAAGATTGTTTGATAACTTTCGCGTTTTTTAATACCTTAGGAACTAACGAACCTTGGCGAGGTATATACATTGTGAAGTATATAAGAATTGCATATACCTATATAAATTGACTTCGTTGGGAAAATAGCAATGAAGGAGTCATAGATTTATTATGCCTCGGAACGTATGTTGCATAATGATCATTGATCCTTGGAGTTGATGGCTAGGTTTTGAACTCAGTTGAGTCTTAAGAGCATTGACCTGATTTAATAAGCTCGTTGTAGGCTTGGGTTGGGATTACATGGATTGTATTAAAATAGATGTTTGAATGATGTGAATGTTTTGGGTATTCTTTTGGATTTAATTATTGTTAAGTCTTAAATCAGAAGAATAAAAGCTGAAGGACCACTTTGTAAGAGTGTTAAGATTTTGAAAGACTGTTGTGTTATAGAAGTGTTTTACTTGCAATGTGGATGGTTTACAAAGGAGAAAGTATTAGGCACAAATAAAGTGAGGTATGGAAAATGTTAATCTGTGAAGGATTGTACCGTGTTTTAGTATTGGTTTGGAATCACAAGGAGCTAGTATGAACGAATAAGTTCAAGTTATTTAGCAAATCGAAAGTGGTAGTTCAACTAAAGTTGGGGAGGAGATATTTAGTGAAATAAACTCGGTTAAAATGTGTATGAATGATTGTGAGAAACCTGGTCTGTGGTGAAAGGCTATATGTGAAGAATGTATGAGTGAGTATTGGTATTAACTGCCAAGATAAATGTGTCAACTAGTATGTATTATGAAGTTAGAATTAGGAAGTATCTGATGGAAGTCTTTTCGGGGATTCCAGATGAATAGTACTAATTGTCAATAAAGCTGTTGGATTATGTGGTTGTAAGATGGTGTAGTGATTTGGCTATAATTGGAATAGAATGTCGAGCGGTAGTGTGAGTTCATCCAAAGTGATTTTGGTTGTGTGAGTCGTTAAATAAGTTTATGACTTTGAATCATAGAAAGTTTAATAAAGATGAGAAAGTGTTATCGGTATGTGGAAAAGTTGGGAGAAAGAGACAAATAATGATTGGAGGGTAATACTTCATGTTAACGTAGGAGGTAATGATAGAAAGGTCGGACCTAAGAATGTAGTTATACTACAGGTTCAATGGAATTATCACCTTTGATATATAATATTTTAATGCTTGGTTGCAATGTGGTCGCGTAGTACGATGTTGATGTGAGGAAGTGATAGCATTCTATACCGAAGAAACGCATAAGTTATGGATGTAATAATGGACTGACGTGGTTGTTGAAATATCTAATAGTAACGAGTATGCTTAATTTACAGTGTACGTGGAAATTTCAAGTAGTACATGTTAATGTTATTTTGAGATCTGGAGAGTGAGTTGGGATGATGATGGGGTGAAAGGAAGACTCTTGTTCTTCTTAATCCCATTGGTTTTAGGTGAAGAAAATACTGTAATCGTTAAGCTATAGTGTTGGAGTATTCAGTAGATGTAAAAGAAATACCTCGAATGCAGTTCTCGGTGTTACGAGGATTTGGCTAGAGATCTTAACTGACGTTTTTAGAGAAACTATCCTTTTGGACTGTAGCTGTGTGGTGGATATTCCGTGTAAACAAGAGAGAAATGATAGCAGTATGCTAGAATAAGATGTAGTCAAACATGGATTTGATGATAACAATTATTCTAAGAGGATTGGTTTGCAGGTATATCATTTGGATCTTCCGCCAGAGTTGGGAGGGGTACATAATACCTTCCAAGTATGTTATCTTCGGAAATGTTTGGCCGAAGAGAAAGATGTGATTTCACTCACTGATGTGAGAGTAGATAAAAAGAGTCACGGTGTGGAAGAACCAGAGGCAATTTTGGAAAGATCAGTTAGGAAGCTACGTAATGATAAGGAAGTAGCTATGTTGAAAGTTCAGTGGGAACACCACCGAGGTAGTAATGTAACTTTAGAATCGAAAGAGAGTATGAGGGATAGATATCCTCATTTGTTTACCTGACTTTGATTTCGAGGACGAAATCATTTTCAAGTTGGGGAGAATTGTAACACCCGGAAAATCCTTGTTAGTAATAATAGTCCTAATATTTCTTTATATTTTAATTTCTTAGATTATGATTGAATTCCTAAGAAATTTCCGTGATTGTTACTTGTTAATTGAGAACTTCCGATAGAAATCCGTAAATTTATTCCTTAAGGAAATTAATGAAAAATAGATGATATAGTTAAATATTAGATTTTATGGACTAGTTGGATGGGTAATTTGAATACGAGTTCAACGGTACTTTCCGGGGTAAAATCGGAGTTTTAACGAATAAGTTACGGCCAAATCAGTAGAAATTGAGAAACTAGCAAACAGAAGCTGGCGCCGATGGTTGGCGCCGATTCATCGGCGCGGGTGATCGGCGCCGAGCACCTGACGTGCCAAAAGGGGATTAAACCCACCTCTTGTCCTTAGTCATTTACCTTTTCCCTTAGAGTTCTCAAAATCAGACTTTTGCTCCTGCTCTCTACTTCTCAGGCGATTTTCCCATCTAAGCTTAAGGTAAATTCACATCTCTCAATCATACTTCAATTCAAGCAATTAGTAGATGAATCTTACCAATTAAACTTGAATTAGGGCATTATATCTTCATTTCATCTTGATTGGAGTGTTTGAGTTCAAATCATCAAGATTGGGTTATTTGAATTGAAGATTTAAGGTGAGTAACTTGTATCTAATTGGTTGTATTATACTTTACTACCATTCTTATTCTTGATTTTGATATTGATAATGAGAAATCTTGGTTTATAAGCTTTTAATGGTTAAGAGGGAAACAAGAAGAGTTCAAGTAAGTTATGGTGAATTAATTGTGTTCATTATCTATAATGCTATGATAAATGTTAGTGTTAAAGGTTTGGGTGTGATTATACTTTATTGGTATATTATTATTATGATGATGGCTTAATACATGTCTTAATGAAGCAAGGATGGCTTAATGGTCAAAATGGACATATTATTGAATTGTAAACATGGATGTTTATTATTGATATTTCATAGAATGTGATTTGATACACATGGATGTATATGAACTACATGGAAGTAGTATTGATCATGTTAAATGGTTGGACCATTGTTATGTGTTAAAAATGTTTGAATATTATTTGGATTAATATATTTGGTATTCACATAATTGGAGGAGCACCTAGTAGGCATTGGAGGATATATTCTTACACACCGTGGGGTAAGTGTAATTGATTCATACCTTCGGATACCGTGGGGTTTTCCGTTGTGTTATGCCTTGTGACAATACCGTGGGGTACCGATCAAGGTATATCTTCAATTATGATGTAACTGGGTAGCGATATGGACCTTCTCCATGGAATCCAATTTGTGAATGTATCGAATTGTTATTCCTACATGCTATGATTATGCTCTATGTTCTATGTGTAAACCTCACTTAGGCTTTAAAAGCCTAACACTTGTTATGTGTTTTATGTGTTACAGATATTAGTGGTTCCGGACACAAGAAGGTTTAGACTGGGGTTCTGAGCATGGGATCATTATTGGAGAGTTAAAGATTTGAAGATTAATAATAGAACTTCCCGACACTTTTTGTAATCTGATTTCCATAGTAGAAATCGGACTAGCTAGCGGTCCATTAGTAGTTATGATTATCTAAATCTTTGTATTAATGGTTATGTAATGATAATTAGGTATACTTTCACTTTGGAAATGTGTACCACTCTTCCTTTTTATGGAAGTTTTTGTTGACCCCTGTTTTGGGGTGTTACAGATTCACAAAGGTAATAATGGGGTTGTTAGCTAAGCTATAACATGGGTTAGGAGGTGTGGAGTGCACACTCGTGTAAGCTAACTAAAACCCGGGATTGTTAGACGGTTAAAATCAACAAGTTACAAAGTGGTTTCATGAGCTGGGCGTCGGGGCCACTTGTGGCGCTACTTATCTAGCACGGGAAGTAGCCCCAGGCTCTGGAATGTTGCCCGCGCTCCTTTTGGGGCTACTTATCTAGCGCGGGAAGTAGCGCCGGGCTCTGGAATGTTGCCCGCGCTCCTTTTGGCGCTACTTATCTAGCACGGGAAGTAGCGCCGGCGTCAGGGATGTTTTCTCACTTTGTAACTCCCAATTTTGTAACCGACGTCATTAAGTCCACAATCAAATCTCATTAAATGAGAGATTATTTCCTGATTCAATATAGTGTAGGTTACATTTCTAAAGTGTATAAGTATGAATCGATTAGTGCCTTAATCGAGACACCGAAACAAAGAGATTATCCCCTAGAGAATTTCGTGATACCCAGGCATATAGGGTCGAAATATCTCTTACGGAAAGCGAGCTCTCACGCGATCTCTGCGTTTTATCCAAGTCATTCTACATCTCTTTCTCTCTCAACTTTTCGAATTCCTCCAACATTTTGATTGGATAAATTGTATCACAATGAAAAAACAAAATTGCTTTTATTCTTATTCTAAAAATCATTCATTATTTAAGGGATACCATATGGTAATTAAATTTGTATTCTTTAAAATATAAAAGAAACTAAAATTGATCCCATTTTTTTTTACTGAAGTTTCGAATTACTAAACTCAGCGGTCTGAGTTTGTTTTTTTCAAGATAAAGAATGAAAATAAAGATTGTTTTATTTTGTAAAAAATTAACCTTGTTATTTGATGGTACAACTTTATATAACAAAGCCTAAAAAATAAGAATTCATTTCAAAGAATGCATTTTTGTGACCATTTGAATGTGAGTCAAACCGATTTAACAATTTAAACTTAGATTCTAATATTTATTATAATAGTTAGTTTGAAAACATATATACATTTGAACATTTTATGTGGGAGTTGGGCAAAAGAAAAAGAGACTGGTAGCTCAAGATAGCTTGTCTCGTGCAAGAGGGTTAAAATAACTAACGGATTTTGGTGGATCTGATCCGATCAAGTCATCAATCGTATATTGAATTTTGCAATCTGATCTAATTTCGTTAACATTGGACAACCAATCAAATTCAATACAACATTTGGTTGGATCAGATTGATTTCCTCCATTCGATATTTATTACTAGTTAGTTATTCGTTGAATAAGATTAGATTCAATTACAATTAAATACCTACTTATAATCAATGCATTTTATTTGATTTTGTTTATATATGGAGCAGGGTAATCTTGGCCGTTGGATTGGGGATGCTGGTGATTGGGACAAAAGCAAACCACAAATCAAATGCTTCGTGTGGACTGTCTCACCATCATTTCCTCTCGATCGGAGGGATATTGTGTTTCGTTCATAGCCTCTTTTCTGTCGCTTATTACGTAACTGCCACTGCTTCAATCCACTAAAAGTCAAAACATGGATATTTGTCTTTTTTTTGACTTTTTCATGATATCATCATGCTTTGCTTTTTTAGGTTTTACACCTGCTTTCATGGGTCCTGTTCATCAACCTAGGAATTCACTGTTTTACCCCTGTTTGATCTTCTAACTTTTGAAGTGAGAAGTAATTTAACGTAGCATGTTAAAAAGATTTGTTACCTTTGCTATTCGATTCATTTTGATTTTGGAAATCGTGTTAAATACCATCGTTATAATTACTTACTATATATTACATACCATACAACATTAAACTTAGGGCGTACCATCGTTATAATTACTTACTATATATTACATACCATACAACATTAAACTTAGGGCGTACAAATCAAGTCTAGCTCAGTTGGTTCGCCGAAGGACGGTAACATCCTGGGGGGGCTGTGGATGGTATCCCAGTCTACCCGGGTTCGATCCCTAGGGGAGTCAGTTGGGGGCTTGAGGAGTACCCGTCCTTGGATGGTCCAGTCGAAGACTGGGCTTATCCCCCCAGTCGCAAGGCTGGGCCTTAGGTCTAGCGTAAGATGGGTCGGGACAGAGGCGGACTAGGGGGCTGCCCAATTGGATGCCCAATACCGCCCGGGAAGTGTGCGTGCGTGTGTTCGTGGTATTTGATCGTGGGGTCGATGCCGCTATGTCTTCCAAAAAAAATTAAACTTAGGGCGTGTTTACTTGTGACTTAATCGGCTTAATGAGAAAACCGGCTTATTTGTGCATACATTTTTGGGTGTTTACTTGCGACTTAATCGCACAACAATGAGCTTATTCGCACAGTGGGTTAAGGGGTGTTGTCCCCATTAAGATGAAAATGTGACATTTCTACCTTTACCAAAAAAAAGGGCTAACCCTACCTCCTCTCCATCGCCTCCCACTTCCAGCCCCTCTCTCCCACACCCTTCTCCATCGACGCTGCTCTCTCTCTCTCTTTCTCTCTCTCCGACGACAAGCTTTTTCTCCGGCGATAAGCTTCGTTTTTTCTTCCTTTTGCTTCGTTTTCTTCACTCGTTTCTCTGTACCCATACGTTTCCTCGCATCGTTCGAGAAGGCACCACCTTTTCTCCGGCGACCTCTCTACGGCCGATGTAACGCCCCAATTTCCATATTTGAATGACGTTACTTTCTTTAACCAAACCAGATCTTACAATTTATTTCGTACATCAATTATTACATCAAGAGTCAAAACATAGCGGAAACGTAATTAAAAACATGACTTGTAATACAATAAAACAAAACATTCTTTATTGAACTTTCTAGAATATTTCATAACCTCCTTCTTTACTCCATACATGAGATGCATACATGAAGTATGTAAGCTTTAAGCTTAGTAAGTAGTCATGGTTTCATGAATAAACAACTTTGGTTAACAAATCTTTATCAATTTATGGATAGTATTTCATGAAAACATTTGTCATGCATAAAAACATCATTTTGAGATCTCACTTGTCACATGTAGTATGCCATACTTGTCTTGAGGTTCAATAACCCCGGGGTCCATAAAAGGCTGCCCCATAAGGTCCGTTTGCAAGACGTCCCTTCTTGTCATATATCCCGTACGTTGGATATTATGGTCATACATAACATGTATAAAAACTTTTCATGCCTTGAATGCAAAATGCATATACTTGTATCATAACATGCCATCATATGTCTTTGATAAAAATTGTATCATAATCTCATGCACAATAATCATAACAAATATTTTATCAAAACTTATCATAGTGCATAACATAGTTTCATATAGCATGTATGTATCTCATTAAATCTCATAACATACTTACATTGATTAAGCTTAACTTCTTCCTTGATCCTTTACTTCAAGCTTATAGTATTAAGAGAGAAAGAGAGATATGGTATGAATTAAAATGAATGGTTTCTACCTCTATTTATAGCTAAATCTAAGGTATTACTAACTTGTTCTCTTTGCTTTCAAAATTGTAAGCTTGACATGTTTTGATATCACATGCTTATTTGGATAAGAGAATATTACACCTCATGCTTATAGGTTGTACTTGTTAAGCTTCTAGGTTGTTTTGTCAAGCTTTATAGGATGTACTTGGTAGAAGTTGCAATGCCAACACATAACATTTAGCCTTTCCCTCTCATCTTTAGAGTGCTTAATCATATAATGTAGGATTGCTTAGTCACCCCTAGAGATTTGCTTCTTCATACCTATGCTTATGGGACACTTGTATGCTTCTTATTAGAGGAAAAATGTGCATTCTATTAAGATTATAGCTGCTGGAATTTAATAAATGTTTTTAATAAAATTATAACATTTATAATTAAAACTTAAACCATCAAATTTTAACAAGATTAAAAAGTAGGGTGTTACAATTCTCCCCTTCTTACAAGAATTTCGTCCTCGAAATTTACTCAAAAAGATATGGATATTTATTTCTCATTTCTGATTCGACTTCCCATGTTGCTTCTGATCCATGGTGACAGTCCCAATGAACTAATACCAAAGATACTTCCTTGTTCCGAAGTTTCTTAACTTCATGTTCAGTGATTGCTATGGGTTCTTCTACGAAGTTGAGTTTGTTGTTAACTGAGATTTCTTCAATGGGAACTACGACATCTTCTTTCGCAAGACATTTCTTCAAATTAGACACGTGGAAGGTATTGTGTATTCCCATTAGCTCTTTTGGCAATTCGAGTTGATAAGCCACTGCTCCAACCTTCTTTTCTATCTTGTAAGGTCCGATATATCGTGGTCGTAATTTACCCTTTTTGCGAAAACGTAGCACTCCTTTCCATGGAGATACCTTCAATAAGACTTTGTCTCCTACCTGAAATTCAATAGGCTTCCTTCTTTTGTCAGCATAGCTCTTCTGCCTATCTTGGGCGGCTTTAAGTCTTTCCCTTATTTGAACTACTTTATCTGCTGTTTGTTGGATGATTTCTGGTCCCGCTAACCGTTTTCTGCCGACTTCCATCCAACATACCGGTGTTCTGCATTTTCTCCCATATAAAACCTCAAATGGTGCAGCTTGAATACTACTATGGTAGCTGTTATTGTAGGCAAATTCTATAAGAGGTAGGTGACTATCCCAATTCCCTTTTAAATCATTTGCACATGCCCGCAACATATCTTCTAGGGTTTGGATCGTCCTTTCACTTTGGCCATCGGTTTGAGGATGGTATGATGTGCTCATTTTAATTTGTGATCCTAACTCCTTTTGAAAACTTCTCCAAAAGTTTGAAGTAAAACAACTGTCTCTATAACACCCCCCTTACCACGACACAATATTGTCCGCTTTTCCCCACTGGCTCACGGCTTTGTTCTTGGCGACCTGGCAAGGACTTCGCAAGGACTTCCCAGGAGGTCACCCATCCTGGTACTACTCCCACCCAAGCACGCTTAACCACAGAGTTCCCAAGGAACCCGCATGCTTGTGGCCCCAAAACGCGTTGTGTCTGGTAAGGCCAAGGTTTACTAATATACCCAACATCTCTCCTGTCCACGACCGATGTGGGATATGCCTAAGGTGTTACACACACCCCCCCTCAGGGACTCATTGTCCTCGATGAGGTTTGCCCCACATCTCGAACGGCACAGGAGTGGCTCTGATACCATTTGTAACACCCCTTACCACGACACAATATTGTCCGCTTTGCCCCACTGGCTCACGGCTTTGTTCTTGGCGACCTGTAAAGGACTTCGCAAGGACTTCCCAGGAGGTCACCCATCCTGGTATCAGAGCCACTGATAAATCCCAGATCTCTAGCAATAAGATATGAATGTTGTGAGAGAGAATCTAGAGAGCAAATATGTCATCCATGTATTGATCTCAAAGGATTACAAAAGGTTTCTAAAAGATTACTAAAGCTTACTAACAAATGAACTAGACAAGCCTATTTATACCCATGACATACAAGGTATAAAGGCATTCACAATACTGTATAGACTCATACAGTACATTGACTTTACAGTAAATCTTGAATACAACAATGCTCTAACAATCTCCCCCTTTGGATTCAAGATTTAAAAAAAATAACAGCAGTCTTCAGCTCTTTGTAAAGTCAATCTTCTCAAACAGACACTCTATCAAACCATCTTCAAATAGCTTTATCTCCACTAGTTCACGGCGAACTATATGCTTTGACACTCTTTAAGAACTCAGCTTTGAAGAATCTTCAGACAAACATGAAAAGTCATTGTCTTTTTCTTTGAAAAATCAACCTTCTTCAATACAATCTTCAACAGATTGTCTTCAAGTCTTGAACATGGATTTCATATCTTTATATAGAACCATCAATTCGGAACAAGATAAATCAGAAACGATTAGAGTTTGGATCAGAAAGATGTGAAACCATCCACATTGTTGAACTTTTAGGTGTAAGCGCATTCCGATAACCACTCAGAACTAAGATAACCAAATTCAGCAACATTTGGACTTCACATGATCCTTCTCCCCAATCTTCAGTCTTTGTTCACGAATCTTTGACTTGAAATATCTTTGATTTGAAAATTCTTTGACATGAAATTGAAATTAAACTTTTCTCCCCCTTTTTCGATGATGGTGAGCATCGAAAACCATTTTCAATTTCAGTCGTGTCTTTGAGTATTGCTAACAATCTCCTCCTTACAGAATAACCTTGCTCCCCCTCAAAATAAGAATTCTGGAGCAATTTATTTTCTCCCCCTGAAAGTATGCATATATTTCAATAACGTACAGTATTTGAAATTGTAGCACAAATTTTAAAACAAATTTACACAAGGAAAATAACATTCATTGAATTTTATTTTATAACTACAAACATTTGATCATTTGAAAACTTTACAAAAGAAATTCAACTTAATGAAATTTAACAGATTTTTCAATCAAATGAAATCAAATGCATGTGTTTGGATTCAAGAACAAGTCATCATTGTATATCAAGTTAAAAAATGTTCAGTTTCAACCCCTTTATTAAATCTATTTGGTGTGCTAGCATGGGAAATATGATTAGCTTCAAGCATATGCAATTCTAAAACATATAAGAATATTTTGCTCTACTCACACTATTTGTCCAAAATCAGAATTTTCACAAATTTACGGGTTTATCGCGACTTTGTATTTTCCCAAGTTTCAAGAGATGTGTGCTCATTGGCATCTTTTCTTTTGTGCTCATTGGCATCTTTTGATTTGTGCACATTGGCATCTTTTGATTTTGTGCTCATTGGCATCTTTTGATCAAAAAGTTTAGTAAGAATAAGATACACCGTTAAACATGACTTTCTATCTGGTTCTATAGCAGGATTTGGGTCAGCAGATCCCAGAACAGTTGGCCTTAGGTGCTAGGTGTCAAGCACCCCTTAGAACTTAATTTCACAAACCAGAAAGGCCACATCGATATATCTTAAACCATTTGTACCAGTAAAACATGGCTTTCTATCTGGTTCTATTGCAGGATTTGGGTCAGCCGATCCCAGACCAGTTGATCTTAGGGACTAGGTGTCGAGCACCCCTTAGGACTTACTCTCCCAAACCAGAAAGGCCACAGGCACAAACTTTCAAACTAAATGTTAGTGCAATAATTTTATCTCAATCACTTGGTTCTAAAACATAGTGCTTTGCCCATATTTTCATTTCCATCCATCATTCTGACATATAGGCTTTTTGAGCATTATATTCTATATATATCCAGATTCACATAACTTTGAGCATTCAGCATAATTTCATTCATGTTTTGCTGACCTTTCGATTTATTTTAGAGGTGAAAGATGAAACAAATATAACTCAGATAAAACAAAAACACTTGTAAAATCATCTTTTAGCACACATTTAATTCATTGAGTGAAAATTGAAAATTTTATCGCATTGAATTAAATTTGTAAAGATTCAAATTTTCAAAGTGGTAGAAACAAAATATAATCCAATGTTACCTTTTACCACGTTCCTTGAAACAAAAAGATGTAACAGTTAAGGATATCACCTGAGAAGTGTGAGTTCTAAACTGATTTGTTTAGAAGTCTTAGTCGTTGAAGTACGGGTCCTGAACTGAATTGTTCAGAAGCCATAGTCGTTGAAGCACGGGTTTTGAACTGATATGTTCAAAAGCCATAAATATTTATCTCCCCCTTAATAGTACAAATATTCTTCAAAAAAATTACGCCGCTTCTCTTCTGTTTTCAGTCATGTGTGTGGTATATATGTAACATTCAGCACAACACATGATATACCTACAAAACAATTTAAGCAGATTTTGGTACCCAATGGCACTTGGGTCCTAGTGGGTTAGGATATGATCATAGATTTAAGTAAGCAAGAACACGAACTCCCCCTCAATGTCTTAAGGATTCAACATTCCTAGTTTGCTGATTAAAAAATTTAACCTCTTTTCATCTAAAGGTTTTGTGAAAAGATCAGCAAGTTCTAGTTCTGTTGGTACAAAGTGCATTTCTATAGTTCCCTTCTCAACATGGTCTTTGATAAAATGGTACCTGACATCTATGTGTTTCGTTTTGGAATGCTGAACAGGATTTTCAGTTATTGCAATTGCGCTTTTGGAATCACAATAAATGGGGATCTTGTTGAAGATATATCCATAATCCTTTAGCTGAGTTTTCATCCAAATTACTTGCGAACAGCAACTAGCGGCGGCCACATACTCTGCTTCAGCCGTAGATGTTGATACACAAGTTTGCTTCTTTGATGACCAGCTTACTAGTTTATCTCCCAAGAATTGACAAGCACCAGATGTGCTTTTCCTGTCCATCATATTTCCCGCATGATCTGCATTTGTGTAAGCAGTTAGTTCAAACCCAGAATCCTTAGGATACCAAAGACCCAAATTTTTTGTGCCTTTGAGATATCTAATGATTCGCTTTACAGCCACAATATGAGATTCCTTCGGGTTTGCTTGGAAACGTGCACAAAAAGATGTTGCAAACAAAATATCCGGTCTACTTGCCGTTAGATACAGTAAAGATCCAATCATGCCTCGGTATAACTTTTGATCGACTGATATACCAGATGAATCAGCGTTCAAAAGCTTACCGGTAGCCATGGGAGTTTTCATGATGGAAGTGGAATTTAATTCAAATTTCTTAAGCATATCATTTATATATTTTGATTGATTAATGAAAATGCCTTCATTTGACTGTGTCACTTGGAGACCAAGAAAAAATTTTAACTCTCCCATCATACTTATTTGAAAACGGCTTTTCATCACCTCTTCAAAATCTTTACACATATCTGGATTTGTAGATCCAAATATAATGTCGTCAACATATATTTGTACTAACATTAAATCTTTACCTTCTCTTTTGAGAAAAAGAGTTGTATCTATTGTACCTTTGGTGTATCCATTTTTAAGCAGGTGAATAGTCAGAGTCTCATACCATGCCCTCGGTGCTTGCTTTAAGCCGTAGAGTGCTTTGTCTAGAATGTAGACATGGTTGGGATATTTGGGATCAACAAAGCCTTCAGGTTGACTTACATACACTTCCTCATGTAGTATTCCATTCAGAAACGCAGATTTGACGTCCATTTGGAATACCTTCATGTTCTTATGTGCTGCGTATGCAAGAAAGATCCTTATTGCTTCAATCCTTGCTACTGGTGCATAGGTTTCATCATAATCTATTCCTTCTTGTTGATTGTAACCTTTAGCAACCAGTCTTGCTTTATTTCTGACTATAATCCCCGCTTCGTCCTTTTTGTTTCTAAAGACCCATTTGGTTCCAACTATGGTTTTGTCTTTTGGACGTTTCACCAAGTGCCACACTTCGTTGCGTTTGAACTCATTTAATTCCTCTTGCATGGCGTTGATCCAATCTGGATCTTGTAAAGCTTCAGATGCTTTCTTGGGTTCTAACGTGCTAAGAAAATTTACGTACAAACATTCGTTTGTAGTCGCAGATCGGGTTTTCACTCCATCATTCAGATCACCAATTATATCAGCCGGAGGATGTGCTCTTGTCCATTTATGACTACTTGGAAGAGTTGGTATATCCATACGAGTGTTTGATGGATTATTTTCATCCAATACTGCAAAAATCTCCTCTGTCGATTCAGCTGAAGATACATTTGTCGTTTCCGGTATGTTGACTTCTGTTTCTAATCCTTCAGATGTGGAAGTCTCCGATAAATGATTTTCTGAAACCTGAACAACTGGTTGAATTTCAGGTTCAGAGACAGGAACGTGTTCACATGGAATCTCATTAGTTTCTACAGAAGTACTAGTATCAACATCTTCAGTTGGACCGGAGATATTTGCACTCGTCTGATTCTGAGATGCATTCACAGATGTGATTGGTGGTTCCATATCTGCACAGTAATCCATAAATGCATCATGAAATAGTAAATCTAAATCAGTAGTATTATTATAATTCAAAGCTGAATTAGAAAACTGTTTCGTCACAGGTTCTACTCCATTTTTAGTAGAAGCTTCAGATTTCTGTACGAGTTCTGAACTAAATTGTCCAGAAGTCAATGTCACAGTCTCGTCGAACGTAACGTTGATACTCTCGATTACTGATTTTGTTCGATTATTATAAATCCTGTATGCTTTCGAGTTCAAGGAATAGCCTATAAAGATGCCCTCATCAGCTTTAACTTGAAGCTTTGTAAGATATTCACGATCTTTCATGACAAAACACCTGCATCCAAATACACGCAGAAATTTGATGTTAGGTTTGCGATTGTTGATTAATTCATATGCAGTTTTGTTAAAGTGTTTATTTATAATAGTTCTGTTTTGAGTAAAACACGCTGTGGATACTGCTTCAGCCCATAGACTTGGTGGAAGACCCGAGTAAGCAAGCATCGTCCTAGCAGCTTCTACAAGAGTTCGATTTTTCCTTTCAACTACTCCATTTTGTTGTGGAGTAATTGGGGCAGAAAAATTATGAGTTATTCCAACGGATTCAAGAAAATATTGAAGAGTTGCATTCTTGAATTCAGTTCCGTTGTCACTTCGGATTTTTCGAACAGGGCGTTGTAGAAGAGTTTGAATCTTCTTGATGAATTTAATGATCTGCTCGGGTGCTTCAGACTTGAGTCGTAAGAAATCCAACCAAGTATATCGCGAAAACTCATCAACCATAACCAAGATATATTTCTTTCCTCCCATTGACTGAGTTCGCATTGGGCCACAAAGATCCATATGAATTAATTCCAAGGCATTGTTACAATTAGACAAAGTCTTGGTCTTGTGAGAAACATGTTTCATCTTTCCCATTTCACAAGCTGGACACACAGAAACTTTGTCAATTTTCATTTCAGGAAGCCCGGAAACTAATCCATCAATTCGAAGCTTGTTGATGCTGCGAAAATTTTGATGCGAGAGCCTTCGATGCCATAACCAACACTCTTCTTGTGAAGCTTTTGATACAAGACAGACTTGATTAGAAGCAACAAGAGTTGTAAAATCAGTCATGTATAAGTCTCCGCATCTTTTTGCTCTGAAGATTTCTGACCAATTTGCATCCAAGATGTAGCAAAAATCTTTATCAAATAACACCTTACAGTTCTTGTCGCAGAACTGACTTATACTGAAAAGGTTATGCCCTAAACCTTCAACATACAAAATCTTTTCAATTTGCATTGAGTCATTTTTCAACGTTCCGTAGCCTCGAACGTGACCTTTTGAGTCATTTCCAAATCCCACTGATCCTCCAGGATGTACAATAAAATCTTGCAAGAAGTGCTTGTACCCCGTCATGTGTCTATATGCTCCCGAATCAATGACCCACACATGACAGTCCTGTTAAGAAACAATTATCTTATTTTAGGTACCCATATCTGCATGGGTCCTTTCTTGTTAGTATGGATCAGTTTATTAATGACATTTGATGCCCCCTGAATTTTGCCTTTAAAAGTTAAACGATTGAGTAAATTTGGTTTGTTAACTTCATTTTTTGGAATCCATTTCCAATCCATATTTACTTCAACTGTTTTCTTTTCTTTCATCTTTTTATTCTGTTTGTTTGATCTGAAACCAAACATTTTGGCAAATTTGTTAGCTGAGGATTTTAAAGAGAAGGAAGAAGTTTTAGACTTCTTATTCGTTGGAGCATTTCTGTTTAGCTTGAAATAGTTGTCCCAACAGTGAGCACAATGAATTCTTCTTTTAGCTTGTGACAATAATTTGAAATCTGAAATTGTGGAATTATTATTGCCACAAACATTGCAAACATTACAAGAATGTATACAATTTTTATTCAAAGAACTACATTTCTCAGAGTCGGTGCTTCTATTCTTGCTATTCAGAACTTGTTCCTTCAAATCCACATACTTTTCTTCATCCATTTCTGAGAAAGAAGAAGAAACATTGTCAGAACCTTTAGAGGTAGAAGGATCACTTGAAAACAAATTAGATTTATTTTCGGATGATTTTTCTTTCTCTTTTCCTTTTGAAACTGGATCACTTGAAAACAAATTAGATTTATTTTCAGATGATTTTTGTTTCTCTTTTCCTTTTGAAGCTGGTTCTGTTTTTAAATCAGATACCTTTGATGAAAACTTTTTATGGTAGACTTCACAAAACTTTAATTCTATTTCAAATTCAGTTCTTTCTTTCTTCTGCTTTTCTTTTTCTAGAAATAGAACTTTTTCAAAATCTGAAATTTGTTTTGAAAGTTCTACACATCTTAATTCAAGATTTTTCTTTTCTTTAAAAAATTTGAGCTTTTCAAAAGGATCAAACATACTTGAAGATTTATTTTGATCTTTGGATTCAGCTTGTTTTGAACATTTTTCACAACTTTTTGAGGCCTTAGAGTTTGATATTTCATATAATTTGGATTCTAGTCTTTGAATCTCACTCTTAAGATCAAGATTGATCCTTTTTGTATGATCAAATTCTAGTCCAATATTATCATGATCATCCTCTAATTTTTCAAAATCTAATTGCCATTTGGAAATTTGATTTTCTAAATCAACAATTTTAAGTAAAGCTGAGTCCAAATCAGGAAATTCAGAAGAGGTTTCTGGAACAAACTCCTTTTTGTCAGAATCTGATGTATTATTTGACTCCATTTCAACGTTAGATTTAGTTTTAACAGATATAGGTTCATTGATTTTGTCAACAATTGTTTTAGCCATAGATTCATCGGAAAACAACGAACTAAATCCAGTTGGTTCAAACATTTTGGTTTTGTAACTGGAGTTTAATTCATCATATTTAAAATTTGTTATATTGTATCTAGGCTTTTCTTTTGAACCTTTGTCTGTTTTAGCTTCATCTTTCTTTGAAATTGGAGTTGAAGAATTTGAAGCATTATCTTTGATAGGAGTTTCTGATTTAGGAGATGTTTCTGATACAATAACTTGTTGCAAAATTCCATTACTTGCCTTTGCTTTTTCTTGTGTCTTTGGAGGTGTTTTTGTTATTATGACTTGTTGCAACACTTCATTATTTGGTTTAACAGATACATGTGAATTAACAGATGTTTCTGTTATAATGACTTGTTGCAACTTTACATTTGGTTTAACAAAAACTTTTGCAATTGGAGGAATCTCCTTTTTCAGAGTTTGCTTCAAATCTTCACCACTGCTTTTAACAATAACTTGTTGTAAAACCATTTTGAATATTGCTAGAAATTGATCGTTCAGAAGATCAAGCAGAAAGTGTATGGAAATACACTTTACAAAAAAAATTATATAAATTTTTTTTTTCTTGAAAAGCTCTTACAATGTATGAAATACGCTATAGAAAAATTTTCGGGATAAATTTTTTTCTCAAAAAACTTTTTTTTTAATTCACAAGAATTCAGATGAATAAGGATTCGAAATCAATGAATTCGAATGAAGAAGGGTTCGAATTCAATGAATTCGGATGTATAAGGATTCGAATTCAATGAATTCGGATGAATAAGGGTTCGAATTCAATGAATTCGGATGAAGAAGGATTCGAATTGATTGAATTCGGATGAATAAGGGTTCGAATTCAATGAATTCGGATGAAGAAGGATTCGAATTCACTCAATTCGAATGAAGAAGGATTCAAATTCACCCAATTCGGACTTAACTTGGTTCGAATTCAATGAATTCGGATGCTTAAGGGTTCGAATTCAATGAATTCGGATGCTTAAGGGTTCGAAAACTATGAATTCGGATGCTTAAGGGTTCGAATTCAACACTTGTAAAAAAATCAAGAACACTCCGAATTGACTAAAATCAAGTAGAAAATCCCTTGAATGGTCCGAATTCCGTATGAATGATCCGAATTCACCAAGAATGATCCGAATTCTGCACTTTGAACACGAAAATCACTAAATCAGCCATAACTTTTTCAATTCTTGATCAATTGTTATGAAATTTGCACAGATTTGTTCGAAATTTGATTCCACACTCTTTCTTAGATAATCACAAATCCTAATTCGATCAATTTAATCGAATTTTGATCCAAAAATAGTAGAAAAAGTTTTCGAACAAAAATGATATAAAATGATCAGATCTGCAAATTCTGTGCAGATTTTGGTGTTAATCCAAGAATTAAAGATGTTTAGGAATCAAATCCGAGTGCAATGATGTCAAGAATCAATCCAAAAGATCAAAAAATGAAAAAATGAAATCTGGATGAATAGTAAATGAAGAAGGGTTAGAATTCTTGATGAACAGTGATGAATAGTGATGAACACCCAATCCGAATTCTTCAGCTTTAGTGTAAAAAATCTTCAATTTGCTCTTCGATCTGCTTGAATCTTCTGTTTAGCTCTGATACCAATTGATAAATCCCAGATCTCTAGCAATAAGATATGAATGTTGTGAGAGAGAATCTAGAGAGCAAATATGTCATCCATGTATTGATCTCAAAGGATTACAAAAGGTTTCTAAAAGATTACTAAAGCTTACTAACAAATGAACTAGACAAGCCTATTTATACCCATGACATACAAGGTATAAAGGCATTCACAATACTGTATAGACTCATACAGTACATTGACTTTACAGTAAATCTTGAATACAACAATGCTCTAACAGCCACTCCTGTGCCGTTCGAGATGTGGGGCAAACCTCATCGAGGACGATGAGTCCCTGAGGGGGGGTGTGTGTAACACCTTAGGCATATCCCACATCGGTCGTGGACAAGAGAGATGCTGGGTATATTAGTAAACCTTGGCCTTACCAGACACAACACGTTTTGGGGCCACAAGCATGCGGGTTCCTTGGGAACTCTGTGGTTAAGCGTGCTTGGGTGGGAGTAGTACCAGGATGGGTGACCTCCTGGGAAGTCCTTGCGAAGTCCTTGCCAGGTCGCCAAGAACAAAGCCGTGAGCCAATGGGGCAAAGCGGACAATATTGTGTCGTGGTAAGGGGCGGTGTTACAGTCTCGATCACAGACAATTGATAGAGGTACCCCATGCCTTGAAACTACTTCATTTATATAGATCTTGGCCAATTTATTCAGTGCATATGTCTCCTTTATTGGCAGGAAATGTGTTGTTTTCGTTAACCGATCAACAATTACCCATATGGCATCAGAACCTTTCAAAGTTGGTAATTTTGTCACAAAATCCATAGTAATATTTTCCCACTTCCAAATCGGAATATCTAATGGTTGTAGTTGTCCATATGGTCTTTGGTGTTCAATTTTAACCTTTGAACATGTAAGACATTTCTCAACATAATTTGCTACAGACTTTTTCATTCCCGGCCACCAATACAAAGCTTTTAAGTCTTTGTACATCTTGTTGCTGCCATGATGAACAGAATACTTGGATTTGTGTGCTTCGTCAAGAATTATTTTTCTACATTCACCGACCTTTGGGATCCATATTCGTCCACAAAATCTTTTGATTCCCTGATTGTCAGTTTCTAGTAGTTTGACTTGTCCAGTAATTCTTTCCCCCTTTTGGTTGTCTTCTTTTAAGGCTTCTTGTTGTTCTTGACCAATTTGTTCCAATATGCTAGTAGTAGCTATCATATTTAGTACACATATCTTAATAGCTTTAGCGGGTTCCTTCCGACTTAAAGCATCTGCTACCACATTGGCTTTCCCTGGATGGTACTTATTTCACAATCATAATCTTTCAATAATTCCATCCAACGTCTTTGTCTCATATTTAATTCTTTCTGGTCGAATAAATACTTGAGACTTTTATGATCTGTATGTAGTATACACTT
Source organism: Saussurea involucrata (assembly GCA_033807775.1). Lineage (NCBI taxonomy): Eukaryota > Viridiplantae > Streptophyta > Magnoliopsida > Asterales > Asteraceae > Saussurea > Saussurea involucrata. The sequence goes on along the minus strand of JAWVWS010001274.1, from coordinate 349,895 downwards.
GGTACCATACAAATAATGCCTCCAGATTTTTAGGGCAAAAACTACTGCTGCTAGTTCTAGATCATGCGTCGGGTAATGTGTCTCGTGATCTTTTAATTGTCTTGATGCAAAAGCAATTACTTTATTTCTTTGCATGAGTACGCATCCTAAACCCTGTTTGGATGCATCGCTGTATACTACAAAGTCTTCGACTCCCTCTGGCAAACTCAAAATCGGTGCACTACTTAACTTGTTTTTCAATATCTGAAAGGCTTTCTCTTGAGAAGATCCCCATTCGAACTTACTGCTTTCTTTGTCAGTGTTGTAAGGGGAATTGTTATTTTAGAGAAATCTTGAATAAATTTTCGGTAGTAGCCGGCCAATCCAAGAAAACTCCGGATTTCAGTTGCTGTTTGCGGGGTCTTCCACTTTGTTATGCATTCTATCTTACTTGGGTCTACCATGATACCCCTCTTATTGATTACATGACCTAAGAATTGAACTTCTTGAATCCAGAATTCACACTTTGAGAATTTTGCATAAAGCTTTTCTTGCTTTAATAGTTCTAACGTCATTCTCAAGTGTTGCCTATGTTCTTCTTGACTTTTGGAGTAAATAAGGATATCGTCTATGAATACAATGATGAATTTATCAAGGTAGGGCTTACATATCCGATTCATGAGATCCATAAACACAGCTGGGGCATTAGTTAAACCAAAAGGCATAACTAGAAATTCATAATGCCCATATCGTGTTCGGAATGCTGTCTTTGGGATATCTTGCTTTTGTACTTTTAACTGATGATATCCTGAGCGCAGATCTATTTTCGAGAAATAGCTTGCTCCTTGCAATTGATCAAATAAATCATCTATTCTGGGTAAGGGATATCTATTCTTGATTGTAACTTTATTCAATTCTCTATAGTCAATGCACATTCTCATCGTTCCATCTTTCTTTTTAACGAACAATACTGGTGCTCCCCATGGTGACGAGCTTGGACGAATGAATCCTTTATCAAGCAATTCTTGCAGCTGACTCATAAGTTCTTGCATCTCAGATGGTGCAAGTCTATATGGTGTTCGTGCTATGGGCACTGCTCCGGGTACTAAATCGATATGGAATTCTACTTGTCTATCTGGTGGTAATCCAGGTAAATCATCTGGAAAAACTTCCGGATATTCACATACCACTGGTACCTCTTCTACCAGTTTCTTTTCCTTTTTAGCATCCACTACATAAGCCAAATAGGTTTCACATCCTTTGCGGATGCATTTTCTTGCTTTCAAAACTGAGATAAGGTTGAAAGGATGTTCCTTATGACTACCGTAAATAGTTAATACCTTTCCATCCTTATTCTTGACTTTTACCATCTTTTTGTTATAGACTATATGGGCTTGGTTTTCAGATAACCAATCCATACCTATAACAATATCAAAAGTACTAAGGAGCATTGGTAGAAGCTTAATGGTGAAATAGTTTCCATCTATATCTATTGAACAATCTTCATATACTTTATCTATCTTTGTAATTCTACCCTTTACGGTTTCTATTTCAATTGCTTGATCTAATTTCTTAGATGAACAATTTAGATTCAAGCAGAATTTTGTAGATACTATAGATCTATTTGCTCCTGAATCAAATAATACTTTAGCAGACTGTTTATTGATCAGAAAAGTACCTGTCACCACGTCAGGTATCCCTTTTGTTTCTTCAGCAGTGAGTTGGAATATTCTTCCCTTAGCTTTTCCAGTTTCTGACTTGATTCCGTTACTTCCTGGTATTGGTCTTCTTGGTTGAATATCTTTGGGTTTTGGACAGTTGTTTGCAAGATGCCCCGTCGATCCACAATTGTAGCAATTCGTTTCAGGACAGTTCATAATCAAGTGGCCATACTGACCACATCGATAACATACATTTCTACCGATCCTACATTCTCCAAGATGATGCTTTTTGCATTTAGGACAAACAGGTCTATCAAATGTCCTTATATCATCATTCTTGGGTTTCTTAAATTGATGGCTAAAATCTCTACCCTCAAACTTTCTTTTCTCATAAGTCTTGTTATCGGTTGGTACATAACAATCCTTTTCAGCTAGAATTGCTAGTTCCACAACTTCCTGAAAAGTTCTTGGTTGAGACATATTTACGAATCTACGTAAATCTTTTCTAAGGCCAAGTAGAAAACGGTTAACCTTTCCAGTTTCTGTAGCGACTAAGTAGGTAGCAAATCTAGATTTTTCTATGAAAGTTTCTACATAGTCTTCTACAGATTTGTTTCCCTGTTCTAGCCTTACAAACTCTTCCTCCATCATTTTCAATCGAGTATCTGAGCAATACCTTTTATAGACTAAATCCTTAAACTCATCCCATGTTGTTGTGGCCGCTTCAGCGATGCCTCTTGTGGATTGAATAGTTTTCCACCAATGAAGGGCATTCAATTTAAACTTAGTTGAAGCAAACCTTACTCGTTGAGTAGGAGCACATTGACATGTTTGAAAATAATTCTCCATGTCATCCAACCAGTTCATGGCAGCTACAGGTCCACCTTTTCCTTCAAACGTGGATGGACTAGTATTTGTGAATGCTTTATAGTCGCATTCGTGGGTTTGGCCATTCTCTTGTTCATGCCTTGTAAAATTTCCGTTTTCTGAGTTATGATTCATAGCGTTCTGAATTTGAGCTATAATACTTGGTAGACTTTCTTGGATGCCTCGAGATATTTCCGTGGCTATGTCAATTCCTCCGGTAGATTCTTGTGGATTTGCCCTCATTCTATTTCCTTGTCTTGGTGGTATATTATTTTCTGATTCATCTCTAGTTATCCTTCGAGTATTCATCCTACGAAATACAATAAACACATATATTATATAAAATTTAGGGATACATTCTACAAAACTTAGGGAATTAATTTCTATATATATGCGTTAGTACAAAATTAGGGGAATTAAGAAAATTTTCCCCTTTTTCCTGATTTTATCTATCCGAGATACATATAACTTTTAGTGTTGCTTTACTAAGGGAAAAAGGAGTATGGTTGGGAGTTTAGTGAAGTTTAAGCAAACGGTGGAGATAACTTATTTCTTCTTGTAGATGATTGATTTGGGTTTGGCTTTGGTTTAGAAGCAGAGTGGTTTCTTCTAATCTTTTTCTTGTTATCTCCAGTTCTTCTTCTTGGACTAGGATAAAACTACGTTGTTGTTGTACTTCCGTTTGTGCAAGGCTGCATTGGTAGTTACTTTCCGTCATCCTGTTCATCAATTCATTTAGATCTTCCCAGGTCAGACCGGCAGGAGTTGGACGATTTTCTCCAACTATGCATGATGTAACATCTTCCGGTGGTGGAGGTGCTACTCGTGGTGGAGGCACAAATTCTTCTTCTTGGAAATTCATATCTCTCCATGGGTTTTCGAGTAGGAAATTATTGTTGGCATCGGAAATTTCATCATTACAAAGGTTGATGATTGGGTTGATATAGGGATTTGTTTGATTAAGTGGGATTGGACATAGGAGAGCTTGGTGGTGATTCGGGTTCCTATCAGATGATTCTTGTAGCCATCCGCATCCATAACCCGACGGACCTTCTCCGCAGTTTCTATACATCTGAAACATATAATCGTGACACACACACACACACACACACACACATATATATATATATATATATATATATATATATATAATCTTTAAGTTTAAGTCTAAGTTCACCTAAACTAAGGCAACTCTTAGTTCACTTAAACTAATGCTCTGATACCAACTTGTAACGCCCCAATTTCCATATTTGAATGACGTTACTTTCTTTAACCAAACCAGATCTTACAATTTATTTCATACATCAATTATTACATCAAGAGTCAAAACATAGCGGAAACGTAATTAAAAACATGACTTGTAATACAATAAAACAAAACATTCTTTATTGAACTTTCTAGAATATTTCATAACCTCCTTCTTTACTTCATATCTGAGATGCATACATGAAGTATGTAAGCTTTAAGCTTAGTAAGTAGTCATGGTTTCATGAATAAACAACTTTTGTTAACAAAATCTTTATCAATTTATGGATAGTATTTCATGAAAACATTTGTCATGCATAAAAACATCATTTTGAGATCTCACTTGTCACATGTAGTATGCCATACTTGTCTTGAGGTTCAATAACCCGGGGTCCATAAAAGGCTGCCCCATAAGGTCCGTTTGCAAGACGTCCCTTCTTGTCATATATCCCGTACGTTGGATATTATGGTCATACATGACATGTATAAAAACTTTTCATGCATTGAATGCAAAATGCATATACTTGTATCATAACATGCCATCATATGTCTTTGATAAAAATTGTATCATAATCTCATGCACAATAATCATAACAAATATTTTATCAAAACTTATCATAGTGCATAACATAGTTTCATATAGCATGTATGTATCTCATTAAATCTCATTACATACTTACATTGATTAAGCTTAACTTCTTCCTTGATCCTTTACTTCAAGCTTATAGTATTAAGAGAGAAAGAGAGATATGGTATGAATTAAAATGAATGGTTTCTACCTCTATTTATAGCTAAATCTAAGGTATTACTAACTTGTTCTCTTTGCTTTCAAAATTGTAAGCTTGACATGTTTTGATATCACATGCTTATTTGGATAAGAGAATATTACACCTCATGCTTATAGGTTATACTTGTTAAGATTCTAGGTTGCTTTGTCAAGCTTTATAGGATGTACTTGGTAGAAGTTGCAATGCCAACACATAACATTTAGCCTTTCCCTCTCATCCTTAGAGTGCTTAATCAAATAATGTAGGATTGCTTAGTCACCCCTAGAGATTTGCTTCTTCATACCTATGCTTATGGGACACTTGTATGCTTCTTATTAGAGGAAAAATGTGCATTCTATTAAGATTATAGCTGCTGGAATTTAATAAATGTTTTTAATAAAATTATAACTTTTATAATTAAAACTTAAACCATCAAATTTTAACAAGATTAAAAAGTAGGGTGTTACAGCCGACGACCTTCTTCCTTCAGTTTTCATCATTGACGACCGTTTCATCTTCCTCCCTTCCCACTTCCAGGTCACCCCCACCCCCTTTTTGCCCCTGATTTTTGTTCTTACTCACCAAGATTTCAACATCATAGCATCTCCACTTCTTCGATTATTAACAGAAAACAATCCAAAAAAACCCAAAAACAAATCGAATCCTTGTTTTCGTGCAACAATCAGATGAAGAAACGGAGACCTAGAGAGATACCTGGTCGGCGATGCTAAACAATATTTTATTTTTAATTTGATGAATTCTTAAAGTTTAATGGGTGCTAATTTGGGTTTTTTTTCTAGAGATTTGATAAATCAGTTTTAGAATTGAGATTCTAAACAATATTTTATTTCTAATTTGATGAATTCTTAAATTTTAAGAATTATGTTAAAATTATTAAATTTAAGTAGTGTTTTTGTTATTTTAAAATATCAAACAACATCAATTTCACGTTGAGGGGTAAAACGGTAATTTATGTCATTCAGACGATTGATTAAGAAGAAAAAGTAAACAACAATTCATTTTTATTTGGACAGACAAATTTATCCAGAAAGACATATCTATCCATACAGGACTTAATAGAAAATTTGGACTTAATAGAAAATTTGGACTTAACTGTTGTTTCTATTATCTTTGTGTTTTCTGAATTTGCATCGATATATAATAAATTCAACAACGTCGGTCGTCTTTATAACATCTAAATATAAGAAAATGACTACATGGAGTTCACCTGAATGCTACCGAGTTTTTCCCACAACCTTTTGTTTCGAAAAATGTCTTAGGAGATGAAGTTGCAAACCTGTATCGGGATCATAATGTGATGTTTAGCTGCAAAATTGTCATCGACATCAAAAACAAAACAAAATCAAATAAAAGAGTTAGGGTTTTCGTAGTGAATCAACAATATTATGAATGATAAGACAACATGTGATCACCGGTAGAGCTTGCAGTTTATGCTTGATAAAAAGACTTTCATCCTGTTTGACAACATGTGGGTTTATCTTTTCTAGAATCTAAAAATCAAAAAGTTTGAATAACCCAAAAATCGACCTCTGAGTCCATCTTGTAGCAACAAAAATATCAAATTCCACTATGAAACTATATTGATATATAGGATGAAAAACACACAAAATAGAAGAAGCATGATTGTACTATCGGTAATTCGGTATTGATGGAGGTAAGGTAATAAACGTACTATAGAAAGCATGGGCTGGATGGGCCGTACAAGGGATGGAGCCATGGAGCATGAATGAATTGTACCAAATGCATTAAAATTTGTAATTAAGAGTTTTTTCAAATTTATGTTTTAAAAGCTTGTACATTGTGCTTTAAAAATTGTATTCAAGACTTTGTGTCTAAATGCTTATCTATATCTATACTACACTAGCAGTGTACCCGCGCAATGCGGCGGGATGTAAAAGTTTCATCAAGAATAATTCAATTTCGAAATCTCAAATTCTTTCGAAATGTCGTAATGTCTAGTACATTTGTACCTATGTTCGATTTATATAGCCATTCATAAGATTTACAATACATGCCATGAACCAATCCCCACATTTATAACATATCCTGGATCCACAACCACTAAACACAGATACAACAGGTACAATGTCTAGAATTCGAACAAGAATTAACATGAACTCAACCCTCCAAGCCCAAAACATTATCCAATCAAGAGTTGCACCAAGTAATATCCAAAATACACGTAAAGAAAGATACTCTACATCTCGATCCAAATAAAATCCACTTCAAACAAGGAAGTCGACTCTAGTCTGACTTATTACGGAACCTTTTTCATATGGAAAAGTGAGATATATTAGAATTTTGAATAGCAAAGCTAAAAGTCGAATACTCAATTATTAGAATCAAGGTTATAATAAACATAATAATCAGTAATATAACATTTTATCAATTTATAAAATTCTAAAAGAAAGAAGAAATCAAAACGGAAATTTAACTAATGAAAAGGTAATGTACACTCAACATTTGGGTGCCATCGGTGATTGTATCCACAGAAGCAATTGAAGCTGAGTTCATTTGGGTACATACTCCCACTTACCATGCTATCTAAAATTGTGTAAAGTATAATTGTGGAAAAAATAGAAACAAGGACCAACTCAAGTATTAAGAAAAATACAGTAAAATTGTAAACAAATTAACAAACCTAAGAACATGATCAAGAAAAAGGATAATTGCAGCTGACATTTTTGCTCCCTACAAAAATTGCCAGAAAGATAACTTAGGAACCGGTAGAAACAAATGTAAATAAAAACTTTGTAGGTTAAAAAACAAACTTGGTTTTTCTTCTAAACACCATGAATATGAATATTTTTAAGCCAGTCCCTCCAAAAACAAGACTTAGGAGCCATTTACCAAATGCTTACCTGGGTAAGTGTTTACCAAGTTGCATTACCTTACCGTATGAATATGGCAAGGACCAAAAATCTTACCCGATAAGAGCGAGGCAAGGACCAAGAGTCTTACCTTACCATTGCCCTGCTCTTACCAAGGTTAACGCTTACCGGGTAAATTGTTACATACGGTGTCGTTTTGGTGGACTAAAATCTTACCCGGTAAGATTTTAGTAACCATGGTTGCACATCTCAGGTGTAAAATAACTTGGTCAGACTTGGTAACCATGGTTGTACATTTCAGGACTTTTCACCATACATCTCAGGAGCTTCTTATTTACCGTTAAAATATATTTTCTATTTATTGTTATATAATTTTCCCCTTTGTTTTCATTTGGCATTAAATCCACCATCATCATAAAAAACTTGAATGCAACAACTTCTTTGTCTTTAGAGGGAATTTCCATTAATTAAGCCACATGCTAATTTGCACCTTGACACATATTTCTTTCCATATTTGGGGTAGGGCTAATGAAGTGAACCATCTGAAGCGGTGCTTACACGTGAGGGGGTGGGTGGTTATGGAATACAAGGCAAATATAGGACAACTTACTTTTAAAAACACAATCAAAGAACATGCTCACTTGTGGTAAACGGAATAAATGTTCTCTGGCGTTTTCATCCTCTGATATGTAGCAGCATCAAACACACACTTTCATCATCAAAGACACGCTTCAGGGAACTTTCAGGAAGTCCATGTGCTAGACCTTCAAACTATATTCATAGTTAAATCCTTTGAAACGGTGACAACTCATGAACTATTTCAGTTAAAAACCCAAATCACAAATTCTCTAGAACTAAGCTTAAAGATCAAGAAACTCGTTAACGGGTACCCTGGATATTATTTGACTTTTATGCACGCATTTAAATCCCCTTTTTTCTTCAAGCTAAGCTTTATACACGCATTCAAAAATGTTAGAAATTCACAGAAAAGCAAAATCCACAAAATCCTTTCCAAATAAATTATTTAGAATTTAGCAAAACCCACAAAATGTTGGAAGAAATTAATTCTCACGTGTTTTTTATTTTTTGAGTTATTAGTTGGTGTTTTTTGAATAAGTCTACTTGACAGTAGAATTAGTTTGGTTAGTTGAGATTTTCTAGGCTTGATATCTAGGCTTTTTCTTCTCCTTTTCAGTTGTATTTTCTGCCTATAAAAGGGCTCTATCTTTTTTCAATAATGCACACAGCAATAGCTCCAATTTGATCTCTATAACTCTGTTGTTTATCGTTATCATATCCAACAATTTTGGTATCAGAGCCAGTTTCTTTCTGAACTGGGAATTTCTTTTATGCAAATATGGCAGCCAACAACAACAGTGTTAACATTTCTCAGCCACAAATGCCGATGTTTAAAGGAGACTCATATGAGTTTTGGAGCATCAGAATGAAGCACTTGTTTCGATCACAAGACCTTTGGGACTACGTCGAAACAAGATATGAGAAAAGTAAAGAGGATGAAGCCCGCAAGAAAGAGCATCAGAAGCGGGATGCCAAAGCACTCTTCTTCATCCAACAAGCAGTAGACGAGACGATCTTTCCGAGGATAGCAGCAGCTAACACGGCCAAAGAAGCATGGACGACACTCAAAACAGAGTTTCAGGGTTCCTCCAAGGTAATCACTGTCAAATTACAAGCACTAAGACGCGAGTTTGAAACTTCCTTGATGAAGAGTAACGAATCAATACAAGCTTTTCTGGCAAGAGTTTCAGCGGTTGTAGCACATATGAGGTCGTATGGAGATAAACTACAGGAAGAAACGGTGGTTGCTAAAGTCCTAAGGAGCTTACCGCCAAAATTCGATCATGTAGTGGCAGCGATCGAAGAATCTAAGGATCTCTTCACCTTCTCGTTTGATGAATTAATGGGCTCGCTTCAAGCTCATGAGGCAAGAATAAATCGATCGAGCGAGAAAGAGGAGGAAGCGGCTTTTCAAACCAAAGTGGAGTTCGAACCCTCGAATCAACACATAAGAGGAAGAGGTCGAGGAAGCTATCGAGGAAGGGGCCGAGGCAGAAGCAATATGCTAAAGTGCTCATATTGTAACAAATACGGGCATTCCGATAAGCAGTGTTGGTCCAAACCGGAAGAGATGAATTACGCTGAACAAGAAGAAAATAATTTTCTGTTCATGTCGATAATCAAAGAAGAGAAGAACGATGTCTGGTACGTAGATAGCGGCTGCTCACATCATATGACCGGTGATCGCTCGAAGTTTAAAGACTTGGATGAAACTATCAAATCACAAGTGCGGCTTGGAGACAATGAACAACTACGAATTGAAGGTAAAGGGATGGTCGAGATCGCAGTCGGTAACCAGAAAAAATGTATTAACGATGTTCACTTTGCTCCTCGTTTGGCACATAACCTATTGAGCGTTGGTCAACTGCTTGAATCTGGATACAGAGTTGTATTTGACGATCGTAAATGTATGGTGGAACAGAAAACCACAGGTAAAACTCTGGTTTGTGCTCATATGTCATCTAATCGTATGTTTGCCCTTGATTTTGCTGAAAGAACAGAAACAACTATGGTAAGCAAGGCACTAGCGGAGAACAATTTATGGCATCAACGATACGGCCATTTGAACATAAAAGGGCTGCAGCTCCTAAAGAACAAGCAAATGGTGAGAGAACTTCCCGTGATCAAGCCGCTAGAGAAAGTGTGTGAAGGATGCATGGTTGGCAAGCAAACAAAGAAATATTTTCCAGTAGCAAAATCAAAAAGGGCTGAAGCAATACTCGAGCTCATTCATGCCGACTTATGTGGACCGATGAGAACGGAATCTCTAGCCGGAAGTAAATATTTTCTATTATTCACCGATGATTATTGTAGGATGAGCTGGGTGTACTTCTTGAAGCACAAATCAGAATGTTTCAAGTACTTCAAGAAGTTCAAGGCTCTTGTGGAAAAGCAAAGTGAAAGAGCGGTCAAAGTGTTGCGTACCGATCGTGGAGGTGAGTTTACTTCGAAAGTTTTTGAGCTCTTTTGTGACGAACAGGGAATAAAAAGGCAACTTACAGCCCCATATACCCCTGAGCAAAACGGCGTAGCTGAGCGCAAAAATCGAACGGTTGTGGAAATGGCTCGATCCATGCTTAAGCAAAAGGAAATGCCAGACTGTTTTTGGGCTGAAGCAGTTGCTGCGGCGGTTCATATTCTAAACATTTCACCAACCAAAGCTGTTTGGAATCAAACTCCCTATGAAGCATGGAATGGAAGGAAGCCCTCTGTAAGTCATTTGCGAGTATTTGGATGCATTTGTTACGTCTTGCTTACCACTGATCGTCACAAACTGGACAAAAAGTCTCAGAAACATGTATTTGTTGGTTATTGCACCAAGTCTAAAGCTTACCGTCTTTATGAGCCTTTAAGCGGTAAGATCACCATCAGTCGCGATGTCGTTTTTGATGAGCATGTAAGCTGGAATTGGAACGCCAAAGAGAATGAGAAAATTCCTCAAGTTGAGATCGAAGAAGAGCAAAGTATCAGTGAATAAGTCGAGCCAGAAGACAACGTTGGAGGATCTCAATTTTCAACTCCGGAGAACTCAGATTCTACTTCCTCATCAGAAGAGTCTCCTAAAGAATCATCTCAACTACGTAGGAGTGAACGCGGCAAAGTACCTCGACGTCGTTTTGAGATCGAGGGGGAAGATTCTTCATCAATGGTTTTATTTGCTGGAGACCTAGTCACTGTAGAAAAAGCCATGGAAAGTGAGGAATGGAGAAATGCAATGAAGGAAGAATTATCGGCAATACAAAAGAATCAAACATGGGAGTTGGTTGATCTTCCAAAAGGTAAAAATGTTATTAGTTTAAAATGGATTTTCAAGACAAAATTTTTGGCAGATGACAGCATACAGAAGCATAAAGCTAGGCTGGTGGTAAGAGGATTTACCCAACAACAAGGAATAGATTATGAAGAAATGTTTTCTCCCGTAGCGCGTTTTGAAACGGTCCGTATGATTCTAGCTATAGCAGCCCAAAAGCAATGGAAGATATATCAGTTCGATGTCAAATCCGCCTTCTTGAATGGCGATTTGAAGGAGGAGGTGTACGTGAGTCAACCACCAGGTTTTGAAAGCAAGATCGAGAAGAACAAGGTACTTCACTTAAGAAAAGCTCTTTACGGGCTTAAACAAGCTCCGCGAGCTTGGTATAGCAAAATCGATGAATTCTTTCACGACAATGGTTTTGAAAGAAGTCTCCATGAACCAACTCTCTACGTGAAGAAGCAAGGTACGAATGATTTACTTATTGTGAGTCTTTACGTAGATAATATGATCTACACTAGCTCATCTTTGGAACTTATACATGAGTTTCAAGCATCTATGAAAGGGATGTTTGATATGACTGATCTGGGAGAATTACAATATTTTTTGGGGCTTGAAATAGTTCAAGTTCGTAAAGGAATATTCATGTCGCAAAGAAAGTATGTGGAGGATACCTTGAAAAAATACAATATGTTGGGGTGCAAGGTTGCAGCAACGCCAATGAATATCGATGAAAAATTAAAAAAAGAAGATGACACGGGGTTGACAGATGCGAGAACCTACAGAAGCTTGGTTGGCAGATTGATTTATCTTACTCATTCTCGTCCCTATGTGGCTCATTCAGTTGGTGTTTTGTCTCGATTTATGCATAGTCCAACGATGCATCATTTTGGAGCGGCAAAGAGAGTCCTACGGTACCTCGCAGGTACTTCAAGTTATGGCATTTGGTTCCGGAAGACGGAGGATTTCAGTATTTGTAACGTCCCAAAAATTACAAGGAATTTTAAAATTTTAAAGTAACCCTTCATTAATAAAAACGCATTTAATAATTCAATCGTTTCATTTGCAAACCACTAAATGAAATTATTACGAATAATAAACAGCAGAATAATTGTTTTTAAAAAAGAAGATCATAAAATAGTCAGCTCTTTCCACGCGCCAGTGTGTACCCGTCACGCCTTGGAGCTACCCGCACCTGAAACAATGATTTATTGGGAAATGGTAAGCACGAAGCTTAGTGAATTCAACCACTATAGATAACACAGTTATTCCACATTACCCCTATAACAGATAGATACACATAAACAAACATACCAGTTTACGAACAAATCATAAACATGCATATCCACACTCGCCCACCTAAGAGGCACAAGTCGGTCCCACCGACCACATGATAACATCTCCGGCCCCTCCGAATCCCCGGTCCCACCGAGTCTCTACGCCACCCGCGTATAAAATCTCCGGCCCCGCCGGATCCTCGGCACCGACCACATGATAACATCTCCGGCCCCGCCGAATCCCCGGTCCCACCGAGTCTCTACGGCACCCGCGTATAAAATCTCCGGCCCCGCCGGATCCTCGGTCCCACCGAGTTAACATGACAACATAGTATCAACTAGACACCCCGCTATCTAGTTCCACAACACAATCACATAAAGCTACCACACACGTACTACAGCAATGATAAAACAACCGTTATTAGATATAGTGAGAGAACTCACCTCGTAAGCGCGCCTAGCTCACAATTAATAATTCAAGCTCCACAAATCCAAGATCACTTCCCGACACCTAAACGAACGTTAAAATGCATTAACACGAGACCCGGACCCTAAAATACGACGCACGCTTAAACCGTCACTTAAACGACTTTTCGGTCTTACCAAACAGGTCTGTTCGGGACCTGTTCCGACCTCCATAAACCTAGAAAATCCTCAATTAAATTTCATAACCAGAAAGTGCTCAGAGTTAGGGTTCCGAGGACATATTATACACCTCCTAACGATTTTTCTACAATTTATTATGAATTTTACAAAACTGATTAACTGCACAGCGAAAAACAGCACCTTTCGTTATAAAACAGCAGTTTGACACTAGCTACGGTCCGAACTGGTTTTTCCGCAAAACATAAGAAACTTACTAGACTCAGAATGGGAACTTTTGGCACTAGTTTCATCCAAATCCGACATTCCTAGAAGAAGTTATAGCTTTCCCAAAACAGTGGCAGAAACTGTGATTTTAAAACGGAACGCGATCTGCCACATCCGAACCTGCTGTATAAACAGCCAATTTACGCCTAGCTAGAGGCCGAACCGGACTTCCGCTAAAACACGAAAAGTGTGCCCGGCACAGAATGTGAACCGTGGGCACCGGATTCGCCTCAATCCGAGCTGCGACGGAAAAGTTATGGCCGTCGTAAAACAGTGGCAGACAATTTTTTCACATAAAATGATAACTAAAGGTTATAATCCCATTAAGCCACGACTTAAGCACTCGGACCTGGAACCCGCTGACTTATTGGCTAAGACTAAATGGGCTGAGCAGCCCGAGCACCACCCTCTGCCACCTCCGGCAGAGGCGGCCGTTGGCGGCGGCGATGGCTAAGAATTTCCGGCGAAACCACACCCCAAACACCGCCCATTCCGACTTACCCACAACCTCATATCCGCACACACCCACACACCCGCACACGTACACACCCCTTCTGCCATCACCCGGCGGCACGCAGCGGCGGCCCCACCGCCGGAAGCCGTGGCTGCGGCGGTGGTGGTGGTTTGCGATCGAAATGACAACGGGAAATAAACGTACCTCTTGTCGACCGCGAAACTGCAGCTAGAACGACAACCCCTTCTCTTTCTCGACTCACTCACTCTCGATCTCTTTCTCGCCGGTGGTAGCAGCTCCGGCAATGGCAGCGCCGGCAGTAGCAGCGGCGGTCTCGGTTCTTCTCTCTCTCTTTCTTCTCCGACCGGCGACAAGGAAAGGGGATGGGGAGAAAGGCCGTAGGGTTTTGTTTATCTTTTTCTCTTTGTTTGCTGTTCACGATACAACACCCACAAACAAGGCACACATATGGGTTTCGGTTATACCATTGCATGGGCCGAACCCAACCTTTTAGCCCTTTACACTTTTAGTCCCTCCACTTAAACCTTCTCGCAACTGACCCAAAATTCCGACATTTTTAACGATTAGGTCCAACTCGACTAACCCCGCTAACGGAAACCACATTAAATCGAACTTAAAAGAAAATAATTAAGACTAATAAATTACATACCGGGATACGGGCTTTACAACTCTCCCCCACTTGGATTAGACTTCGTCCTCGAAGTCTCTGCCTACGAATAGCTCCGGATAGTTCTTCCTCATCTCAACCTCAGGTTCCTAAGTTCATTTGAGACCCCTTCTAAAACTTCACGAATACTTTCCTTACTAACGTACTCCTTCTAGGACACTGAGATTATGATCGATAGAACACTTCACCAATTGAAATCATTCCTAGCCAAGCGACTTCGGTTGTCACCCAACCTTAGATATTCCATACGCCCCGAGTCAAATCTCAAGCTCTAACCACTCTAAAGTTGCCCACCGGTTTACCCAATTGGATACTCGGGTACGATCATTCCTACCATTAACCATCGATTATCTCCTACGAGTTCTAATAGACTCCCAAAACTTACCTTACACGCATCATCAAACCAGTAAATTTATAATCACCCACGAAGGTCATTCCACCACAACTATTCATCACAAGCAGGCATCTCAGGGTTACTACTACCATCACCATAATTATTTAAAATTGGCTATAAATCTCCGATTACACTAAAGGCGTTTGGCCTTAAGCCCAAAAGTCGACGCCTAAATATACTACTTACTTCAAAAAGGTTACTGCGCATTTATTCTCGTAATTACAAAGAGCATCATTCCCTTAACCGACACTATTCGGTCTACACTAACAACACGTGTGGAATACCCAATCTTCCACCGTATACTTATCCTCCACGCTCGTTCTAGGAAACCTAGCTACACTGTATCAAGATACGCCTTATCGCCTACCTCCCAGGTACGTCTCAAGGCCCGGCACATCGGAACTACCTCTCAGGTAAGTGCCCAAGACTATATCCTCCCAGTGCCTACTATAAAGTCAAGGTCATAACACGTGAATACCGGGGTCCCACCCCGAAATACTCAACCGACCATTACCAACGACTGACTGACATGACCAAGGATCCAATGCAAAACAGTCTACCAACAACATGCCTATCCCAGAATGACTCACTCACCCAACATGTAAATATTCAACGTGCAATAAATGCAAAACTGTGCAACAAAACAACCCATCAACAAGACTCCACATCGAGCCATTAAAACCGTGCAATTGACCCATGACTATCTCAAAGTCAAAACCGAGCAAAATGCTCCACGCTTGCTAGACCCATAAGTCGGTCAAAAACGCGTTTAAATAAAGTTTAAGCAAGCAATAATCTAAAATCAACATTAGTCCCAAACTCAACACGGGTTAAACAAAAGAGTTTTCCAAAAGGACTCACACCCTCAAAATTCTCAAAATGACACATAACACTTAAAAGCGCATTTCCCAAATGGTTTACAAAATCATTTACAAAATGTTTTCAACGTCAAGATTTTTCATTTCAAAAAGACCGTAAGCAATAAAACTACTATTACCAGGTCGGTAGTTACGCAAAAATGGACACGCTCGTCCCACAAATGAAAATCATGTCGAAAATCATTTCATTGCAGCTTAGTTTACCCACAAAACGTAAAGCGAAATAAATAATTTCTTTGAAAATGAACCGTCACGGTTCTAGTATGAATTGACTCATGACGTGTATTTAAAGTAACCGTTCGACCTTACACCGGGTGCAACAAAAGTGTGCACATAATTTCAAAATCAGTTCCACGATATTTGACCCCAAAATTCCTCTTTTTTTTCAACAAAAATGTCGTGGCACAGGTTTCACTAACAAATCTTACGCGCGTCGGCTAGTCATACAAAACGATGAAACAGTTTACAAATATATATTTGTTAAAACACAACTGTCTCGTGTAAGGTTCAACTTAAAGATAAAAACCAATCCGCTTTCATCATTTTAAAATATCGACTAAAGTCTCATAAAATCTCAAAAGGTGGGGTTCTTTAAATTGATTTTTAAGATTTCCCCAAATGGTCACATAAACAAATAATATATGCACCTCGTGAAATTAAACCCACACGACTCAACATGCCGTAAAACAAAACTTATTTTAACCGAATCACTCAAATAGCTTTAAACAGACATCGTGGAATGTAACTTTTCGTCTCAACTCTAACATATGTGGAGGAGTTCCAATGTTAAAGTCACAAACCGTAGTCACTTGCCCAACATTTTAAACACCACTAAACACGGATATCATCTTACCCGAAAGAACCGTTGGAAAAATAACGAAATGAGACAAATTCTAACAAAGTTTGCACTCCCGTGATAAAACGATTTCATACACTTTCGAAACCACATTTCAAAATCTTGTGTGTGTACTGAACATTTCCCAAAATTCCAAAACACCATCCATAAAATGATTTGAATCACAAGAATTTGTTAATGCAATCTATTTCAAAATCAAACTTTGTGCATGACTTAGTCGGCATTCTACGCCTCGACTCCTACTCCTCCAAATCTCTTCGGTCCACTAACGTCATCCGGACATTTGAACCTCTTAGGAAAGTTGGGAAATTACGTCAAATAATCCCTACGATTTTCCTCAAATCAAAGTCGGCTCTATAAGCCTATGATTCTAACACAATCATCCATCTTGGCCCGAAACAAACATCATCCTCATCGTCACTCCAAGTGACTAATACTAGAATCGTCCTTTTATTCCAACGACTACTAATTATAACCTTCGACACTACCCCAACGATAATCCCATCAAAGCAAAACAAGTACACACCTGTACTAGTAGGTTTACTATAGTCGTTCCTCCTTGTGATGGCGATTCTGGGTAAATATTACAACGAGTTATTAGCACATAATAATTCACACTAACAACGCTCACGCTCAACTCCTTGGATTCCTCGTGACTTTCCCCGACTCGAGCATTGATCCTGTGTTTCCGATAGTAGGAGCTCTACTACTACCTTCCACACCTATCATCACTCGTTCCGAGTTCCATCCGAAGCGCCCAAGTAGTTTCTCGCCGATAACTATACCCATATGCCCACACCAGCATATGTACACACTCTTCCTAGCTCCCTAGGAATAAACATAATACCCCACTACCCTTGCTAGGGCGGAACCCCCACTAACCCTGACGAGTCGCCTCGTAAACGCACAGTCGTATACAGTGGAAACCAGATAGACATTCAAATATAAGATTCTATCCTACAACGGTTGGACTCAAACAAGAGTTGCGCAATAGAACTAAATCCAACATTCTAAGGCTATTCGGTTCCTACCGCATACAACCTATAGTGCATTCGCTTAACAACCTATCAAAGTTAGCATAAGTTCCTAATAGCAAGTAACAATCATACAATACAGTGTATTAAGCACCAAGCAATCTAGCATACCTACTCATATGTAAACACTCTTCCCAGCTCACTAGGAATTTCATCTCATCCCACTACCCTTGCTACAACGGAATCCCTGTTAGCCATAACGAGTTGCCTCGCGAATACCCAGTCGCATGCAGCGTGAATCAAATAGACATTCGAATACAAGATTCTATCCTAGAACGGTTGGACTCAAACAAGAGCTGCGCAATAGAACTAAATCAAATATTCTAAGGCTATATGATTCTTACTGCATACAACCTATAGGG
The DNA here is from genome assembly GCA_033807775.1 of Saussurea involucrata. Taxonomy (NCBI): domain Eukaryota; kingdom Viridiplantae; phylum Streptophyta; class Magnoliopsida; order Asterales; family Asteraceae; genus Saussurea; species Saussurea involucrata. The sequence goes on along the minus strand of JAWVWS010001274.1, from coordinate 331,879 downwards.
CCTTCACTTGACAACCTACTATAACTAGCATTGATTCCTACTAGCAAGCAGTCATCATACAGTACAGTGTAAACAACATAGGCAATCTAGCATGCATACCCTATGATCTAGAAAGCGATACAACACTAAGCAATGTACCTTTCCCCCTTGGCTCCGGCTGACTGTACACACAGCGCCCTCGATCACCGTTCCTCAAACGGATTTTTCCTTCTTTTTATTTCCCAAAAAATTTAAAGAAAATTTTATAGCCGCAAACTTGAGATCAAACACACCGAAATGCGTTTGATTCACTCAAGCCGTGCTCTGATACCAAGTTGTAACGTCCCAAAAATTACAAGGAATTTTAAAATTTTAAAGTAACCCTTCATTAATAAAAACGCATTTAATAATTCAATCGTTTCATTTGCAAACCACTAAATGAAATTATTACGAACAATAAACAACGGAATAATTGTTTTTAAAAAAGAAGATCATAAAATAGTCAGCTCTTTCCACGCGCCAGTGTGTACCCGTCACGCCTTGGAGCTACCCGCACCTGAAACAATGATTTATTGGGAAAGGGTAAGCACGAAGCTTAGTGAATTCAACCACTATAGATAACACAGTTATTCCACATTACCCCTATAACAGATAGATACACATAAACAAACATACCAGTTTACGAACAAATCATAAACATGCATATCCACACTCGCCCACCTAAGAGGCACAAGTCGGTCCCACCGACCACATGATAACATCTCCGGCCCCGCCGAATCCCCGGTCCCACCGAGTCTCTACGCCACCCGCGTATAAAATCTCCGGCCCCGCCGGATCCTCGGCACCGACCACATGATAACATCTCCGGCCCCGCCGAATCCCCGGTCCCACCGAGTCTCTACGCCACCCGCGTATAAAATCTCCGGCCCCGCCGGATCCTCGGTCCCACCGAGTTAACATGACAACATAGTATCAACTAGACACCCCGCTATCTAGTTCCACAACACAATCACATAAAGCTACCACACACGTACTACAGCAATGATAAAACAACCGTTATTGGATATAGTGAGAGAACTCACCTCGTAAGCGCTCCTAGCTCACAATTAATAATTCAAGCTCCACAAATCCAAGATCACTTCCCGACACCTAAACGAATGTTAAAATGCATTAACACGAGACCCGGACCCTAAAATACGACGCACGCTTAAACCGTCACTTAAACGACTTTTCGGTCTAACCAAACAGGTCTGTTCGGGACCTGTTCCGACCTCCATAAACCCAGAAAATCCTCAATTAAATTTCATAACCAGAAAGTGCTCAGAGTTAGGGTTCCGAGGACATATTATACACCTCCTAACAATTTTTCTACAATTTATTATGGATTTTACAAAACTGATTAACTGCACATCGAAAAACAGCACCTTTCGTTATAAAACAGCAGTTTGACACTAGCTACGGTCCGAACTGGTTTTTCCGCAAAACATAAGAAACTTACTAGACTCAGAATGGGAACTTTTGGCACTAGTTTCATCCAAATCCGACATTCCTAGCAGAAGTTATAGCTTTCCCAAAACAGTGGCAGAAACTGTGATTTTAAAACGGAACGCGATCTGCCACATCCGAACCTGCTGTATAAACAGCCAATTTACGCCTAGCTAGAGGCCGAACCGGACTTCTGCTAAAACACGAAAAGTGTGCCCGGCACAGAATGTGAACCGTGGGCACCAGATTCGCCTCAATCCGAGCTGCGACGGAAAGGTTATGGTCGTCGCAAAACAGTGGCAGACAACTTTTTCACATAAAATGATAACTAAAGGTTATAATCCCATTAAGCCACGACTTAAGCACTCGGACCTGGAACCCGCTGACTTATTGGCTAAGACTAAATGGGCTGAGCAGCCCGAGCACCACCCTCTGCCACCTCCGGCAGTGGCGGCCGTTGGCGGCGGCGATGGCTAAGAATTTCCGGCGAAACCACACCCCAAACACCGCCCATTCCGACTTACCCACAACCTCATATCCGCCCACACCCACACACCCGCACACGTACACACCCCTTCTGCCATCACCCGGCGGCACGCAGCGGCGGCCCCACCGCCGGCAGCCGTGGCTGCGGCGGCGGTGGTGGTTTGCGATCGAAATGACAACGGGAAATAAACGTACCTCTTGTCGACCGCGAAACTGCAGCTAGAACGACAACCCCTTCTCTTTCTCGACTCACTCACTCTCGATCTCTTTCTCGCCGGCGGTAGCAGCTCCGGCAATGGCAGCGTCGGCAGTAGCAGCGGCGGTCTCGGTTCTTCTCTCTCTCTCTTTCTTCTCCGGCCGGCGACAAGGAAAGGGGATGGGGAGAAAGGCCGTAGGGTTTTGTTTATATTTTTCTCTTTGTTTGCTGTTCACGATACAACACCCACAAACAAGGCACACATATGGGTTTCGGTTATACCATTGCATGGGCCGAACCCAACCTTTTAGCCCTTTACACTTTTAGTCCCTCCACTTAAACCTTCTCGCAACTGACCCAAAATTCTGACATTTTTAACGATTAGGTCCAACTCGACTAACCCCGCTAACGGAAACCACATTAAATCGAACTTAAAAATAATAATTAAGACTAATAAATTACATACCGGGATACGGGCTTTACAGTCTTAAAGGATTCAGTGATAGCGATTGGGCTGGTTCTGTGGATGACCGCAAAAGCACGTCTGGAAACTGTCCCCATACAACAAACAATGATTCCTTTAATTAACCATGGCTCATCTCTCACCTGTTCGTTAATCCTTAAAATTGCTCATCCATTTTCAATTTTCTCCATGTTGATGACATTCAGGGAACGTTTTTATTTTTTCGTTCGTAACTGAAACCAATTGGTTTTGGAATTCGTCTATTTAGGATTTGTTTGAATTTCTGTCTGATCCATCGATCCTCTACCGTGTTTTTTTGCTTAGATTTACTACCGTAACTTTGGGTTTTGCTTGGATTTGATTCATATGCAACACTCCACAAATCTGGTTTTTATACAATTTCTATCTAAACTGAGTTTTTGTGATCTAGAGAGAAAAAATGGAGTTTTAGTGATCTAGACAAAATGGTTTGTGCTTGGTTTGTTGCTAAGCATCATCTGATTTCCATGGTTGGGATCTTTTTTTTATTATGTGACCAACAAGTGTTTTCCAAGTATACCATCGAGATCTCGACCAGATGCTTTTTCTTTTTCTCTTTTTCTGGTGATGGTTTTAACAAACGAACTAAAACTTCTCTGGTGGATCAAAGGGTGGGTATCTCTCCGATTTTTTGTTCATAGTAGTTAACTTTTGTGTGATTCTGATGTATATTCTTTTGGCATGGTACTATTTGAAGTTTTGTGTGGGATGTTGTGTTCCTTTAGACATCATGATCATGGCTTCTTCTTATCAGCCCCATTGGCTAAAGACTTCTACGAAAAGAAGAAACTGGTTGAGATAATTGATACTTGCGGGCTTGCCATAAATATTGTTGTCAAAGAGCTTTAGGATCATTAAGAAGGGACGTTCTTTACATGTTTTCTTAATATAAAATTACAAAGCAAGCAATTACTAGATGAAAAACAAATCTGATATGTTTTTGAGTATTTTCATAGGTTCCTCTATGAAGATTATATATTGTTGTTCAACCCATTTTCATCCTCATCTTCACTTCTGTGTGTTATTAGTGTTCTGTTTGGTTTTTAATACAGAATAACCCATATGCATTATTTTTTTGTAGGATAATCCATTTTTGCGGTTCATTCTCGCTGCTTCAGCGTCTGATTCTATACATATATATACAAACTCATGTATTGCCCATTTATGTATTGAACCAAATTGCCTGGTTCGCATAGCAACCACAAAGTCTGAGTTTGAGATGTGTTTTTATATAAAAATCACATTTGATGACAACATGTTCGCTTAGCGGGTATGATTCTCAACCTTGTCATGTTCATTCAATAAGGTAAAGTGACTCGATAAGCACTTCCCCGATAAATGTTTAGGTAAGCGTTTAGTAAACAACCCTTAGTCCTCTACTTTGGCGAGGAAAAAAGGTTTAAATACTTGAGTATTCTGATTACATACTTTCTAATCTTGAATGTTTCATTTTTTGTCCCTTTACTTGATTTTTTTTCTAACAAGAAGATCTAAAAGGATGAAGAAAACCGTTTGAATACTGTTTTTACTATTTGATGCTCTTTGGGAAAGGTACACAATATGCAAGGATCGGTGAGACTTGTGGATTCACACTGTAATAACCAGGTATTTTAATTATTATTGACCAGTATTTTAGTATTTTAGAATTCGGAAGTTTATTTATATAAGTTTTATTTTAGTTAATTATGGGAAAATAAGTTAAGGGTTAGTCTTGGATATTATAAGGAAGTTAGAGGGTTATTTTGGTCATCTTCTTTTTAAAAGAAAAAGAAATAGGGGAGTGGTTGGGGAAGGGTATGGAGGTGTTCCCTCCATACCATCCTTCTTTGGATACTTAGGAGGAGTACCTCTTTTCTTATTTATTTTTGAAAGGAAGCAAGTGTTAGAGTGTGTGTGTGTGTCTTTGATGGAAAGAGAGAGAGAGAGAGATCGAGAGAAAGATTGAAGGAAAGAAGAAGGAAAAAGCTTTAGGAATTTGTTGCTGAAATTCAAGGTAAACAATCCCTACATTGTTGTGTTCTAATTACTTAAAAGTGTTCTTGAAATGCTAGTTGAATTTTGGTGGGTTTTTGGTTAAAATGGATGTTTTGGGAATTCTAAGTTTAAGGGTAGGTTATGTATATGGTCTTGAACATATCTGCACTTTTATAGTATCATACATAGAGTAAAACTGCAAAATCTTGGTTTCAGAATGAGTAGTGGGCTGAGATTCATCGAAGTCGCAGTGGTCTGAGATTCATCGAAGTCGCAATGAACGACTGCGACATTCATCGGAGTCGCAATAGTTGGTTGCGACTCGGGTATGAAGTCGCAGTGGTCGTTTGCGACTTGGGTTGAAATCGCAGTAGTTGATTGCGACTCGGGTTTGGGATCGCAATAGTGAATTGCGACTTGGAGTGGAATCGCAGTAGTGGGTTGCGATTCCAGGGTGGAATCGCAATAGAGGGTTGCGATTTGGGTACTGTTCATAGCGATTTTTAGTGGGTTGCGACTTCAGATGTGAATTTTGTAAGTTTAGTTTTTAAAAGAGATATGTGGTATTTTATATGATTTCAGATTCTGTGAAGGGTGGAAATACGTGATACTAACTTGGGAAAGCTTTGTGATATACGTTTCAGGTGAGTTTTTCTTTAAAATATTTTCCAGCTGGGATACATATATATGTGATATATAGATGAGATGGATATGTTCGGATTGAGAATTTTTACATGATGTGATTATGTGTTCATATTGAGATGTATACATGTTTGGAATGGGATAACGTTTTTATAAAAATATGTGATGTCTTTATACATGGTTGAAATGTCATGAAAGGTTTTATAAAATGACAATATGATATATTGGTACATATATATATTGTATTTATGTGAGTATTCTACGAGAATACTTGGCCGGGATCCGAGGGGCGGACCGGTGAGTGCCGGGTTCCGGTGGGCGGACCGGTGGGTTTACCGTAGTTGTTGTACGGCAGAGTAAATTAACTAGTTGGCTTGCAACCACTAGTATGGCCATTTGGGGAGGGATAAGGCAGAATGACTTGATCATTTGTGGAGGAACAGGGTGGAATGAGTTTGATTACGATACTCTAGTCTTGGTTGGTATTTACTTACGTGTAAAATATATGTGTGTGTTTGTATAAAGAAGTTTTATATAAATGGATTTTTTTTGACAGGTTTCAATTGACAGGGATTTTCTCACTAGACCTGTAGGTCTAACCCTCATTTTCTGTTTTAAAATATGTATTCCAGGTTAAGGATCGTTATTTAGTAAAAAGGGAAGAATTAAAGTTTGAGACGTAGTTGATAGCTGACGAGGATTAGGAACTGGAAATGTTATTTTTGTATAGTTTCGAGACTGCTGGACCGTACGTGATTTATTTGTATTTCTTTTTATGAATATAACGATGTGATACAATATATGTTATTTGAAGCATGTTGGGAAAGCGGGTTGTTACAGATGGTATCAGAGCCTTAGTTTAAGGGATTTAGGTATTAGTATCTGTACCTAGACTTAAACTGCATGTGAAGTAGAATGTCCCTATTATTGTAGAACCTTTGGATATTAAGTATAACACGGTATAAGGAATATCATGAAAGGTAAATTCGAGTTACACCTGGCCAGTGTAATTGTGAGCTTACAGTTACATGATTGGACCGAAATACCTTATTATATGTGGTATGTGCTTATGTGTATATTAACCTAGTTGAAATCTACCGAGTGACAAGTCGGTCTCGACATGGATAGAGACGAAGACAGGTATATTTATACAAACTCTACACGTGCTAAAGTGCTATTTGACTTCGGTGCGAACCGATTAATTGTGTTTTCAATCTTTTGTTGACTTAATTGCATTAGGAAAGGAATTTGATAAATGTGTTGGTATTATAGATAAGAGTGGAGTGTCTATTAAGTTATTTTGAAAATCTTGTTGGAATTTGAGGTAGTAGCAAGTATAGGATGGTGTTGGAACTTGATTTTGTTAAACCTGTCAATTAAGTAATGATTTGTCGATTATGTAAAGTGAAGTGAATGATGATGAATTTCCTTTGCGGAACAAACTTAAGTGAATTGTATATTATTAAGTACTGCTCGTGATGATCTAGGGTGTTTAAATAGTTGATTATATTAATGATGGATGGTAGCGGGACCGTTTGTTTAGACTTAGTATAGTAAATATATTGTGGTGTAGGAGTCTGATCTTGTTAAAACCTTTGATTAAGAAATGATAAGTGATCCTTGGTATTTCGGTATGAGAAAATAAAGTTGATTTATTGGAGTAAGTGGTTATGATGAAAGAAGAGATTGTCGGGTGATTGACTTAAAGTTTTCGTTTGTTAACAAATTTTATATTAAGGATATATGAGTTACTTTTGATAAGACTTAGTAAGAGTGTAGGTTTGGAAGCATTTGGTGTGAAAAGAGATTAGTTCTAATTTAATAAGAGTGTAACAAATATTTCGGATGATATCGAAATTAGCATGGTTATTCATTAGGATATAGCATGATAAATTTAAGTGAGAAATCAAGGATAATTGAAACTAGAAAGTAAATAGTGTTTTGGGAATGATTAGTAAGGAAAAGCTTTTAGTAATCAAAAGTGATAACCGTTGTCATATGTGTTTGAATTTGGAAGATTGTTCAAAGTGGTAAATTAAGTTTATATTTTAGGGGCAAAAGTGGTTAGTAGTTTAATTTGGGATGTTTTATCTAACGCTTGCAATTGTTAGAAATTTTCAAATTGAATGTGCATGTTAGAATTTTGAAAAGATTTTGTGGAAGTATAGAATGTGGCATTGTGTATAAATCAGTTTTCAAACACTAAAGTTATGTCTCCAAATGTTAAAGTTTATGTTATGGATAAAAATTTCAATTGTGATAGATGATTCGTGATATACAAAAATTTTATTTATATATATATATATATATATATATATATATAACTTTGTGCTGAAAGAGGCACGGGGAAATGTTGTACGTGAAAAAAGACACAATGACGTATATTTGTGCTAATTGGGGCACGAGGTGAAATAAAGAGGTACGGATTTTATTAACAAAGATGTTTTTATGGTTGTTATATTTTGGGGATGGGTGTACAGTGTGGTTTCAAATCGTTTGTTATCATTTTGAAAGAATATGTATTGATTTTCGAAAATTGCGGAAGTGTGTGGGTGTTTCGAACAATGAGTGAGATTTCAAATTAACTCGGTTAAATTTTTTTTCTCTTCGATTTGAACTATGGTGAAATTATTGGGAAAATATAGCGATGGTTGAAATTGAGCGTGTATGATCGGTATGGAGATGAAAGAAAGCTAGCTCGTAGGATCGGTCTAGAGTGAGCACCTCCTAATGAGCTATCCTTGGGAAATTGTGTTTTATGTTGAAAGGAGAGTAGAAGAAAATAGTCGAATGAATTAATCGGGGTGAAGGATCGTTGGTTAGAACGTGGTATTAATACGAGAGAGATGTGGTGGTGAGTATGGAAATCAATTGTAGTCTAATGTTCATAATCGGTATAATTAATGCAATAAAGTGTTGTCTGTTTTAGATGTATTTGTGGAATAGGGATGTGACTGTAGGGTTGGTGATAACCTATGGAGAAAAGTTCGACTGCGGATTAAGGTGATACTCCAAGTTGATTTTGTAATCTTTTGGGGAGAAGAGTGTCGTTATTTTTTTTGGAGTGTTGGATTGTTGGGACATTTTAGAAACGGTGATCGAAGGCGTGGTGTGTACAGTCAGCCGATGTCAAGGAAAAGAGTAGAGTACTTGGTGTAATTGATTGCTTACTAGAACATAAGAGTATGTAGGCTAGATTGCCTGGTGCTTATCACTTGCAGTATGACTATTACTTGCTGGTAGGAATTTATGCTAGTCCTGATAGGTTGTTAAGTGAATGCTTTACAAGTGGTACTGTGGAAACTAAATAGCCTTAGAATGTTTGATTTAGTTCTATGGCGCAGCTCTTGTTTGAGTCTAACCGTTGTGGGATAGAATCCTTATTTCGAATGTCTATCTGATTTCACACTGTATGCGTTTGTGCATTCGCGAGGCGACTCGTCGTGACTAGTGGGGATTCCGTCATAGCAGGGATAGTAGGTTGAGGTGAACCTGGAGTCTAGAGGTGTGAATGATATTGGTATGATCGATCTAGAATATTATACCTTGTTCGTATTTTGTGGGTTTTCTTCTTGGTGTAAGAGTTGTTGTAGTTAGGAGGGTATTAAATTTTTGGTATGTGCCTTGGTACCGAAGGGTTTCACATAGTGAGAGTTCATTCGGCCTTTCCTGTGTCGAGCCTGCGGAAGGGCTTAGCCGAAGCGAGTATGGTTGTACCGTTAGAAAACACCGGATTGGATCAGAGAAATTAAGTTGTAAAGATTTTATGGTCATGTGATGAACTTAGTGGTGTGGTTCGTAGTAGATTTATTATATCTTTGGTTGGAAATTGTTGTGGTTAAGCAAGGCAAGATTAATGTTGATAAAACTTTCTTATGGAGTTGTTTAAGTTAAAGAGATGTTTTTTTACTTAATGCTGGACTTTGCATGATTGAGCCGTTAATAAGTTATATTATTAGTGACATGAAATTTTAACGGAGTTGTGATGAATTCTTTCGGCTTAATTTTATAGTGAAATTATATGATGTTTTGAGTATTTGTGTTAGTGGGGTAAGGTGAGACCGGTATTGATAAATTTCAATTGCGGAGTGGTTAAAGTGAAACCAATGTCTAAAGAGCTGTGAAAGTATTTTAGTGCAAAATTGGAAATGTAAGGACTTGATATGATAGCGAGTTTGTTATTTATTAAGAAATGAATTGGTATTGATATTTGGATAAAAGACGGTATGAGTTTTGATGATGAGGTTATTAAGATAATTGAAGTGATTAAGGTTGTGCTTTGTTGATATTCGAGAAATTAAGTTGCTTTGTAGACCTTATTTTATTTTGATAAATGATTTGGTGTCTAGTGCAATTAAGCATTGATGTGAGATCATTTCGGTTATGTTATGCTAGTTTAAGAAATGGAAATAGTAGGATGAAGTTTACGGGTTTGATAAAAATTAAGAAATTTCCGTGATATAAAGTGATTGTGATTACGTTATGAGTATAAGTGAATTTCGAGTTAATTTGGACTTTCGTGAGATTTGAGTATTGAGTGTTTATCGTTATTTTAAGGGGGCGGATTTCTTGTGAGAAATTAAAACTCTTGATGTTTTAGGTTTAAGTATTGAAGCAAGAGCAAATGGTAAACTAGAAACAGTAAAGCGGGTGGTCTAGTAAAAGTCATTTGAGGGTTCCGTAAACACTTTGATGTGTTCATGGATTTTGATATCAATTCGGTGGTAGTTACCCTAGTTCGTTGCTTGTATGAATTCTGGGACGGAATTCTTTTAAGGGGGAGATGTTGTAATAACCAGGTATTTTAATTATTATTGACCAGTATTTTAGTATTTTAGAATTCGGAAGTTTATTTATATAAGTTTTATTTTAGTTAATTATGGGAAAATAAGTTAAGGGTTAGTCTTGGATATTATAAGGAAGTTAGAGGGTTATTTTGGTCATCTTCTTTTTAAAAGAAAAAGAAATAGGGGAGTGGTTGGGGAAGGGTATGGAGGTGTTCCCTCGATACCATCCTTCTTTGGATACTTAGGAGGAGTACCTCTTTTCTTATTTATTTTTGAAAGGAAGCAAGTGTTAGAGTGTGTGTGTGTGTCTTTGATGGAAAGAGAGAGAGAGAGAGAGAGAGAGAGAGAGAGAGAGAGAGAAAGATTGAAGGAAAGAAGAAGGAAAAAGCTTTAGGAATTTGTTGCTGAAATTCAAGGTAAACAATCCCTACATTGTTGTGTTCTAATTACTTAAAAGTGTTCTTGAAATGCTAGTTGAATTTTGGTGGGTTTTTGGTTAAAATGGATGTTTTGGGAATTCTAAGTTTAAGGATAGGTTATGTATATGGTCTTGAACATATCTGCACTTTTATAGTATCATACATAGAGTAAAACTGCAAAATCTTGGTTTCAGAATGAGTAGTGGGCTGAGATTCATCGAAGTCGCAGTGGTCTGAGATTCATCGAAGTCGCAATGAACGACTGCGACATTCATCGGAGTCGCAATAGTTGGTTGCGACTCGGGTATGAAGTCGCAGTGGTCGTTTGCGACTTGGGTTGAAATCGCAGTAGTTGATTGCGACTCGGGTTTGGGATCGCAATAGTGAATTGCGACTTGGAGTGGAATCGCAGTAGTGGGTTGCGATTCCAGGGTGGAATCGCAATAGAGGGTTGCGATTTGGGTACTGTTCATAGCGATTTTTAGTGGGTTGCGACTTCAGATGTGAATTTTGTAAGTTTAGTTTTTAAAAGAGATATGTGGTATTTTATATGATTTCAGATTCTGTGAAGGGTGGAAATACGTGATACTAACTTGGGAAAGCTTTGTGATATACGTTTCAGGTGAGTTTTTCTTTAAAATATTTTCCAGCTGGGATACATATATATGTGATATATAGATGAGATGGATATGTTCGGATTGAGAATTTTTACATGATGTGATTATGTGTTCATATTGAGATGTATACATGTTTGGAATGGGATAACGTTTTTATAAAAATATGTGATGTCTTTATACATGGTTGAAATGTCATGAAAGGTTTTATAAAATGACAATATGATATATTGGTACATATATATATTGTATTTATGTGAGTATTCTACGAGAATACTTGGCCGGGATCCAAGGGGCGGACCGGTGAGTGTCGGGTTCCGGTGGGCGGACCGGTGGGTTTACCGTAGTTGTTGTACGGCAGAGTAAATTAACTAGTTGGCTTGCAACCACTAGTATGGCCATTTGGGGAGGGATAAGGCAGAATGACTTGATCATTTGTGGAGGAACAGGGTGGAATGAGTTTGATTACGATACTCTAGTCTTGGTTGGTATTTACTTACGTGTAAAATATATGTGTGTGTTTGTATAAAGAAGTTTTATATAAATGGATTTTTTTGACAGGTTTCAATTGACAGGGATTTTCTCACTAGACCTGTAGGTCTAACCCTCATTTTCTGTTTTAAAATATGTATTCCAGGTTAAGGATCGTTATTTAGTAAAAAGGGAAGAATTAAAGTTTGAGACGCAGTTGATAGCTGACGAGGATTAGGAACTGGAAATGTTATTTTTGTATAGTTTCGAGACTGCTGGACCGTACGTGATTTATTTGTATTTCTTTTTATGAATATAACGATGTGATACAATATATGTTATTTGAAGCATGTTGGGAAAGCGGGTTGTTACACACACGCTTTAACTTAAGTGTTGGTCTCTTGGAGATATATTGAGAAAAGAAATATTTTACAACAGTGAAGATGGGTATTGATTTCAACATCACTTTTTGAGTGGATAGAGATGCACTCTCTTATTTTAGTTTATTCCATATCTATACTACTTTATAAAGCATATTGCATAAAAGTCTTAAAGTCTTAAAAACAACTCATAAAGCCTTAGGTACAATCTTTTAATGCATGAAAGTCTTAATGTCTTAAAAACAACTAATAAACCTTAGGTACACCTCTTAATGCATAAACTCTGAAAAGGTATACAACTTAAAGCACACTCCTAACTCATCAATCAACAGTCGGTTCCTTCTCCCAAGATGTCGATTCGTTCTCTCAAGGCAACAACCCTGCTCTCTAGAAACCATGCCAGTTTGATGATTTATGTTGGGATAGATTCTTGGAGCCTATTAGGGCTCGTTGGGATTAAACGACCGTTAGTGGTAGGAGCAATTGGGATTAGAGATTCGATTGGTCTCGATATTAATTAAACCTTGGATTGATTTAGAGTCTGGACCGCAATCAGGGAAGTATGGAACATCTAAGGTTGGGAGACAACCGAAGTTGTCTAATTGGGAGTTACTCCCGTGGTTGGAGCGTTCCCCCGGACATAAGTATAGTACACTTGAGAGGGCATCGCTGGTAAGATTCTGCTTGAGGTTCATCTTAGCAGTTCGTAGGGGGGAATTTAGAGTTCAGTTAGGAACTGATGGTTTATGGTCGGCGTCGAGTTGGTTAGCCTTCGGTTGGAAAGGATCTATATTTCGGGGACGAAATCCTTCTAAGGTTGGAGGATTGTAACACCCCGAAAATTGAAATGCAAGTTTGGTACTTGCGGATGTCCGTGGGGCCAAGGGCCGGGCGTCCGCGAGGTGCGGAAGTCCACGGATCATCCGCGGAAGCAACAGAGAAATTAAGAGTTTCAGATCAGCTCGAGCCGGACGTCCACGAGGGACCATGCGAACGTTCGCGAAGCATCTGAGATATTTTTCTTGTTTTCTCTAAAGACCTTTCCCTCTCTCTCTTTCCTCTCACTTACCCCATTCCATTTCTCAGCTCTCTCTCTCTAAAAACCGAACTCTCTCTAGAAACCCTAAATCTCCCCTCTCCTCTTCATCTTCTTCCCCAAATCAACCATCACCATTGTTGGAAACCTTAACCCCTTCAAGAAACCTTCCACTTCATCTCCTTCATCAAGATTCTAGGGTTTCACCCACCCCTTTTTACTCCACTTGGAAGATTAGGAGTTTGTGGTTCATCTTGGTGGTTCTAGAGACATTTTGTAACATCCTAAATTTTCAATAATGTTATTTTAATGAGAATAGGGATGTATTTGTATTTTGGGTAAAACCTTGGATTATATAGGGTTTTTATAATCCATTAGGGTTAAAATACAAGAGATGAAGGTTTGGTGTAAATTGTGGAAGTAAGGAAACATGAGGGTGTGTTTTGTTATTAAGTAAATGTGTATATGATAATATCAGAATTATTGAGATTTTATCTCATTATATGTGTGTGTGTGTCGGCAAGCATAGAGAGAAAGAAGAGAAAGGAGAAAAGAAAGAAAAGCAAGGGTTTGTTCATCATTTTGGTATGTAAATCAGTCAAGGTTTTTGATTGAATCTGTTGCGGTTATATGATTATAAACGAATCTGTGTATTGGATTGATTTACAGAATCGTTTACAACAGATTTGGAGTAGTAGATTTGTGCAGGAAGTGGGTATTTGCAAATATAAGGTGAGTTCATTTGTTCTTTGCTTAAATCAGTGTTCTCATGTTAAATTAAACCTTGAAATAGCTGTATAAATTGGTTATGAACTGTATGGTATGGTTTGGATTATGCTGAATCGAACAAACATGAAAATAGATTGAAATTTAGGCTGCAGAACCGACTTTTCCGGATGAATCGTCGTATCCGAAAAACCTCGACGATGAATGTTTCCGGACGCAGGAAGTATCCGGGTAAGTTTTATTTTATTACAAGAATCTGGATGAAATTAGTTACCGGATGGTATCCGGATGACTATAGAGTCCGGATGTTGTTCGGATTGGGAATATGTCCGGAAAAGTAGGAATTTACCGGAAAGGATGGGTTGTCCGGATTGTGGGATTGTCCGGGGAAATTATGGTATCCGGAAAAGGGAAATGTCCGGATAAGTTAGGTTATCCGGAAACACTTTGTTGTCCGAACACTTTGTGCAGCTGGATAATTATTAGTTTTGTTAATCATGAATTGTTGTGATTTAGTGATTAAGACATAATTAGTGTAGCTTGAACATACGTACGATCGAAGGGTAGTATGTTGGGCTTGATGACTGTGCTAGCTTGTTACTAGGCAGGTGTTTGGTAAGTGTAATGGATCCATAGGCACTAGTGGTTATGTACACGTAGAATAAATGAAGATTAATCATTATTCTGATGTGTGTGAGAAATCATGGAATAAACGTAATTCCTGATTCCTAAGGAAAAGAAGAGATTGGCATGTGTATATTGTAATCACTATTTCCTTCTCTAAGAAATAGGCATGTGTATATTGTTATTTCTTAGATGTGTACAGAAATGGGCATGTGTATATTGCGGTTTCTGGAATAGATGTGTACGGAACTGGGCATGTGTATATTGCGATTTCCGGAATAGAAACATTACTCTAGAATCGGTACAGATTCGTAGGGTAGCTCTGAGACATGATATGATGATGGAATGTGTGTCAGGCATATTCATGGAATTGGGTAAAATCGTGCTAACGAAATAGAGTTACACGTATGATAAGAGAAAGGGTAATCAGGTTTGTTATAACTTGCTTACATTGATTTTTGCAAATGTTATTATGGAAACGAATGTTCTCACTAGGCATTGGCCTAATCGTTTCATACGATGTTTTCTTACCAGGTACCAGCTCGAGAAAGTAAAGGGTTGTGGGACGAGCGTTTTTGGAATAGCAGAGGTGTCAATTAACCAGAAGAGATTTTGTTGGATTGCTTAGATAACTTAGTTAATCTGATTTTAGTGATGTGATTAGATTAATAGGTTATTTGAAGAATCCTGTATTGTAAATGTACTCTTGGTGGTTAATTACCTTGCTATATATTTATAAGTTGAAGTTTCTTGTATCATAACTTGTGAAATTTGAGGTTCAAATTAGCCCTGATTTTAGGGTGTTACAATATGGTATCAGAGCTCTAGTTTAAGTGAACTAAGTATGCTGATGAGATACTTAGACTTAAGCTGTGATAAATTAAGTTATGATTCGTGAGAATGGGTAGAAATACTAAGACGGGATAGTCTTAGAGTTGACAGAAATACGTGAAATTAGTACTGTAACGATGGTAACGAGGATTCTCTTGTATGATATATTCACAATTTCAATTAGCTAATGTTATTTATGAATATATTGTTACATAAGCATGCTTGTTTCTAAATGGGTACAGTGACTAATGATCGGTATAGTATGTTTTGTATATTTGTACGTGCATAACCATTTCTTATGGTTATCCTCTTGTGTATATCAGAACGATGGAGAATACGCCGCCATTATCCCCTATTTCTGCGATGGATAGGTCCGAGATTGATTTGACAGGAGAAAGGCGACCTGGAGCAGGCGAAATTCATGAGACTCCTCCGGGGTTTCTTTCTCTCGGAGGAACATCAAGTCAGGTACATAGGACGGGTACCAGTACTGCCAACCCAAGAACACCGGAAGCAGGTATGGAAGCCCGAATGATGGAAAATATGACGAGAATGATGACTAACGCGATGGCCCAACAAACTGAAATGTTTATGAAGGCATTAAATGATCGGAGTTCGGAGTTGCAACGAACAAGAACTGACACTGAGGTAATCAACCCGACTCGTCAGCGAGTAGTGGAAACAGAAAGGAGAGTGGAAAGAGTTTGCTCGTACAAGACGTTTCTAAGTTGTAAGCCGCCAGAGTTTAAAGGATCAGATAGTCCAGTGACCTGTATGAACTGGATTAGGGAAATGGAACAAGCTTTCCGGGCTTGCGAGTGTGATGAGAAGTCGAAAGTTAGATTTGCTTCTCAAATGTTAAAAGGGAATGCACTGACATGGTGGAACATAGTGACCGCTTCAATATCGGCTTCAGTATTGACTGCTATGACTTGGGAGTCATTCAAGAAGAAGGTTTTGGAGGAATATTGTAATGAGAATGAGATGGATAGAATCGAAGAAGAGTTTCGGACTCTCAAGAAGGGTAACATGTCCGTGAGGAAGTATACTGAAACGTTTTTGGAGAAGCTGAATTTGGTAGGGCATGTGGCTCCTAATGAAAAAGAAAAGATTAAAGCTTACTTGAAGGGGCTACCCGCAGATATGATGTCTCGTGTAAGAAATGCCAAGGCTTCAACACTGAGGGAAACTATTGAAGAAGCTAAGGTAATGGAAGAAGTTTATGCTAAGGATAAAGAAGAAAAGACCCAAGTTGGGGAGAAATGGAAATGGGAGGGCCGATCAGAGTCTTTTCAGAGATCTAAGGCAGCCGGTAAAGGTGTTCGTTACGATTCGCGTCGTGAACCAAATTGGTGTTCAAAGTGCAAGAGTAGACATTTTGGGTCGTGTAGGGTGACAGCGTTGGAATGTTTCAAGTGTGGGAAAAGTGGCATAGTATGAGCAATTGTCCAGTTCAAGGATTTACGTGTCATGAATGCAAACAACTTGGGCACTTCCATCGGGATTGTCCAAAGTTGAAAAGGGGGGGGGGGGGGGGATCAAAGTATGAAACCAAACGTTCCCAAGCCAGCGGGTCGGGCCTTCCATATGACAGCTGACGAAGCTAAGGAATCGAAAGATGTCGTCTCGGGTACTTTCCTTGTTAATTCTTGTCATGCGCGCATTTTATTTGACTGTGGTGCAAATTTGTCATTTGTGTCCAAGTCATTCTTTCACCAGTTGGCTATGTCTGTTACTACTTTGGAAGATGCCTTAGTAGTTGAAGTAGCTAATGGGGGTCAAGTCTTGGTTCGTGAAAGACTTGATGGTTGTTTTATTTCGATAGAAGAGACAAAATTTCCGATCGACGTGTTGTTGATGGAAATTGGAGGATTTGATGTGGTTGTGGGTATGGATTGGCTGACAGCCAATCAGGCAGAAATATTTTGCGCAAAGAAATTAATCAGGATTCCGATGGCTGATAGGGATGATGTACTCATCTTTGGGGAAAAGCAAAAAGGGGAAGTTCTGTTAATTTCTGTTGCGAAAGCGCGTAAATGTTTAATGAAAGGATGTTCATCCTATCTAGCTTATGTTTTAGATGTAAAGTCAGAAAAGAAGCGATTGGAAGATATCAAGGTGGTAAGTGATTTTCCAGACGTATTTCCCGATGATCTTCCAGGCCTACCGACTGAGCGGCAGGTAGAGTTCCGTATTGATCGCATTCCTGGATCGGCACCAATTGCGCGAGCGCCTTATCGTCTAGCGCCGGACGAAATGAAAGAGATGATGACTCAACTTCAAGAGTTGTTAGATAAAGGTTTTGTTAGATCGAGTTCTTCGCCGTGGGGAGCTCCGGTGTTGTTTGTTAAGAAGAAAGATGGTACTATGAGAATGTGTATAGATTATCGTGAGTTGAATAAGGTGACAATTAAGAACAAGTATCCGCTTCCAAGGATTGATGACCTGTTCGATCAACTCCAAGGTGCGGGATGTTTTTCTAAGATTGATTTAAGGTCTGGGTATCATCAAGTTCAAGTAAGAAATGAAGATATTTCTAAGACATCTTTTAGAACAAGGTATGGGCATTATGAATTTCTTGTGATGCCATTTGGTTTGACAAATGCTCCAGCTATATTCATGGATCTGATGAATAGAGTATGTCGACCATTTTTGGACAAGTTTGTCATTGTATTCATTGATGACATACTAGTCTGTTCAAAGACCGAAGAAGATCACGAACATCATCTACGTGAAGTTTTAGAAGTGTTGAGAAGAGAGAAGTTGTACGCGAAGTTCTCGAAATGTGAATTCTGGTTAATAGAGGTACAATTTCTAGGGCATGTGATCACTTCGGAAGGAGTTAAAGTAGACCCAGCTAAGATAGAAGCTATGATGAATTGGGAGACACCAAGAAGTGCGTCTGAAACAAGAAGTTTCTTAGGTCTTGCGGGTTATTATCGGAGATTTATTAAAGACTTCTCAAAGATTGCTTCTACTTTGACTTTATTGACTAGAAAGAACGTAAAGTTTGTCTGGACGGAGAAACAAGAATAACCTTTCAGAACTTTACGTCAAAAGTTGTGTGAAGCTCCTGTTCTTGCCTTACCAGAAGGAACAAAAGATTTTGTTGTTTACAGTGATGCTTCCAAGATGGGCCTGGGATGTGTATTGATGCAACGAGGCAAGGTAATTGCTTATGCGTCAAGACAACTTAAGGAGCACGAGAAGAATTATCCTACACATGATTTAGAATTAGCAGCGATTGTTTTTGCTTTGAAGCTGTGGAGGCACTATTTGTATGGGACGAAGTGTACTCTTTATACTGATCATAAGAGCTTGAAACATGTCTTTGATCAGAAAGAGTTGAACATGAGACAACGACGCTGGTTAGAGTTACTTAAGGATTATGATTGTGAATTGCATTACCATCCTGGTAAAGCAAATGTAGTAGCCGATGCCTTAAGTAGGAAAGAGTATAGTGGGTGTTTGAAATCAACCAATGCTAGGATTGATGTAACGTCTAGTCTGATTGAAAGGATAAAGGAAGCACAAATAGAAGCCTTAGGAGAAGAAAATATGAAAGAAGAGGTGATGAGCAAACAACATCTTCAACTGACTGAAGATGGTCGTGGAATTAAGTTGTTTCAAGGTCGTGTTTGGGTGCCAAAAGTTGGAGGAAATCGAGAGTTGATTCTCGAAGATGCTCATAAATCTAAGTATTCTATACATCCTGGGAGTACTAAGATGTATAGAGATTTGAAATTGCATTACTGGTGGCCAGCTATGAAAGTAGATGTGGCACGAATAGTGGAAAAGTGTACAACATGTTCTTTAGTGAAAGCTGAACATCAGAAGCCTTATGGAAGTTTCCAGTCTTTGGAGATTCCGGAATGGAAGTGGGAGAAGATTACCATGGATTTTGTGACGAAGTTACCTAAGACGCAAAAGGGTAATGACACAATATGGGTAATCGTGGATAGACTGACTAAGAGTGCTCATTTTCTAGCTATGAAAGAAGCTTCACCGATTGATAAATTGGCGAAATTATATATTGATGAAGTGGTGTCAAGACATGGTATACCGGTATCTATAGTGTCGGATCGTGATAGTCGGTTTACCTCAAGGTTTTGGCAATCACTACAAGAGGAATTGGGTACGAAAGTTAATTTGAGTACTGCTTATCATCCGCAAACTGATGGGCAAAGTGAAAGAACCATTCAAACTTTGGAAGATATGCTCAGGTGTTGTGTATTAGATTTTGGAGGTAACTGGGATACGCATTTACCTTTAGTGGAATTTGCGTATAACAATAGTTATCATTCTAGTATCGGAAGAGCACCTTTCGAAGCTTTGTATGGTCGGAAATGTAGAACTCCGGTGTGTTGGTTAGAAGCGGAGAAAAGCAGTTTGCTGGTCCGGAGTTAGTACAACAAACGACAGATAAAGTGAAAGAAATTCGGCAGCATATGAAAGCAGCTCAAGATAGACAAAAGAGTTATGCTGATCCGAAAAGAAGACCAAAAGAATTCCAAGTTGGGGAGCGTGTGATGCTTAAAGTATCCCCATGGAAAGGTGTGATAAGGTTTGGTAAACGTGGGAAGTTACGTCCTCGTTTTCTAGGACCTTTCACTATTACTAAAAGGATAGGATTACAGGCTTATCAGTTGGATCTTCCACTGGAGTTGGAAGGGATCCATAACACTTTTCACGTTTATTATCTTCGGAAATGTTTAGCCGAAGAGGAAGATGTGATTCCACTTACTGATGTCAGGGTGGATGAAAAGAGTCAATGTGTGGAAGAACCGGAGGCAATTTTGGAAAGATCGGTTAGAAGGTTGCGTAGTGGTAAGGAAGTAGCTATGTTGAAAGTACAGTGGAAACACCATCGAGGTGCTAATGTGACTTTAGAGTCGGAAGAGAATATGAAGAGTAGGTATCCCCATCTGTTAACCTGATCTTGATTTCGAGGACGAAATCATTTTCATGTTGGGGAGTATTGTAACATCCTAAATTTTCAATAATGTTATTTTAATGAGAATAGGGATGTATTTGTATTTTCTGTAAAACCTTGGATTATATAGGGTTTTTATAATCCATTAGGGTTAAAATACAAGAGATGAAGGTTTGGTGTAAATTGTGGAAGTAAGGAAACATGAGGGTGTGTTTTGTTATTAAGTAAATGTGTATATGATAATATCAGAATTATTGAGATTTTATCTCATTATATGTGTGTGTGTCGGCAAGCATAGAGAGAAAGAAGAGAAAGGAGAAAAGAAAGAAAAGCAAGGGTTTGTTCATCATTTTGGTATGTAAATCAGTCAAGGTTTTTGATTGAATCTGTTGTGGTTATATGATAATAACCGAATCTGTGTATTGGATTTATTTACAGAATCGTTTACAACAGATTTGGAGTAGTAGATTTGTGCAGGAAGTGGGTATTTGCAAATATAAGGTGAGTTCATTTGTTCTTTGCTTAAATCAGTGTTCTCATGTTAAATTAAACCTTGAAATAGCTGTATAAATTGGTTATGAACTGTATGGTATGGTTTGGATTATGCTGAATCGAACAAACATGAAAATAGATTGAAATTTAGGCTGCAGAACCGACTTTTCCGGATGAATCGTCGTATCCGGAAAACCTCGACGATGAATGTTTCTGGACGCAGGAAGTATCCGGGTAAGTTTTATTTTATTACAAGAATCCGGATGAAATTAGTTACCGGATGGTATCCGGATGACTATAGAGTCCGGATGTTGTCCGGATTTGGAATATGTCCGGAAAAGTAGGAATTTACCGGAAAGGATGGGTTGTCCGGATTGTGGGATTGTCCGGGGAAATTATGGTATCCGGAAAAGCGAAATGTCCGGATAAGTTAGGTTATCCGGAAACACTTTGTTGTCCGAACACTTTGTGCAGCTGGATAATTATTAGTTTTGTTAATCATGAATTGTTGTGATTTAGTGATTAAGACATAATTAGTGTAGCTTGAACATACGTACGATCGAAGGGTAGTATGTTGGGCTTGATGACTGTTCTAGCTTGATACTAGGCAGGTGTTTGGTAAGTGTAATGGATCCATAGGCATTAGTGGTTATGTACACGTAGAATAAATGAAGATTAATCTTTATTCTGATGTGTGTGAGAAATCATGGAATAAACGTAATTCCTGATTCCTAAGGAAAAGAAGAGATTGGCATGTGTATATTGTAATCAATATTTCCTTCTCTAAGAAATAGGCATGTGTATATTGTTATTTCTTAGATGTGTACAGAAATGGGCATGTGTATATTGCGGTTTCTGGAATAGATGTGTACGGAACTGGGCATGTGTATATTGCGATTTCCGGAATAGAAACATTACTCTAGAATCAGTACAGATTCGTAGGGTAGCTCTGAGACATGATATGATGATGGAATGTGTGTCAGGCATATTCATGGAATTGGGTAAAATCGTGCTAACGAAATAGAGTTACACGTATGGTAAGAGAAAGGGTAATCAGGTTTGTTATAACTTGCTTACATTGATTTTTGCAAATGTTATTATGGAAACGAATGTTCTCACTAGGCGTTGGCCTAATCGTTTCATATGATGTTTTCTTACCAGGTACCAGCTCGGGAAAGTAAAGGGTTGTGGGACGAGCGTTTTTGGAATAGCAGAGGTGATTTTGTTGGATTGCTTAGATAACTTAGTTAATCTGATTTTAGTGATGTGATTAGATTAATAGGTTATTTGAAGAATCCTGTATTGTAAATGTACTCTTGGTGGTTAATTACCTTGCTATATATTTATAAGTTGAAGTTTCTTGTATCATAACTTGTGAAATTTGAGGTTCAAATTAGCCCTGATTTTAGGGTGTTACACATTTTGGTTGGTGGATTCAAGTATGGATAAGGTAATCTTCTCTTCTCTTCATTTATGAAGTTAGGGTTTTGACATAAGTGGGTATTGTTGGTGTAAAATGGTTGGATGATGATTCCACATGGTTAGATCTAATTAATGTTGGTTGGAAACTTATAGATCTAGGTTTTTGAGGTTTTGGCTTGAAGATTCAAGTTTCATCAAAGGAGCTTACGTTTGGGGAAATTCTAGATTTAGCCTAAATCTAGCAAGGTGAGTTCAAATTGATTTGTGAAAACTTTGTACGTGCCAAAATGTTATTTTCCAAATGGTTGTGTGTTTTACTTGAAAATATCAATTGTTGAGTTATTTGATGAATCTAACTCTTTTGAAGTATTTATCTTCATAAATGTTGTAAAACACCCATATTTGGGATTTTTGGGATATTTGATGTGCATAAATCATAAATATATCCTTAAAAGATTTATTGCTCAAAATGAAGTTTATTTGACGGTTTAATCATATTGGTGAAATTGATTTTATAAACCATTTGGGAAAATGCACATTTTAGTGTAAATAGTCATTTTGAGAATTATAAGGGTGTGAGTCCTTTTGGGGAAAACCCCTTTTGTTTAACCCGTGTCGAGTTTTGGGTTAATAATGATTTTATGGTACTTGATTACCTAATTGATATTTGAATGCATTTTTATGCTATGATGACCGTTATTTATGGGTCTAATGAGTATTTGAGCATTTTGCTCGGTTTTGACTTTAAGATAGTCTTGGGGACATTTTTCCGGTTTTAATGGCTCAATGTGGAGTTTTATTTATGGGTTGCTTGTATTGCACCCTATTGCATATATTGCATCATATCGCATGGTATTGCACAGTATCGATATTTACATGCCCAGGTGCGTTAGTCTTCCAGGATGGGCTTATTATTATAGACTGTGTTGCATTGGATCCATAGGCACGTGAGTCAGTCTTTATTTGATGGTCTACTGGGTGTCGTGGGATTTGACCGGCCCCCATGCTAAAAGACCTTTACTTTCAAGGGTACGATAAGAGGGCTGAGTAATGGATGAGTACGGTGGGCGAATATGAGATTCGCCAAGTGGGGCAATGCCGTGGTTGTATCCCCCTTGGACCGAGCCTTTGGCGGTATACGTGGTAATATTTCTCTAAGGTCACCCGTCTCTTGGTCGTAAATTGAAAGGCGTCGTATGGGACACTTGGGCTTTTATGCAGTGAAGTGTCGTACGATTAACATTGTATGAGTGGCGTACTTTTGTGTTTATCCACTCTCAATGAATACGGGTCTCCCCCGTCGTTGGCCAACCTATTTGGGATTTTATATTGTCCCTGTTTTATTATTATTGTTGGTCTTATACGTTTGACTGCGGTTGGATGACTTTAATATTGGATTCCCCTCCATGTGTATTAAAGTCTAAATGAAGCAGGTCATTTCCATATTTATGGTATTTGGAACTTCGTTACGTTTTACGGTTGCGTGAGTATTGCTTCGTATTATGTTTTCAATGAAGTGTTATAATTAAATGGAAGGTTTTCATGATTTATGGGTTGAGTATTTATTGTCAACCGTATTTGAAGGTTTTGCCTAATATAGAATTATTCACGTATTTGAGTGAGTTGGTATTGGTATTCATTTTGGAAAACGATTTATACCTTTTGGGAACTTTTCCCATAGATTTTGGGTGCGTTGAAAAATGAGTGGTTTATATCCTTTTGTAAATTCTTTTGGAAATCTTAATCTATATTGCAAACTTTCATCTAAAGGATTATTTAAATCATGCTATAAACTCTTGAACTCACTAGGCGTTAGCCTAACCCTTTTTATTTGTCGGCATGTGCAACAGGTCTCAGGTTGGGAGTAGTTCTAGTGACACGTGGGAGAGGTCGTGTGCTAGTAAAGTGCTCGAGAGGTGAATAGCTTAAGTGATGTTTCCGCATTTACCCTTGGGAGTAGCAATTGTGTTTGGGTTAAGTGATACCCGAAGTGAGTTTAGTCTTGGTAATAAGACATGTTTTATATGTATTGGTTGAGGATAATCATAGTTTGTAATTTGAGGTATTTTAGGAAGAAATCCTATTATTTCGGATGTATTATCGAACATTTTAATTAGTTGCTCTTTCCCAATTCGAGGGTGTTACAAGTTGGTACCAGAGCATAAGTTTGAGAGAATTAGGTGTTGATTTTGGATACCTAGACTCAAACTAGCGTTCTTTTAAGTAAATGAGAGTGAAATTCACCGTTAGGCACTTTAAGATAGGTTGTTTCGAGGTCGATGGGGTTTCTAGAAACGAGAATCACGGCTAGAGTAGCAAGGATAATCATGTACGGTACGTTCATAATGACACCTGGCCAGTGTCATGGTGAATCTACTAGTTACATGTGCGTACTTGAACTACTTTAATGTGATGATCGTTGGGGTAGTGAGGAAATTTCTAAGCTAGTAGTCGTTGGAATAAATGGATGATTTTAGCATTAGTCACTTAGAGTGACGACAAGCATGATATTTGCTTTAAGCATGTCATTTCAGGTCGAGATTGATGGTTGGATTAGAACCATAGACTTATTGAACCGACTTTGATTCGAGGAAAAACCGTAAGGTTAATTGATGTCATTCCCAACTTTGCCTTAAGAGGTTTGAACATCCGGATGACAATAGTGGACCGGAGGGATTTGGAGGAGCATGGGTTGAGACGTTGAGTGCCGACTAAGTTATGAACAAAATTTATTTTGAAAATAAATTGCATCAATTATTTCTTGGGTTTCAAATCCTTATACGGATTGTGTTACAAATCTTGGAAAATGTTTTGCACACACACAAGATTTTAAATCATGGGTTTTGAACCTGCATGAAGTTATTTTATTGTGGTAGTTGCAAACTCCGTCGGGACTTGCTTTATTTTACTATTGTCCAACGTTACTTTCGGATACCGTGATATCCATATTTTTGCGATGTCTAAGATGTTGGGCAAGTAACTACGGCTTATGACTTTAACATTGGATCTCCTCCACATATGTTAGAGTTTGGACGGAAAGTTATCTTCCATGATGTCTATGTAAAGCTGTTTTTGGGAATTTGTTTAATGTGAGTTTGTTAAACAATGTTGTTTATATAGTATTACAACTAGAAGGGGATTTTTGGAATTTTGGCATTTTAGTCATGATTTTGCTTATTACAATTTGACTTTTGGAAGCATTATTTTTGGTGCTATTTTGTTGACTTGAGGTCATTGAACTCATTGAATTTCATGGAGTCTTGTTTTACGACGTTTTGAGTCGTGTGAGTGTAATTTCGCAATGTGCATACTCCATTTAATTATGTGAAAATTTATGAGTTAAGTTGCGCATTTTGTCCCACTCAAGCTTTGTTGAGAAATATTGATTTTATGCCATAAGGCGACCAAAGGGAATGCGTTTTGGAACTTTAGTGTCGCGTATTTTCTCTTTCAAAGATTTGTGTTAGCACATTTTGTTGCAACCTATTCAGTATGTGGATTGATTTATACATGACATAAGTAATGCATGAAAGAACACTTGATGGTATTTCATAACAGTTTACTTAATGCGCTTTCGGTCAGTTGAATGTTTTACTATCATTTTCATGTAAATGCATTATATCGACTAGGGGTATGCATAGCTTGGTAACCATTGCTTCTAAACACTTTGTTAAACGAGTCGTACATGAAAACATTTTGTTAACTCATTGTATAAATGAAGGCCTTTTGGTCAAAGTATGCGTTAGTGTCGTGGAGATCATGCATAGTTCACAATACGTTACATTTTGAAAACACAAATGTGTGAGTCGTTGATTTTTGGTCAATTTTGGTTCAAGGAACATTTTGGAAAATTGTAAACCTTTTTGGTTTTGGAGAAAATGTGTATTTTGAGTATTTCTAACAAATAAACCTTTAAGCATTGACGTTTTAACGTTTTAAGTTACGAGTACGAAACTTTTGATAAAAATGCTCCGTGATGAGGATTTTGGAAAGTTATTTGCTTAAACCTAGGGAGCGTGGAAATATTTATGTTTGAACATTGATGCGCACCATTGGTGCAAATCGGGATTTGAAATAGGTTTGAACCCTTTTGGTGTCAACAAATTACTAACACTTATTTTCTCCTAAGTTTTGGGAAAGCGCATTGATGTGTGCGAACCTTGTCAGAAACGTTTTACTCATGAGTCATTATATGACCGGATGAGAAAATTTTGGAAATTGATCTAAAGAATTTCACCTTTTGAAATTTTGACGTGAACTATTTGGTGCATGTTATTGCAGTTCAAGAAAATTACTAAGAAAGTGTTACAAGCTTGCATGCCTACCCTAATTTGAGGTTCCCTTATGATGTTTTAGTCGATATTTTCAAATGCTGGAAACGTAATAGTTTTGTCTTTAAATTTGGAGCTTACACAAGTCACTTTATGTTCTGACCAAAGTGAATTTATGAATCGTTTCATCGTTTTTGTAAAATAAACTGACGCGCACAGGTTTTGTTGGTGAACCTTGTTCCATACCATTCTATGGCTAGAAAGGAATTTTAGAGTCAAATTGTGAGTTCCAGATTAATGCAACGAACTGTAGAAATCAATAGATGTAGAACAAGACAGTATGATTTCCAATGGTCATCCAATTCACTTTCAATATAGAGAGAATTACAATAAGAGTTTAGAAAGTGTAAATAGACAACTAGCTTAATTCTAAGCTAATAAACACATTATATACTAATGGGCCCATGGCATGTAAGCCCATGGCCCGTTACACAAATAAGGCTCAAAATCATTAATTAACATATTAACCCTTGAACTTCTATTCAACCAGATTTGACCCTAACAATCTCCCCTTTAAATTGAATTTCGAGTTCGCACCAGTTCTCGACATATCTCTTTCGGAGCGCAAAGTGTATCTCGAACGTTCTGATGGCTCGACGGTAGTCGATGCATTCTTCAATCACTTCTAAGGATTTTTGAGCATTTATCTCGTTGGGGTTGGGAACATACGAGTGCTTTCGATTTTCGGATTCGAAAGTGATGATGTTTCGAAGAGCATCTTCGACTTTGAAGAGCGTGCCATCGCAAAATCTGTCGACCTGGCTGAAGCGAAGAAACCTCTTTTCTTTCTGATCGTCGAGGTATACTATCCCCCAAGTTCTGGTTCTAGAAGCAGTGCGTTCTCGGGATACATCTTCAGCTCGGGTGCTTTCAGATTCGGTTTCAACAGGTTTACCTTCTTTGCTCTATTCTCGATTCCCATTTGAAAGTCTGTGAGATATGACATCATAATTGTACGGATCAGGAATCGACGGACAGCCTCGAGCGCTTTAGTTATACGAAGTGGTCTGATGGTTCTGGTTCGAAGGTCTTTCAGTATAGCAAGTAAGTTGAACGGTCTAAGGTTCTTAAAGTCAGCTTCAGAAATTTTCCATTCATTACCGTCTTCGCGGCAGACGGTGAAAACTGGAAACATGACTCTAAGGATTCGGTCGGTTTGGATGTCGAGCACTTCAGTGATCTTCTGCTTGGTTCGGGCTTGGCTAACTGGCAGACACCGCTTCATGGCTTTTATGTACTGATCTTGGTATTCCTTGTCAAAGTGGGAAATCCCAAGACAAAAGGTTGGCTCGATGGGGCGTAACCTGTGAACATATAGCTTCTTCAGAGATTCCTCCAGGTGAGGAATAAATATCATGATCTTCTCCCATCGGATTTGTTGCTGTTGAGGGGGAGGAAGATCAAAAGTTGTCGGTTGTTGAGGAGATGTCGGATTTGCAGCAGTTGAAGTTTCGGGTATCGTAGAAGTCTTGGGAGCCTAAGCAGTGTGAACGGGTGTACCATATAGGTTTTGTAGCAGAATCTGGTCATAGCCAACGTTGTCGTCTTCATCAGTAGGAAAGATCAGGTTTACCTGGAGATTTATTGCACTGGCGGCTTTTTCGTACCATGCATTTCGGTCTCTGGGTCGATCTCGGAATCTGGATCAATTAGATCAAGTGCGGGCCTATCTGATGCTGAGTATGTGACCAATTCCTGTGATTCTCCCTCGGGCTTTTCAATCGTTGGGTCTTCGTCGTCTGAGATGTCCATGTCTATTTCCATCTCAGCTAGGCTCAACTGGGCTTCAGGTTCGTCTTCGATTGCAGTTGCCACATTTGATGGTTCCGATTGAACCGTTGTAGTTTCAGGGATGACTGGGACGGACTCAGACAATCGTAGTCTCTTGTTCTCCCCCTCACGGTGATTAGGATTATCCTGGTCATCGTGCCGTCTCTTGAGTCCACCAGCCTGACTCTTGCAAGTGTCTTCGAGTGAGCCGACTCTTTCGGACAGCGTTTTGAGCGCTTGTTGAACGTCCTTGAGTCGTGTCAAGCTGGTCCAATCCGGTGGTAATTGATGACGAAGGAGTAGATACCTATGATCGTAGAACTGAGATCAGGTCTGCTTCGGTAGAGGCATCGGTGTCAGTGTATTGGATCAGTTGAGCTAGAAGCATAGTCTTCAGGGTGTCCACCGTGTAAGTTGGCTGAGCGGGAGCCGGTGGAGGTGTTGGTGCGGTTTCAGCTTCGACTACCTTCTCTTTACCTTTGATCAAGCTTTTCAGTTTGTCGAGCTCAGTGGTGAATCGCTGCTACATGGCCTCGCGGACAGCCTTTAGGGTGCTGTCCAGAGATCCCTTTGACACAAAGTTGGGTAAGGTAACACCAGGATCACTTAGATTACCCGTTGAGGCATCCACCTTAGAGGTAGAGCCACCTACGTTCACGGTTGGCGATGGTGTGGCCGTGGTAGGATTTCCTTCCGATCCTTGCGTTCCGCTTAAATGCGGAGACACTACGGAAGTTCCGATCGGGTCACGAAGAGCCTCGATTTGTAGAATCACATCTTGTGTCCTAGCCGAAGAATGTACTATTTCAAGTGGCTCTAGACTCGATGGTGCTCTGAAAGAAGGCGAGACCGGGGGAGGTTGGTCTCTCGTTTCAATACCAGTACTCTCCGAGTGAGAGACCGATTGATTTTGTGCTAATTCCCCGTGCGAAGTTGAAACACCCATCTTTTGAGAGACGGATGAGTGGCTTGGGAGGTTGTGCAATTGCGCCGCTAGGTCCACGACGGCTTCTTCAATACCATGTCCCAACGGATGAGACACGATAGTAGATGTGGCTACCTGGTCGACACTAGTTTGGGGTCGCTCTGAAGCCTCTTTATTTTTACGACTTTCTCTCTCATGATTCTTTTTCGACCCGACTTCACTCTGTCTCACCTGTTCCAATTCTTCAACTAATACTCCCTCCTCTCTCCTTATATCTCCCGTAATAGGCTGGGTAGTAGGGATGAGTGTGGGTGTAGGTGAGTCAGATGTCGTTCCTTCGGTCAACGGTGGGTGTGTTCCGATACGGGGTGGTATTAAAGATGCGCGTATGGCACGGTCCGTATGGGAATCAGTGGAGTCAGATTCCACGTCTTCAACGTGTTGGGTTGGCGAAGGAGGATCAGAGATGTATGGCTTCGGGTCACGGTGAAGCAATGGTCTAGACGACGGTCCTGCTTCGATCGAGGTCCGGGTGATGGGAATGGAGGGTTGTTGGCTTGTTCTGGCTTGGCTGGAATGGGTAGTACTGGCATGCGTATCCAATGCACCGCCCACGCCTGTTCCCCTCCCACGTACTCTCAACACACCCCGTCCGAGAGCCCCAGCTACCCGGACTCTACCACCTCTCGTCCTAGGACCCTCACGTCCCTCGGGTCTATGTCCTTGGGGAGGTCCCTCCGGCTCTGGTTGGACCATGGGATTCCCTAACGCTCACCTATATTCTATCACATCCGGTGCATTGGGGTCCGCGTGTGCCAATAAGTGTTCAGGTATAGGCATGGCTAGGGTATCAGGTGGATTACGAATCACTAAGTACTGTAAGTTATTCTGAGGACATACTGGATGGTTGATACGTCTCGGGATAAGTGGATTTGCCTCCATGTGTTGTCGGATGTCCAGAGAAAAGAATCGCGGAAATGGTAGAAACTTCTTCTTGGTGCCGCCAGTCTGTCGGATGGCTTGCACCAGCTCACGCCAAATGACTGCTGAGTAGTCTATGTGCCGGTTGTAGCACACAACGTGAAATAAGCGCAGAAAGTTTATGGTGCACTGGTCTATCCCTTTCCATCGGGAGGATAGACACCTGTTGAGGATAGAGAACAGAGTGTACCAGACCGGGGCGATGTACTTCCGGTTGAAGGCGGATGGACGGTCGAGAGCGTGTTGGTATCCAAGTGCACGGATATCGGCGCAGAGTGTGACATCATCGATGGCGGGGGCGTATGTGACATTGCCTCCGTGAGTGGGTTCCGAAAGGGACAACAGTTGGCGGAAGGATTCCGGTGTGAGAGTGAAAGGGTGGTTGTCAATGCGTGCTGTAACGGTCTGTGTGTTGTTGGCAGTGACAACTCTCACCATTTGCCATACTTGGTATACGTACAAGACAGGTACGTCGGTTGTCGCGGTCAGGGCTCGGCGAAGCGGATGGCCGGGTATTATATCAACGACCACTCGGTGGGCGGGTCGGAAAGCAGCAGCGTCAAGATGGTGATTGTTCGGTGAGATCTAATTGCCATGGTCCTCGAGAACCAATGCATTGCCGGCTGCCTCGTCAATAAATTCCTCAGGAGGAGGAATGTTCTGCTGTGGTTATGTATTATACCTGAAAATACGCAGAGTTAGAGCTTGGACGTGATAAAACCAACTTCCATGCGTACCTTAGCATTTGAATGGCTCAATCAGTGGTGGATTGAGGACTGGCAGTAGGCTCTGGCAGTAGGTGCAGGACATTGGGATTGCCAATGTCTGAAAAACTGGTAAGGCACGGGACTCAAGCAGTGTCCTGATAAACAGGGTATCCAGACAGATAGGGCTTACGGGTAAAATTGGAAGTTACCAGGTAAGATGGGCTTACCGGGTGAGGTTTGGTTACCGGATAAGACTAGCTTACCGGATGGGATATGACTTACCGGGTAAAGTATGGTTACCGAACAAATAGGCACTTACCGGGTGAGATTGGTTACCGGACATGGACCTTACCGGATTGTCGAACTTACCAGATACAAAGGTATCCGGACGACATGGGTTACCGGGTGGTCGAAGTGTCCGAGTGGGCTTACCGAACGATCAAGAGGGTTACCGGTTACCTTGAAACTTACGGGGTAACATGAATGTTACCGGGTAAATTAGGGTTACCGGGCGACGTACGAGGGTACTCGAATCCAACCAAAACACTCACCAAAAGTAAATCTACACGGTTTAGTTTGTTCTAAATGAATATAAATGCCACAGACCATGATTTGTAAACCAAAAATCGATCTGAATATGAATCGATGCAAGTGTGGGTTTTCGAAAACCCGTGTCGGTCACTGATTAGATCGAATCGACATTGATTCATGGTTGTGTGTGCGTGATAGTGATCTAAATACCATTAGGAGGTGAGAATGATCCGTACCTCTGAGTTTCGAGTCTAAAAATGATGATCTGAGCAGAAAGTCGATGGTTTCCGAGTGAGATAGAGTTGAGAGGGTTTTTGGAGGGTTTTGAAAATGTTTCCGGGTAAAGTGATATTAAGGTTTCCGGATGACTCTTATAAGGTGAAGCATACCGGATAAGGTACCCGGTAACTTACCCGGTCCGGTAAGTGTACCCGGTAACTTGCTGGGTAAGTGTCCAGAAAGCCACAATTGAAAAATATGACCCTTTCTAAAAAGAATTAATTTCTCCCCCTCGACCTTAGCACTGGTATAACTGTAATATCCCGGGTAAGACCGTTAGTTGAATTCCCTATTTCGTTAAATGTTACTTACTCTATAATTGGTGTTTAGGGTAATTATGGGTAAATCTATAAGCTTAGGGATGTTTGGGTTATATTTGAGAAGTTCAAGGTCCATTTGGTAAAATGTGGTTTGATATTACCTCTTAAGCATCAGGTATCATTCAGATACCTAATATAAAAAAGTGTGTGTGCGGGAGTTCTGGAGACGAAGAAAGCGAAAGAAGAAAGTTATGGTTTGAGCATCGATTGATTGAGTTAGAAGCTATTTTGAGGTAAGTGTCTTTACATTTTATGCTTGTAATCTTAAGTAGAAGATGTTTACCGGTTTGCAAATCACGATTCCATCGATTGGTATTAGTCTCAATCGAATCTGGGTATTTTTGGAACCGACTGTATTCTTGAGAGTCCCGGTGAAATCCCGGTAGACTCCCGGTAGTGTGAGTCCCGGTATAGTAGACTCCCGGTAGTGTGAGTCCCGGTATAGTAGACTCCCGGTAGTGTAGAGTTCCGGTAATGTGAACTCCCGGTATTAACAACTTCCGGTGATCGAACTCCCGGTACCAAAGAGTCCCGGTATTGTATAGTCCCGGTACCCTGGTAGTCCCGGTAGTGGGTTAAGTGCAGTGTGTAATGGGACAGTTGAGGATGGGAACTTGTTAGGATTTATGTGTTTGGTTAGTAAAGCAATGCATGTATCTTAAACTGTTACAGATTCTGTGGGGACAAGGTGAAAGATATAATCATATTTGAAAGAAGCTCGCAGGCGTTTTTGATAAGCGAAACAGGTGAGTTTTACTTTAAAAACGTTTTTAACTAGAATACGTATATGTATGGTTTGGGAATGTGATAATTGATGATTATGTGTTGATATGTGCGAGATATGTAAATTATAATATATTGAGGTATTATATTTACATGAGTATTATAATGTGTTATAATACGTTGGCCGGGCTTAGGACCGGTGTGTTTGGCTATAGAATCTGTATAGCGTTGTTTGGCTGTAGATGTTGTACAGCGTTGTAAATTTATTAGTTGGCTTGCAACCAACTAATATGGCCAGAAGGAATGAGAAGGGAAGGTATATGATGTGTGATTTCAAATTGATATATATGTGGTTGTGTTGAGTGATTTATATGAATGAAGTTTATATAAATGGTTTTTTTTAAACTAACAGGGATTTGTCTCACTTAGACCACAAGGTCTAACCCTCATTTTGTTTTAAAAATATGTATTCCAGGTGGTGGATCGAGTAAGGGCAAATGATTAGAGTAATCGATGGATGGCTTTTGTGAAGGATTATATGATGAAGATTTTGGCATGTTTTAGCAGTTGTTTTACAATATTAAATGTTATGTATGTAGGAAGTCAAAGTTTGTAGTAGAATGTCTTCTTCTGATTGTAAAAGACTACGGGACCGTACTTGTAATGTGATGTTTTGTTTGTTAAATCAATGTTATGATTACATTATGTGATTTGCTGTGTATACGGGAATTGGGTTGTTACAAATGGTATCAGAGCCTTAGTTTAAGGGATTTAGGTATTTGTATCTGTACCTAGACTTAAACTGCATGTGAAGTAGGATGTCCCTATTATTGTAGAACCTCGGGATATTAAGTATAAAAGGTAGAAGGAACATCATGTAAGGTAATTTCATATTACACCTGGCCAGTGTAATCGTGATCTTACAGGTACATGTTTGAACTGGAATACCTTGTTATATGGGGTATGTGCTTATGTGTATATTAACCTTGTTTAAATCTACAGAATGGCAAGCGGTACACGAAATTCGAATCGAGGAGGAGGAAGAAATCCGAATAGAACTAATCCGCCAATAGGAACAGGGGACAGGGGAGGCAGAACTGGGGGCAGAGTCGGGGGTAGAACTGGGAGTATAGCTGGGGGTCGAGCCGGAGGCAGAGTCCATCCACATGGTACAGAGTTCGTTACCAGGGATGATCTAATGGTAGAAATGGGAAGACTGCAGGCTAACATACAAACAATGTTTGAACGAAGTCGTAATAATGAAGCTGATAGACCAGATCCGGAACATGAAGTCGAACTGCCAATCACCCATACGGTCTTACCGGTAATGAGAAAATGTGATTACAAGATGTTTCTTAGTTGCAAGCCTCCTACATACTCAGGAGATCGGGATCCAGTGAAAGCAATGAGATGGATGAAGGAAATAGAAGCTATTTTCAAGACGAGTAAGTGCGCTGACGAAGATATAGTATTGTATGGAGCAGCAATGTTAAAGGGGGATGCTTTGTATTGGTGGGAATCGTTTATTCATTCTAAAGGATCTGATGTTTACTCTACCCTCTCTTGGGAAGAATTTGTGATAGCCTACAGGGAACAATTTTGTCCCCAAGCAGCCGTCAAACAACTGGAAGGGGAATTTATGAACTTGCAACAAGGAAACTTATCCGTTCGAGACTACACCGCTAGTTTTCTGGAAAGTCTCGGTTCGCAGAATACTACGTTGCTACGGAGACGATGAAGACGGAAAGGTTTATCTTCGGGCTGAACTCAGAAGTCAGAAGGCTAGTGACTGCAAAAGGACCCGATACCTTCTCAGCTGCAGTTAATGCCGCGGAGAATGTTGAACGAGATATTAGAAGAGATGATGGCGATAAAAGTATCGGGAAGAGAAAGTGGGAAGGACCACAATACGATCCGAAGAAGTCCCGATTTCAGAGGTATGATAACCGTCCGCCGTTTCGACCAGCGGAAAGACCATGTCAGAAGTGCAACCGTGGCCACCAAGGAAATTGCCAAGGTGATTTACGAGCGTGTTATAAGTGTGGGAAGACCGGACACGTCATTAAAGATTGTAAGGTAACGCGGTTATGTTTCTTATGCAATTCTACGGATCACCTTCAGTCAGACTATCCGTGGGGGAGGATACAGCAAGGTGGGTCATCGGGCAGGCCAGCGAGTGTTAAACCAGTAATACCAAGACTGGAACCGCCAGTAACCAGGGGTCGCGCATTCCAAATGACTGAGAAAGAAGCGGAGGAAACTCCGGATGTGGTCACAGGTACATTTTTAATAAACTCTACACGTGCTAAGGTGTTATTTGATTCCGGTGCAAACCGATCGTTTGTGTCTCCTGCATTTGCTGCTTGCCTGTGTTTGAAACCTAAAATGCTAGAACATGTTCTATCAGTAGATACGGCAAATAATAATCAAGTGTCAGTTAAAGAAGTATTTGATGACTGTGTGATAAATATAGAGGGGTGTGGAGTGCCGATACAACTGTTTCCGATAACCTTGATAGAGTTTGATGTGGTAGTTGGGATGGATTGGTTAGCTGAGAACCAGGCTAACATAATTTGTGATAAGAAGTTAATAAATATTGTATTACCTGATAAAAGACCAGTAGTGATTTATGGTGATCGTAGGAATCATCAGTCTAGCCTAATATCTATGATAAAAGCCCGAAAATGTGTTAGCAAGGGTTGCCCGAGTTACTTAGCCTATGTGATAGATAGTAGGCCTGAAAAGATTAAGTTGGAAGATATTCCTATCGTTAGTGAATTTCCAAAAGTTTTTCCCGAAGACTTGAATAGTCTCCCTCCAGTTAGACAAGTAGAGTTTGGTATAGACTTGGTTCCTGGAGCCACTCCGATTGCTCGTGCACCGTATCGTTTGGCACCTCCAGAGATGAAAGAGATGATGGCACAACTACAAGATCTATCCGATAAAGGCTTCATCAGACCTAGTTCTTCGCCGTGGGGAGCACCAGTTTTGTTTGTGAAAAAGAAGGATGGTTCGATGAGGATGTGCATCGACTATCGGGAACTGAATAAGCGCACGATAAAGAACAAGTATCCGTTACCCCGAATTGATGACCTCTTCGATCAGTTAGTTGGAGCTTGCTATTTCTCCAAGATTGATCTGAGATCCGGTTATCACCAGTTGAAAGTTAGAGAAGAAGACGTCCTAAAGACAGCCTTTCGAACAAGGTATGGTCATCACAAATTCTTAGTAATGCCGTTTGGACTGACGAACGCTCCAGCTGCTTTTATGGATTTAATGAATCGGGTATGTAAGCCGTATCTCGATAAATTAGTTATTGTATTTATCGATGATATACTTATCTATTCCCGATCCAAAGAAGAGCATGCGCAACACCTTCGTTTGATCTTGGAGTTACTAAAGAAGGAAAAGCTGTACGATAAATTTTCGAAATGTGAATTCTGGCTACGAACGGTTCAGTTTCTGGGGCATGTAGTTTCCGAAAAAGGGATACAAGTTGATCCGATGAAAGTGGAAGCAGTTGAAAAGTGGGAACCGCCAAAGACATTAACCGAAGTACGTAGTTTTCTGGGTTTAGCCGGCTACTACCGAAAGTTTATAAAAGACTTCTCTCGTATCGCAACACCTTTGACTAAGTTGACCCGGAAGAACCTGAAGTTTGAATGGAAAGCAGAACAAGACGAGGCATTCCGGATATTGAAAGAGAAACTGTGCAGCGCACCGATTCTATCACTACCTGAAGGTTCAGAAGACTTTGTTGTTTATAGTGATGAGTCAAAACTTGGATTGGGATGTGTGTTTATGCAACGTGGGAAAGTTATTACTTATGTTTCCCGACAATTAAAGGATCATGAAAAACAATATCCTACGCACGACATGGAGCTTGCAGCGGTTGTCTTCACGTTAAAGATTTGGAGACATTATCTGTATGGTTCCAAATGTCAGATTTATACCGATCAAACAAGAGTCTCCAACACCTCTTTGATCAGAAGGAACTGAATATGAGACAAAGGAGATGGCTAGAATTGCTGAACGATTACGACTGTGAAATCCTTTATCACCCGGGAAAGGCGAATGTGGTGGCAGATGCGCTGAGTCGTCAAGAAAGGAGTGGAACAATAAAAGTTATTTCTCTACGAACTGAACTCCTACCCAACATATTTGACGAATTGCAGAAGTGTCAAGTGGAAGCTTATCAGGATGAACATCTGAAATCAGAACGGTTAGCGGGGATGTCAGCATTGCTAGTAAAAGATGATCGTGGGTTATTGTGTCTGGGAAACAGAGTATGGGTACCTCGTTTGGGTGGGTTACGTGATCGTGTTTTACAAGAAGCTCATCAATCCCGTTTCTCTATTCACCCAGGTACAAACAAGATGTATAAAGACCTAAAGCAATTCTATTGGTGGCCGGGGATAAAAAGAGGAATTGCTCAGCATGTGGAAAGATGTGATACTTGTAAGAAAGTAAAGATCGAACACCAAAAGCCGTTTGGTCAACTACAACGGCTAGAAATACCTATGTGGAAGTGGGAGCAGATTACCACAGATTTCATCACGAAGCTACCAAGGACTCCGAAGGGATTTGATTCTATTTGGGTGATCGTCGACAGATTGACAAAGTCTGCACACTTTCTACCGATAAAGGAAACCGATTCGATGGAACGATTAGCTAAGTTGTACATTGACGAAATAGTAACTCAACATGGAGTTCCAATCTCGATCATTTCTGATCGTGATAGTCGTTTTACTTCAAGATTTTGGAGGAGTTTTCAAAGGGAAATGGGGACACAGATAAAGTTAAGTACGGCGTATCATCCCCAAACAGATGGGCAGAGTGAACGAACGATTCGGACCTTAGAAGATATGCTCCGGGCTTGCATTGTTGATTTTGGGGGATCGTGGGATAAGCATTTACCGTTGATCGAATTCGCTTATAACAACAGTTATCATTCCAGCATACAAGCGACACCGTTCGAAGTACTGTATGGTAGGAAATGTCGAACGCCTCTATGTTGGAACGAAGTGGGAGAGAAACAATTAGCGGGACCGGAAATAGTTCAGTTAACCGCCGATAAGGTTACACAGATTCGTGAACGATTGAAAGTGGCTCAAGACAGAAGAGCTACGCTGACCGACGTCGAAAGCCATTGGAATTTCAAGTTGGGGATTACGTAATGTTAAAGGTTTCGCTGTGGAAAGGAGTCATCCGATTTGGACGACTAGGTAAACTTAGCCCAAGGTATATCGGATCGTTTGCAATTACAGAAAGGATCGGTGAAGTAGCCTACCGATTAGATCTTCCGCCGGAATTGAGCAGGATCCATAACGCATTTCACGTATCAAACTTCCGAAAGTGTTTGGTTACTCAAGATCAGGCAGTCTCCCTACCAGAGATACAAGTCGATGAAAGACTGAATTATGTGGAAGAGCCGGAAGCTATAGTTGATCATAAAGTTAAAATGCTGCGGAATAAGGAGATCAGGCAAGTGAAAGTTCAGTGGAGGCATCATAAAGGTCAGGATGCTACGTGGGAATCAGAGACGGAAATGAGAGCCAAATACCCTCATCTTTTTACTTAACTGAATTCCGGGACGGAATTCTTTTAAGGGGGAGATGATGTAATATCCCGGGTAAGACCGTTAGTTGAATTCCCTATTTCGTTAAATGTTACTTACTCTATAATTGGTGTTTAGGGTAATTATGGGTAAATCTATAAGCTTAGGGATGTTTGGGTTATATTTGAGAAGTTCAAGATCCATTTGGTAAAATGTGGTTTGATATTACCTCTTAAGCATCAGGTATCATTCAGATACCTAATATAGAAAGAGTGTGTGTGCGGGAGTTCTGGAGACGAAGAAAGCGAAAGAAGAAAGTTACGGTTTGAGCATCGATTGATTGGGTTAGAAGCGATTTTGAGGTAAGTGTCTTTACATTTTATGCTTGTAATCTTAAGTAGAAGATGTTTACCGGTTTGGAAATCACGATTCCATCGATTGGTATTAGTCTCAATCGAATCTGGGTATTTTTGGAACCGACTGTATTCTTGAGAGTCCCGGTGAAATCCCGGTAGACTCCCGGTAGTGTGAGTCCCGGTATAGTAGACTCCCGGTAGTGTGAGTCCCGGTATAGTAGACTCCCGGTATAGTAGACTCCCGGTAGTGTAGAGTTCCGATAATGTGAACTCCCGGTATTAACAACTTCCGGTGATCGAACTCCCGGTACCAAAGAGTCCCGGTACCCTGGTAGTCCCGGTAGTGGGTTAAGTGCAGTGTGTAATGGGACAGTTGAGGATGGGAACTTGTTAGGCTTTATGTGTTTGGTTAGTAAAGCAATGCATGTATCTTAAACTGTTACAGATTCTGTGGGGACAAGGTGAAAGATATAATCATATTTGAAAGAAGCTCGCAGGCGTTTTTGATAAGCGAAACAGGTGAGTTTTACTTTAAAAACGTTTTTAACTAGAATACGTATATGTATGGTTTGGGAATGTGATAATTGATGATTATGTGTTGATATGTGCGAGATATGTAAATTATAATATATTGAGGTATTATATTTACATGAGTATTATAATGTGTTATAATACGTTGGCCGGGCTTAGGACCGGTGTGTTTGGCTATAGAATCTGTATAGCGTTGTTTGGCTGTAGATGTTGTACAGCGTTGTAAATTTATTAGTTGGCTTGCAACCAACTAATATGGCCAGAAGGAATGAGAAGGGAAGGTATATGATGTGTGATTTCAAATTGATATATATGTGGTTGTGTTGAGTGATTTATATGAATGAAGTTTATATAAATGGTTTTTTTTTAAACTAACAGGGATTTGTCTCACTTAGACCACAAGGTCTAACCCTCATTTTGTTTTAAAAATATGTATTCCAGGTGGTGGATCGAGTAAGGGCAAATGATTAGAGTAATCGATGGATGGCTTTTGTGAAGGATTATATGATGAAGATTTTGGCATGTTTTAGCAGTTGTTTTACAATATTAAATGTTATGTATGTAGGAAGTCAAAGTTTGTAGTAGAATGTCTTCTTCTGATTGTAAAAGTCTACGGGACCGTACTTGTAATGTGATGTTTTGTTTGTTAAATCAATGTTATGATTACATTATGTGATTTGCTGTGTATACGGGAATTGGGTTGTTACAATAACCCTGCTCCCCCTCGGAATGTGAATGTGAGTGAGTTAGGAGTCGTCAATCACATAAAAAAACTTGTACACTTTTAAGAAAAAATATGTGACGCTCCTCCTCAAAGGATAAGCAACCAATATTGTGATCCCCCTCAGAATGTGCACGGAGTGAGATGTGAAGTGCACTCGGGAATTCCATATTAATGCAACGAACTGTAGAAATCAATAGATGTAGAACAAGACAGTATGATTTCCAATGGTCATCCAATTCACTTTCAATATAGAGAGAATTACAATAAGAGTTTAGAAAGTGTAAATAGACAACTAGCTTAATTCTAAGCTAATAAACACATTATATACTAATGGGCCCATGGCATGTAAGCCCATGGCCCGTTACACAAATAAGGCTTAAAATCATTAATTAACATTGTAACCCTTGAACTTATATTCAACCAGATTTGACCCTAACACAAATGCCGTTTGAACT
Source organism: Saussurea involucrata (assembly GCA_033807775.1). Lineage (NCBI taxonomy): Eukaryota > Viridiplantae > Streptophyta > Magnoliopsida > Asterales > Asteraceae > Saussurea > Saussurea involucrata. The sequence goes on along the minus strand of JAWVWS010001274.1, from coordinate 291,690 downwards.
TCTTTTGAAGTACATGCGAAACTTTTGTTACACACCACTTAAAGTGGGCAGTTACTTTACGTGCATGTCATGAGTCAATCCATCCTGGGACCGTAGCGGTTCATTTAAAAAGAAGCTGTTTATTACGCTTTTGCGATTTGCTGATAATATGAACTGCAATGAAATAATTTTCAATATGATTTTCATATGTGGGACGAGCGTGTCCATTTTTGCGCAACTACCAAATTGATAGTAGTAGTTTTTATGCGTACATTTAATTTGATATGAAAATCTTTGTGTTGAAAAATTCTATGAAAAGCTTTCGTTGATTGACATATTTGTTAAAAAAAATCACTTGAAAACCTTGAACTCGTTAGGGCCTTGGAAAGGTTAAGTAACCTCGGTCAAGAGTAAGTTATATAGAACCTCGACTATGAAAAGTTGGGTGTTTAGGCACGTGATGTGACTATAGGCCAGATAACATCGGTAGTAGAGTCGTTGTGCTTGTAGTAATTGGAGAGTTAGATTTGCGACAACGTATTTTGAGGTTGGTATAACCGTTTTGTCGGCAGCCCTGTTTGGGTCTTGGACAATTTTCGCATAAAGAACCCTTTTAGGCACCGTATTGATAAACTTAGTTTGGTGGAAATGCTCGACGAACGGAACTCGTGTGTGGAGTTCTGTTAGAGTTCAAAGCTTGGTGGTATGACTAGGTGTCAACCTTTTGGGTTCGAGGTCGAGAACCGTTAGCGTATTCAGAGGGTGTAGTCCGATTTAAAAGAAATAATGATAACAGTTGCAGTAATCCTAAGATACTCAAGTGTGATGAGTAGATTTGGTAGGGATGATTTTCTTGTGTGGTAAACGAACCTGGCTGTTTGATGATTTATGTTGGGATAGACTCTTGGAGCCTATTAAGGCTCGTTGGGATTAAACGACCGTTAGTGGATAGGAGAAATTGGGATTAGAGATTCAGTTAGTCTCGATATTAATTAAACCTTGGATTAATTTAGAGTCTGGACCGCAATCGGGGAAGTATGGAACATCTAAGGTTGGGAGACAACCGAAGTCGTCTGATTGGGAGTTACTCCCATGGTTGGAGCGTTCACCCGGACATAAGTACAGTGCACCTGAGAGGGCATCGTTGGTAAGATTCTGCTTGAGGTTCATCTTAGCAGTTCGTGTGGGGGAAAATTTAGAGTTCAGTTAGGAACTGATGGTTTATGGTCGGCGTCGAGTTGGTTAGCCTTCGGTTGGAAAGGATCTAGATTTCGGGGACGAAATCCTTCTACGGTTGGGAGGATTGTAACACCCCGAAAATTGAAATGCAAGTTTGGGACTTGCGGACGTCCGCGGGGCCAAGGGTCGGACGTCCGCGAGGTGCGGAAGTCCATGGATCATCCGCGGAAGCAACAGAGAAATTAAGGGTTTTGAATCAGCTCGAGCCGGACGTCCGCGAGGGACCATACAGACGTCCGCGAAGCATCTAAGATATTTTTCTTGTTTCCTCTTAAGACCTTTCCCTCTCTCTCTTTCCTCTCACTTACCCCATTCCATTTCTCAGCTCTCTCTCTAAAAACCGAACCCTCTCTCTAGAAACCCTAAATCTCTCCTCTCCTCTTCATCTTCTTCCCCAAATCAACCATCACCATTGTTGGAAACCTTAACCCCTTCAAGAAACCTTCCACTTCATCTCCTTCATCAAGATTCTAGGGTTTCACCCACCCCGTTTTACTCCACTTGGAAGATTAGGAGTTTGTGGTTAATCTTGGTGGTTCTAGAAACATTTTGGTTGGTGGATTCAAGTATGGATAACGTAATCTTCTCTTCTCTTCATTTATGAAGTTAGGGTTTTGACATAAGTGGGTATTATTGGTGTAAAATGGTTGGATGATTATTCCACATGGTTAGATCTAATTAATGTTGGTTAGAAACTTATGGATCTAGGTTTTTGAGGTTTTGGCTTGAAGTTTCAAGTTTCATCAAAAGAGCTTACGTTTGGGGAAATTCTAGATTTAGCCTAAATCTAGCAAGGTGAGTTCAAGTTGATTTGTGAAAACTTTGTACATGCCAAAATGTTATTTTCCAAATGTTTGTGTGTTTTACTTGAAAATATCAATTGTTGAGTTATTTGATGAGTCTAACTCTTTTGAAGTATTTATCTTCATAAATGTGGTAAAACACCCATATTTGTGATTTTTGGGATATTTGATGTGTAGAAATCATAAATATATCCTTAAAAGATTTATTGCTCAAAATGAAGTTTATTTGACGGTTTAATCATATTGGTGAAATTGATTTTATAAACCATTTGGGAAAATGCAAATTTTAGTGTAAACAGTCATTTTGAGAATTATAAGGGTGTGAGTCCTTTTGGGGAAAACCCCTTTTGTTTAACCCGTGTCGAGTTTTGGGTTAATAATGATTTTGTGGTACTTGTTTACCTAATTGATATTTGAATGCATTTTTATGCTATGATGACCGTTATTTATGGGTATAATGAGTATTTGAGCATTTTGCTCGATTTTGACTTTAAGATAGTCTTGGGGACATTTGTCCGGTTTTAATGGCCCAATGTGGAGTCTTATTTATGGTTTGCTTGTATTGCACCATATTGCATCATATCGCATGGTATTGCGCAGTATCGATATTTACATGCCCGAGTGCGTTAGTCATTCCAGGATGGGCTTATTATTATAGACTGTGTTGCATTGGATCCATAGGCACGTGATTCAGTCTTTATTTGATGGTCTGCTGGGTGTCGTGGGATTTGACCGGGCCCCATGCTAAAAGACCTTTACTTTCAAGGGTACGATAGGAGGGCTGAGTCATGGATGAGCACGGTGGGCGAATATGACCTTTGTTGGTTCCCGTTTTGTTTAAACAAGATTATCAGATCTATTAGTTCAAGTTTATGTTTGATGCAGAAGCGTATTTGAAGAACTAACATATATGTTTGATAGATTTAGAACACAAGATAAATAAATAGTGAACAGGAAATAATATCTCAAAGTTTACTGAATATATATATATTAAGAACATATTTAAGAACAGTGAGTAAGCAAAGCTTTAAAACAAATATGACTCTCAAAGTGTATAAGCTATGTGTTCTTGTGATGTTTTTATCTCTTGATTTTCGATTAGGAAGAACTCAACATGAGTCTTCCTTATATACTACTCTAAGGGGACCATAAAGCATAAGCTACTATTCAGAACGGACGGTATGAATAGTGGAACGGATGGCATTAATAGTTGGACGTGTTGTATTTCATTTAATGCAACAGACGTCTATTATGTACTAAGCCCTATTGAATCCAATCAGAGTTTGACACGTTGAAGTTGGACAGGGCATGCTACCATGTAAGTTGATGAACAGGTCCAGTAACAGTAGCAAGATATTATAAATATCTTCAAGTCTTTAAATATCTTCCATGTCTTTAGAGAGGACCACAGAGGCTCTATAAAGTGTTACAGAGGTTCTGCGGTCTGGTCCTTTGTAGAGCAGTCTTCACCGGATTCCGAGTCTTTGGTCTTCTTTGCGCGTATGAAAGAGCTTCTGTAGGACGCCTCTTTAGCTTTTGTAGCTTCTTGACCTTGATCTCTCGGTAAGTTCGGCAGAGCCTCTGTAAGAGGCTTTCTTCACTTAGCCTATTTTTCACTACTTCTAAATACTTCTATGATTAGGAAGATTGAAGCTAACAATCTCCCCCTAAGTAGTGAAAAATAAAAATTTGAACTTGAGTTAAGTTAGGCTAAGTTAGATAAGACAGAGGTTAAACAATACCTCGAAAGTTCTTTCATTTAGAAATATGCCAGAGGCATTTTACATTTGAGTACAATGAAAGATAAACTTTAACATGGTTTGAAGAGATTGGTTGTTTGAGAATCAGATTTTGGCGTCTTTGAAATCGTTGAAGCTTCTGTTGTCTCTTCCGACTTCTATGATCTCTTTGTAGAAACTGATGCAAAGTTCTCTTAAGCGTATTGTAGCATCAATCTCTCTGATGAGGGTATCTGCAGCGTCTCTATCCATTTGCTCGGTATCTCTGTATTTTACAAGGTTTGCTCTGAACTTGTTCAGAGTACTAGTTGCTTACTTCTGGCAGTCCATGCTCACAAAAAGTTTGACTTCGCCTTGTGGGTTTTGAAATACTAACCCGAATCTTGGTTCTGTAATGATTGAGTTGGGCACGGCGTCAGGTGGGCAGCGATCCTCTGGTGGTCGTAGATTAAGATGTTTGAGACCAAGATCCTTTCCCAGCTGAAAGTCTGTCAGACTGTAGATCAGAAGCCTTTCCCTCATTTCTTTTCTCAACACTTGATATGCTATGGTGTTTGGTTCTGTGTTATAGTTATCCTTCGTCCATTGCAGAAGGTCAAGTAGATCATAGGGATTCAGATTCCTTAGGTCAGCATCAGCGAAGGTGGTTTCTGAATTGTTTACCCTTCTGACTCTGTAAATATTGTACCTGACCCTTGGATAGGTTCTGGTGAAGGAGTATCTACATAAGATTACCTTTTTGATCTTGTGGATTGAGAAGACGTCTTCTTTGGTTCTTGGTTTTGTCCTGGTGAAGACGTTGTCAAATTCTTCTCTGATATTTGGATTTGTCACATGGTCTGTTGGATGATTGGTCTGAAAGGTTTGTTTATAGAGGTATTTGTATACCACTTCTTCCATTTCTTCTTGTGTTGGACCAGGTTGTGGTACTTGTCTTCTGAGACTCTCCATCTTTTTAACAACTTCTGCAGCTCTTCCTGATAGAGGAATGTCTGACAGAGGCTTCAATCCATATGCCCAGTCCTCTTCTTCAGGCTTTGGAGTTTGAAAGGCATCAAAAGCACTTTTCATCAATTTCTCTGTAGGCTTGGGCAATGATTTCTTTTTCTTGGGCTCTTCTGTCAGTATTGCTTTGCCCTTGTCTTTGGCTTTTGGAGGTGCAGAACCTGTTGCTTCTGTAGTTTTGGTTGTTGGTGCTTCTGTTGGAATGGTGGGGGTTGCCTCTGTAGGTTTTGACACTTGTGTTTGAGAGAACTTTTGTGGCATTTGTTCTGTTGGCTTGCTTTGCTCTGTAACCTCTGTTGGAGGTTCTTTGGTGACTTCTTCTGTGAGCTCGGTTTTTGTTGGCGAAGGTTGGATATCAAATCTTCTTGCCATTTTGAAAGCTAATGTGAACTTGTGCCTTTCTTCTTCTCTCTGCGCCATTCGTTCAGTCATTGTTTTGTGCATATTCCTTAGAACAGAAGAAGCAGAGGTCTTTGCTCTTTTTGGTTTGTGGGCAATAGACTTTCTTCTTGGTATGGTTTGGGGTTTTTCTGTTGATTTTGTAGTTGGAGAGTGAAGATCTTCTTCTGAAGAGAATGACAGATGTTGAGCATCTTCTTCAAACATTGTAGGAAATTCCACAGAGGTGGGTGTTGTCTCTGTGGTCTTTTGACCTTTTTCTCCAGGTTGTTGGTTTGTTGGATTTTCTTCTAAGATGATTACCACAGGGGTGGTTGTTGCCTCTGTGGTTTGTTGATCTGTTTCTGATACATGGATTTCTTCAGGAGTTGATTCCACAGAGATGGGTGTTGTCTCTGTGGTCTGTTGAGTTTGTTGATCTTGGGTTTGTTCTGGAGGGGCTTGGCTGATTGGTTCTGCTGCGATTGGTGGAGCTTGTAGTCCTCTGGTCGTAGCTTTCTCCCTTATATTCTCCCCCTCAGGATGATCTGATGGACCAGGATGGTCATCATCAGAGTCATCCTGACTCTTATCAGAAGTACCCTCTGCTCTGCAGGAAGCTTTGGGGTTCTTTGGTAGTTCTGCTCCTGCGGCCATCAACTTTGCACATACATCATCACAGAGGCCGATTAGAGTTGCAAGCTCTGCTTCTGTGTTGAAGCGCATTCTGCCGACACTTTTTCTGAACTCTTTGACGTAGTTGGCATTTGCAGTAGTGAAGGAGACAATGACTTCTGTGACCTGGTTTATCACATTCTACCCGAGCTCTGTTAGCTGTGCTCTGGTCATGTAGTCTTTTGGCTGCATCATTGTAGTGTTGTGCATTGCCTCTTCTTGTACGTGTTTGAGGGCGTTCTGTAGATCTGCAGGTGTAATGCCCTTTGATTTGTTGGATTGCTTGTTCATTTGTTCAAGGAAATGCTTGACTGATTCCTTGAATGCAGATGTTGCGGCTATTCCGAAATCTTTAGCAGCAGAAGTGGCTGTAGTTGTGGCAGTTGTTTGAGCAGAAGACTTCATCTCTGTGATGGCGGATTTCACCTCTGTGGACAAATTGTCCATTTTGGTGTTCAGATTTAGCAAGGCCGTTGATGTTGTCTCTGCAAAAGATGTGAAAGAGCTTTGCAACTCTTTCATGGTTTGGTTCACAGAGGTGACAAGGGTTTGGAACTCATCCCTTGATACTTGTGTCCCTGGTGTAACCTCTGGAGGAACACATTCGTCTCCAGAGTGAGTCCCTGCTCCTGGGACACCTTCGTTCACCCTTGTTTGTACGTTGGGGGTGGAAGGATTTCCATCTGATCTTTGAGAAGAAACCTGAGTTTCAGTCTCTACAGAAGTTCTGTGAAGAACAGTGTCCAAATCCACTCCAGAGGTGGGTATCGGAATGTTCTTCTGTTGACTCGGAGACTTGTCTAGAGTCTCTTTGTCTTCGTGCTCACTACTTCTCTCTGAAAGAAGTGTTGGCCCTATATTGTGCGTGGCAGAGGAAACGAATTCCTCTGTTGGGTGTTCTAGTGTGATCTGGGGTGATTGATCATGAACAATAGGTGAGTCTCTTTGAGGAGACTCCCTAGAAATGGATTCCCCGGTTTCTGTGGGCGCAGAAGTCAAAAGAGTGACCTCTGGCTGGATGGGTTGGGTTTGGATCGAGCTGTGCTGCTCTTTTTCAATAACTCATTCTGCAGCTAGACCTGCGGAGTTAGATGTGTGGGTTGCACTGGGAGTTGGTTTTGGTTGTGTGCCTCTATTAATCCAGGCATCTTTTCTTGTTTCTTCCTCTGTTAAGCATCCAAGCACTACTTCATTATCTATCATTTCAGCCTCTATCGCTATCCTATGGCTTGGTGCTTCTTCCCTAGCTTCTGTTGTAGTTCCTGGCTCTGTGACTAAGAAGTCGTAGATTGGATGAGAGCCGTACAATCTCATGACATGTGGATGATAGAGACCTTTTCGTATTTGGTCAGCTTCTTCTTCATCTGAGTCTACCTCTGAGACCTCTATCATTGTCTCCCTCGTTTCAAATCCCTCTTCTTCTACAACTTCGGCCTCTTTTCCTTTTTCTTTCATTTTCTCTAAAGCCTATGTTACTTCATCTCTATTCCACTCAGCTTCTGTTTGTTCTATTTCTTCTGAAGCTGGGCTTGGACTCCTTCTGTGAACGTCCAATCCCTGTTGGATGAAGGGGTCTTGTAGAATGGAAGGGTTTTCAGATTGTTGATCTCTCGGGATTTGATCATCTTCTTGCAGATTGGTTTCAACGCAGAGATGGAGAAGTCTTGTTCTTCTGCGATGTGGTGGTCAAGTGGTTGTGCCATCCACCCAGATGTATTTAGGGTGTTGGCAATTTCAGGGTTCTGAAGAAAATCATTTAAGCTGCCTTGATGAGCGAATCGATCTGGGGATTGATAAGGTGATTGATATCCCTCTTCTGCCATTTCTCCTTTAGCATTTTCTTCTTCTGCAGTTCTTTCTTCTGCGATTGCCTCTTCTGCGATTTCTTCTTCTGCGATGGTAACCCATTTTTCAAGTGATTTCCCATGCTTCTTTTTGGTTTTCCTCCTCTTAGGTTTTGGTGCCCCTTCTTCTGTGGTTTTCGATTTTCTTTTCTTCTTCTGTTTTGGAGAAGAGGGAGGAGCAGAGGAGCCAATTTCTGTGGCATGAGGAGGTGAAGGTTGATCTTCTGCAGCGCTTGTGGAGGTGCCTTCTACAGTTTTCCTCCTTTTTGATTTTGGAGTAGAGGCAGAGGTTTTCGAAGAAGACTTATTTCCCATGAGCTCTGCACGTTTGGCTAAGAAGCTAAGTTGAATTGCCATGTGTTTTGCTAGTTTATGATCTTTTTCTTCTTGTGTAGAGAGAGGTTCTGCAGTCATTGTTCCTAGGGGACACCTAAACACGGGGGTGTCATAGGACTCGGTTTTGGAGTTCTATGAACGCGTATATACTCTAACTTAAGTGTTTTGTTTGTGGCGTAGCTCAGAAGGTTCTTTGACAGAGGCCTGCAGTGGGTGTAGCCTTCTACATGATCGGTGGGGATATTTTTGTTCATTGGGAACTGTTTGGGAATTTGCCCTTCCATTGGCCAGTTCTGTATCATCAGCAGAGGTTCGAACAGGACTCCCAATATCCTTTGGAATTGCAGAGGTGGTAGAAACTTAGGATCGTTCTCTTTTACCCTTCTGGTGTTGTTCTTTCTGTCGATTGTATTGATGATCTCTTGCATCATTATGGTCGCGTAATCGAATGGAAGATCATAGTAAACCCCATACATGATGGTTAAGATCTGATGCGAACTCTGGTCAATGCTGCCTATCTTCCCTGTAAGGCATCTGTTGAGGATTGAAAACAAGGTGTTCCACAGAGGTGGTAGTCTGCCTCTGCGGAAGTCATTTCTCTTCCTAAGTTGGGTGTTGTACCCAAGCATTTCTACAAAACGACAGAGCTCGTCGTCTGTTGGTTGTTCTGCATATCTCTTCAGTCCAAGAAGACCCCTTATTGGTAGGTTGAACTCAAGTGAGAACATCGTTCTATTAAACTTGATTTCCAAATGTTCAGATTTGTCAGGCTTTGAAATGTATCCTTTGATAATAGAATCATCTTTATCAAATCGGCAACTTTGCCAAAACTGGTTCAAATACCTAACAGGTATTTTGTTTGGGGTTCTTGAAAGTAGAGGGAAGAGGATATGATTTTCCATGATGTTTAGAAGAAGGGCATGGGCTTCGCCGAAAGTAGTGGGTGAGGGAACCAAATAGCAATTGTTGGATTTGATTGGTAGTACCTTTTCGAAATGATCCTTTGCTATGAAGTTTTGAAGATGTGTGGTCGGAGCAAAGTCTGCTAAGTCGCCGGAATCTTCTAGGTCAATATTTTTGGCAAGGTGGGGGTTTTCTGAATGTTCAGAATGAGCAGGTGAATGTTCTGGTGAGTTCACCGGAGAGTGTGCAGGGGAGATAACTTGAGAAGATGAAGCCATTTGGTAAGAAGAATAGGATTCTTGCAAGCTTTTGCAGGGTTTCGCCGGAGAAGAATGAGAGTTTGTAAAGGTTTTATGTGAAGGTAAGCTTGGGTTTTATATGAGTGTAAAATGGTAGAATTCGAAAGAGTAAAAATATATGGCAATGGATAAATATTTGGAATCCGTACTCGAGTTAGAACGGCGGGTTCAACTTTCCATAGAAAACGTTCCATGTACGCCCAATGAAAAAGAGACACGTAGGCCATGTCAGAGGATGACAGGACGTCGTGCGCGGCCCATTAATGCTAGGCGCGTGGGGTTGTTCTTAGCCACATGAATTTCACTCTCAGTAAAAGTAATCGTTATTATTACAGAAATGCCCAAGTTGCAGATTGACAGAACCTCTGTGGTTTACAGAAGCTCTGTGATTTTGAAAAACTTGATGTTCATGCCTCATATATCTCATTGTTATCATGACTCTGTAGGTTCTTCTTTAACCAAAACATTTGTAAAGGCATTGGAGAGGATCGATAGGATTTTAGTGAAGAATTTTTACTCTCAGAGGTTTTGTGGCTCTGTTGGAGCTTGCAGAAGCTCTGTCAGGGCCAGCAGAAGCTCTATGAGGAAAAAAATCTCATAACTAAAAATCTACTAAACTTTTTGATCATCCAATTTTTGATCTGTTTTAAGAGATATTTTTCGGACATATTTGAAAGTTGGTGTCCGAGAAAACTGTTATGGAAAAAGTTTTGTTCGAGAAGGTCATGGTGTGTGTATTCGGTTTCCGAGATAACTTTCCAAAAGATCAATAGAGGCTAAATTAGCGATCACAGAGCATATTTCTGGCAGAACCTCTGTTGAGCTCAGCAGAAGCTCTATGACCTCAAATTTCTCATAACTCGAGAATTTTATGAAACTTTTTGATCTTTTGATTTTTGACATGTTATTCACAGTATTTTTAGGACATATTTGACAATTCGTGTCCTAGAAAACTATTTTCAAAAATCTTTTGTATGAGAGACATACCTTTTGGTTCTCCTATTCTCGGCAGTGATGTCTGACTTCTGTTGATATAGATTCATCGACACTCTTCTTTGGCTCCCCCTTGAAAGATTTACTTCTGTAGATCATTTCAGGGTCCCTTTTTGCTCCCCCTTGATCTAATCACCTCTGTAGATCAAGTAATTTCCTTTTGCTCCCCTTGACCTATGCTTGGATCAAAGAATGATAAGTTTTGCATAGAACATAGGTCATGTTTTCCAGAGGTTCTGTAGGGGTCGTCAGAGGATCTGAGCAGACCCACAGAAGTTCTATGTTTCCAAGAATTATTTTAGCTTTGAGAATTTACATACAGAAATAAATCAATCAAAGCAATAAGTTAAGTAAAATAGAAATATATACTTATTTACAGAAGATAAAGCTATACTTACAGAGGATTTTCACGTCATATTTATCATTCCTAACTTACCCACCAAGAAATTGAATCTTTTCTCATCTAATGCTTGGGTGAATAAGTCAGCGAGTTGATATTCTGTGGGCACGAAATGCATCTCGATTGTACCGTATTCAACATGATGTTTCAAGAAGTGGTACCTTATATCAATATGCTTGGTTTTTTAATGTTGCACAGGATTGGCAGAGATGGCAATGGCACTTTTGGAATCACAGAAGATGGGTATTTTGAATAGGATGTGGCCGTAGGCTTTTAGCTGAGTCTTCATCCATAGAACCTGAGAACAACAGCTAGCAGCAGCAACGTATTCAGCTTCTGCCGTGGATGTTGAGACACAATTCTGCTTCTTGGAGGTCCAACTGACTAGTTTACCACCTAGGAATTGACAACTCCTAGAGGTACTCTTTCTGTCGAGCATGCATCCTCCATAATCTGAATCTGTATAGGCTTTAAGACAAAAACCAGAGTTCTGTGGATACCAGAGACCAAGATCTTTGGTCCCCTTTAGGTATCTAAAGATTCTCTTGACAGCATCATAATGTGATTTCTTAGGATTAGCTTGATAACGTGCACAAAGACATGTGGCATGCATAATGTCAGGTCTGCTTGCAGTTAAGTATAACAGAGATCCAATCATGCCTCTGTATAGAGTGCATTCTACAGAGATGCCATCTGGATCTAAGGATAACTTATTTCCAGTGGCCATTGGAGTTTTCATTGCAGAGGTATCAGAGAAGCTATATTTGCAAAGAATGTCAAAGACATATTTGGCCTGATTTATAAAAATTCCTTCTGATGATTGTTTGACTTGGAGTCCGAGGAAGAATGTTAATTCTCCCATCATACTCATTTCAAACTCACTCTGCATGAGTTTTTCAAAACTTTTGCACTCTCCTGTATTAGTAGATCCAAAAATTATGTCGTCCACATAGATTTGTACAAGCATTATTTCACTGTTTTTACGTTTATAGAATAAGGTTGTATCTGTTGTACCTCTGTCGTAGCCATTGACTAGAAGAAAGGTAGAAAATTGTTCTTACCATGCTCTTGGAGCCTGTTTCAGTCCGTACAGAGCCTTTTCAAGGTAGAATGCATGCCTTGGGAACTTTGAGCTTTCAAACCCTGGTGGCTGATTTACGTAAACCTCTTCTTGGATTTCACCGTTGAGAAAAGCTGATTTTACGTCCATCTGATAAACTTTAAATCCTCTGTGGGCTGCGAAGGCTAAGAATATTCTTATTGCTTCGAGCCGTACGACAGGGGCAAAAGTCTCATCGTAGTCTATGCCTTCTTCTTGTCTATATCCCTTGGCCACTAATCGTGCTTTGTTTCTGATGACCACTCCATCTTCATCCTTCTTATTTCTGTAGACCCACTTAGTCCCAATGGCCTGTTTCCCTCGTGGCAGAGGTACTAAAGTCCATACTCTGTTACGCTCAAATTGCAGAAGTTCTTCTTGCATGGCGTCTACCCAGTTTGGGTCATCTAGGGCTTCAGAAATCTTCTTTGGTTCTATCATACTGATAAAATTTGTAAAGAAACAAAAATTAGCAGTGGCAGATCTGGTTTTTACTGTGTCAGAAGGTTCGCCGATTATTTGGCTTGGAGGATGGCTTTTTGTCCACTTAGTTGTGCGTGGAAGGTGGTCACCAATGTCATCGAATCTTTCTTCAGAGGCTTCTTGTTGGTCTTCTTCTTCTTCTTGTATAGCCTCTGTAGTAGTGCGTGCCTTTGTAGTTGATCCTACAGCTTGTGGAATGATTGGTATGAGAGGTGGTGGAGTTTGTTCCTCTAAGGACGTATAGACTTGGTCCTCTATATCCTCTGTAATTGGTTCTTCTGTGGATTGTGGAGTTTGATTTTCAGCAACTTTTGTGGTCGTTTTCCTTATTGTTTCATCTTCTTCAGTCTCTTTCTCGGCATTTGCATATGTAGTATTTACAGAAGAAGATGAAGCATTATTTGGACTAGTTAGAGTCATACCTGTAGGATTTTGACCGATGGAAGATGGTTCTTCAGAAGCTCTGATGGTTCCAACAGAGGGATCAATGTCGTCGTGGAACATCTCTAAAAATAGAAGATTTATGTCTTATTTCGTTTGCGAGATGCCAGAGGTTTCTCTTTTAAGTTCGAGTTCTGAACTGATTTGCTCAGAAGTCTTCTGGAATGAATCATCAAAAGAAACATTGATGCTTTCTACTATTTTGCGAGACCTTGTAAGGAATGCTCTGTAGGCTTTGGAAGTGGCAGAGTATCCAATGAATTTGCCTTCGTCAGCTTTTACCTCAAACTTTCCTCTGGAATCTCTGTCGTTTAAAACAAAGCATTTACATCCGAACACATGGAAAAATTTGATGTTTGGCCGCCTTTTGTTGATCAATTCGTAAGGAGTCTTGAGGTGTCTTTTCACAATGGTTGAACGATTCTGTGTATAACAAGCAGTAGAAATCGCTTCTGCCCAAAAGTTCATCGGTAATCCGCATGCTGATAGCATAGCTCTTGCGGCCTCCACAAGCGTTTGATTCTTTCTTTCGACTACGCCGTTCTGCTGTGGAGTGCGTGCGGCAGAGAAGTTCTGTGATATTCCTTCTGTAGAAAGATAGGCTTCAATGACAGAGTTTTTAAATTCTGTGCCATTGTCACTTCTTAACTTCTGTATTCTGCATTCATAAAGAACTTGGATTCTTTTCATTAGATTAATCAAGATGATTGAAACATCTGATTTCTTTCGAACAAATTCAACCCATGTGAAACGCGAATACTCATCAATTAAGACAAGTATGTATTTCTTGCCACCTAGGCTCTGTATGGCAATGGGACCGCAGAGGTCAACATGAAGCATGTACAGAGGTCTAGTGCAAGACACATCTGTTTTGCCTCTGTGGGAAGCTCTTCTGAGTTTTCCCATTTCACAGGAAGAACACAAGTGATCCTTATTAAATTTAACATTAGGCAAACCTTTAACTAGATCAAGTTTTACCAGTTTATCTAAGGTGTGAAAGTTCAAGTGACAGAACCTGTTATGCCATATCCAGGCTTCTTTACTTTCGTAAGCTACAAGGCAAACTTTGTCCTTGGTTTTTGAACAAAAATTCATTAGATACAGATCACCTCTTCTTTCGGCTCGCAGAAGTTCCATTCCTGTGTCTTCACTTTGCAGAGAGCAGAAAGTTCTTTTGAATAAGACATCAAATCCTGTATCACAAAGTTGACTTACACTGAGTAGGTTGTGTTTAAGGCCATTCACATATGCAACTTTGTATACAGAGACGCTTTCCTTCTGTATGACTCCATAGCCTTTGATGTGTCCCTTCTTGTTGTCTCCAAAAGTTACAGATCCACCATCGTGTATTTCTTTGTACGTGGATAGTAAACTTCTGTCGCCAGTCATGTGCCTTGAGCATCCAGAGTCAAGATACCAAATTGGCACAAACCGCTTCTGTAAGACAATCACAGAGACTTAGGTACCCATATCCACATAGGTCCAATATTGTTAGAATTTTTCATGTTTGCCTTAGCATTCTTGAAATACATTTTATCTTTTGTAGAAGAATCAGATTGTTTCTCTCTAGGTTCTGACTTTGGAGTTTGAATTTTATTGGAGAGTAAGCAATCTGGACTTGAGAAGTGATTATTCAATTTGAACATAAGATCAAAGCAATGACAGTATTTAATATGAGACGTGATTTGTTTGAACTTTTCATTGAATTTATTGAACTGAGCCACAGAGGCATTACATTATTTCTTAACATTAGATTTCCTATTACAAGAAGATCTATGAATACTAGAATGTTGTTTGCAAAAGTCTTGTTTAGGTCCTGCCTTCTGTGAGTCTCTTCTGTGGTGAACATCTTTCTTCACTGTCACAGAGGAAAAATATTTGTTAGCTTCAGGCCTTTTTCCCTTTTGTTGCCAAGTGGGATTCTCTTTAATTTGCCTTAAAGGTTTTGAAAATTTTGAGCTTTTAGGATTTTCAGAGGCCTTTTTCAGATTATCAAGCTCTATAGAAGTTTTGACTTGTATACACATTTTGAGAAAATCTGGACAGATAGGTATCTTTGTGATTTTCTCTTTTGGAGAAATTGTTCTGTTAAGAACCTCAGAGGAGAATTTAACATCCTCTGTGTCACAGTGAACTATCCCTGATTTAGAATCAGTCTCTGAGTCGTCAGAGGATGAATCGTCCTCATATACAGAGGTTGAGTCATCTCTTTCGACAGAGGCTGGATTTTCTGAGCATGTATCGTACGAGCTTTCTTCCTCTGTAGAATAACTTTCATAGATGGCAGAGGTTTCTGATGAGATCTCTTCAGCGAGAATTTGATCTATAGAAGATGTACAGAGATTTTCTAAAACATTTGATTTCAAAACTTCCAAAATTTCTTTTTCAATTGATCTTTTAAGTTTTTCTTCTGAAAAGATGGGTTTAAACTCAAGATCTTTTGCAGATAATTTCTTTTCGACATTTATCATACAGACAAAAGCGACCTGTGTTTGAGTCTCTGGTTTACCAAACTTAAAGATACCAATCTGATCTTGTGTTTTCAGATATTTCTTTGGTTTGATTCCTCTATTGACAGAGGTTGAAGATGATGAATCTGTGTTTTCAAACCACACATTGATCATCTTCGTATGTTTCCTCAAGTGAGGTTCTGCAGAGATTTTAACCCTTTTACTTATAGAGAGTAAGTTTGGAAAGTTTGGTTTATTTGTTTTTCCCAAAATAAATAGAGAAGACAGAGGTTTTAGTCTTTTATTTTCAACACCTAAGGTAATATCACTGTACCTTATACCTCGTCTTGCTATTTGAGAGTTTACCTTTTCATACACCTTCTGTGCATCTTTATAGTTTTTAAGTAAAACTTCTCTTCTTAGAAGATCTTGCCAAAGTACCTCTCTCTCTCTTTGAAAGTATTCTTTGAGAGCTCTTATATCAGTTGTTTCACTCCTAGAAACTGAAAGTTCTTTTGTTTTGATTTTTAAAGCAGAGGTTAATTCAGAAATTTGCTTTTTTAAAGGATCTACATTTTTGCTCCAATATTTTTCTACTCTTTCCTTTTCTTCAAAAATTTTGGCTTTTTCTTGAGTGAGAAGCCTTACTTCTCTCTCATTAAAGGCGAGTCTTTTCTGAATGCTTTCATTTATCTCTTTTAGTTCAATCAGTTCAATGTTAAGTTTAATTGAATAATTATCTATAGATTTAGTACAAGAGGTAGAGTTTGAAATGGATACCTCAGTGTCAGTGCCGGAGTCGACTTCTGCCATGCCACAGAACAGGGCATTGGTGGTGAATTCATCATCAGAGGTGGAGTCTGACTCAAAGTCCTCCTTATTTGCTTCAGAATGCCCTTTGTTCGCCATTAGGGATTTTTGCGCATAATATTCAGCCTTCTTTTTATAAAAAGCTGAGTCCTTCTGTGGGCGATTTTGTCTATTTCTGCATTCTTTTGCGAAATGGCCTGGCTTGCCGCAGTTGAAACAACCTTGGGAGGTGTTTCCAGTTTGATCGTCGGACTTCTGTTGGTCTCCACCTTTCTCTGTTCGGCATTCGTTTGCGTAATGACCAACCTTACCACATTTGTAGCATTCTTGTGTGTGGCCTACCTTGTCATCTGAACTCTGTCGGTCATTTCCTCTGTAGTTTCTGTCGCTCGACCTCTGTTGGTCATCATTTATGTAGTCTGACCTCTGTCGGTCACTCGATTCTTCTCTTCTTCCATCATCTCTTCTACCGCTCTGGTTGTCTCTGCTATATCTGTCATTTCCAGAATTCCTTTGGTTACCTCTGAACTCTCTTGTCAATAGAGCCAATGATTTAGCTAATGATGCAAGAGTTATCTCTTCCTCTATCAGCTCGTCTTCTTCGCTATCAACCATCACTATCTTCTTCTTCTCCTCTGTTGCTCTCTCATTTCTCGGTCTTTCTGTAGCCTCTGTTGATTTACTAACCAATATGTATGGTGCAATGGTTAGTGTTTTAGCCTGTGCTATTTGAGGCTCTTGTGCAGCTAGTGTTCCATAGAGATCAGAGAGTGTCCATGAGTCTAGATCTTGGTTTGTTTGTAAAGACATAGACAATTGAAGCCACTCATCATTCAGGCTCTTTAGAAACATGACGTTATTTTCTTCCAAGGTTCTGTGAATGCCAGACTTTCTGCATTTGTTTATGAGAGAGTTGAACCGGTCGTATGTTGTTTGCAGAGATTCTGTTGCAGAGGCTCTGAAGGCATGATATTCATTTATGTATTGTGCCCTTCGGTTCTTCTGTGTTTTAGCACCCCCTTCCAACTGTCTTTCTAATTCTTTCCAAAGATCGTGCGCTGTTTCGCATGCATCTAAGGATTGAAAAAGTTCGTTGGGGATAGCCATGATCAATATTCTTTTTGCTATCTGTGCAACTTCATCTTCTGCCTTATCTTCATCTGACCATTCTCCTTTTGTCTTAGGTTTTTGATGTTTAGGGATTTCAGGAGATTCAGCAGTAGCTGGTACACGTGGCATAGTTATCATAGGGACCAGAGGAGGATTGTAAAGATATTGTTTGAGAGTTTTTTCAGTACCCTCAAAGAAATGAACCATTCTTATCTTCCATTGAGGATACTCATATCGAAGGAGAGTAGGAGGTTTGGTTAATGAGCCAGCAGTGAAAAAGTTATTGGTATTTGTCATTGTAAGAGCTTTTCAGGGTTTCAGAAAGGATAATATGATGAAAAATTTATGAGTATGAAGATCTGGAAGGATTTCTGGGTAATAACTAATATCCAGAATTACTTTAATGGTGTTCTAACCTGGAAAAATGGTTTCTATCAGAATGAATCGAAGAGTGATAGGAAAACATAAACCTTTTTTAATTATGATGAAGAGTAGGTTAAAAACAGAATGAAATCTATCAATAATGTTGTCAAACGAGGATCACTTCGTATTTAAAATCAAGCTATGCTCTGATACCAATTGTTGGTTCCCGTTTTGTTTAAACAAGATTATCAGATCTATTAGTTCAAGTTTATGTTTGATGCGGAAGCGTATTTGAAGAACTAACAGACATGTTTGATAGATTTAGAACACAAGATAAATAAATAGTGAACAGGAAATAATATCTCAAAGTTTACTGAATATATATATTAAGAACAGATTTAAGAACAGTGAGTAAGCAAAGCTTTAAAACAAATATGACTCTCAAAGTGTATAAGCTATGTGTTCTTGTGATGGTTTTATCTCTTGATTTTCGATTAGGAAGAACTCAACATGAGTCTTCCTTATATACTACTCTAAGGGAACCATAAAGCATAAGCTACTATTCAGAACGGACGGTATGAATAGTGGAACGGATGGCATGAACAGTTGGACGTGCTGTATTGCATTTAATGCAACAGACGTCTATTATGTACTAAGCCCTATTGAATCCAATCAGAGTTTGACACGTTGAAGTTGGACAGGGCATGCTACCATGCAAGTTGATGAACAGGTCCAGTAACAGTAGCAAGATATTATAAATATCTTCAAGTCTTTAAATATCTTCCATGTCTTTAGAGAGGACCACAGAGGCCCTGTAAAGTGTTACAGAGGTTCTGCGGTCTGGTCCTTTATAGAGCAGTCTTCACCGGATTCCGAGTCTTTGGTCTTCTTTGCGCGTATGAAAGAGCTTCTGTATGACGCCTCTTTAGCTTCTGTAGCTTCTTGACCTTGATCTCTCGGTAAGTTCGGCAGAGCCTCTGTAAGAGGCTTTCTTCACTTAGCCTATTTTTCACTACTTCTAAATACTTCTATGATTAGGAAGATTGAAAAGAAAGGGAAATCTGTAACATCCCAGATCCCATATACACAACAATTCACATAATGTAACATAACATTCATATAACAAAAGAAACATCAAATTACAAGTTCGGTCCCGCAGTCTTTTACAAATAAAAGAAACCATTCTACTACAAACTTTGTACTATTTACATACATCACATTTAATAATGTGATACAACTGCTAAACAAGCCAAATCTTCTTCTTATAATCCTTCACAAAAGCCATCCATTGAATACTCTAATTACTTGCTCTTACTTGATCCACCACCTGGAATACATATTTTAAAACAAAATGAGGGTTAGACCTGATGGTCTAAGTGAGAAATCCCTGTTAGTTTGAAAACCGTTTATATAACTTCATTCATATAAATCACGCAACACAATTACATATATCCAATTAAACTCACATACCATATACCTCCCCTTCTCATTCCTCCTGGCCATATTAGTGGTAGCAAGCCAACTAATAATATACAACGCTGTACAACATCTACAGCCAAACAACGCTATACGGATTCTATAGCCAAGCACACCGGTCCTAAACCCGGCCAACGTATTATAACACATTATAATACTCATGTAAATATAATACCTCAACATATTATAATTCACATATAAACACATAGTCATCAACTATTACATTCGCAGTCCACACATATACGTATTCCAGTTAAAAACGTTTGTAAAGTAAAACTCACCTGTTTTGGTTATTACACACATTCGCAAGCTTCTTTCAAAATGATCCTATCTCTTACCACGACTCCACAGAATCTGAAACAAGTTAAGATACACTTACTAACCAACACATAAAGCCTAACAATTTCCCATCCTCAACTGTCCCATTACACTGCACTTAACCCACTACCGGGACTACACAGGGTACCGGGACTTATACAGTACCGGGACTTATACAGTACCGGGACTTATACAGTACCGGGACTCTTCAGTACTAGGAGTTCCTATACCGGGAGTTCACATTACCGGAACTCGACACTACCGGAAGTCTGTTATACCGGGATTTACACTACCGGAAGTCGACCATACCGGGAGTTGATACTACCGGGAGTCTCCTATACCGGGACTCACTAATACCGGGAGTATAAGAACACAGTGGGTCGCTTTTCCAATCCGGAACCCAACTAAAATCTATAAAACTAAAAGTTTAAACTTTCTAATCCGATAGAAACTGTCTATTGATGATTACAAACATAAAACACAAAAGAGCTTACCTCAAAAATCGAATTCAACCCAATCGATTGATGCTCAAACCGTAACTTTCTTCTTTCGCTTTCTTCGCCTCCAAACTCCCGCACAACTCACTCTTTCTAATTTTAGGTATATGAATACTATCTGATGTTTTAAAAGGTAATATCAAACCACAACTTACCAATTGGACCTTGAACTCTCAATTATAGCCCAAACACCCCTATACTTATAATTTTTCCAAACATACCCTAAACATCTAACTTTAAAGTTAGCTTTATTTAACGGAAAGGGAATTTAACTAACGGACTTACCCGGGGTATTACATCATCTCCCCCTTAAAAGAATTCCGTCCCGGAATTCAGTTATGTAAAAAGAAGAGGGTATTTGGCTCTTATTTCCGACTCTGATTCCCACGTAGCATCCTGACCTCTATGATGCTTCCACTGAACTTTCACTTGTCTGACCTCCTTATTCCGCAACACTTTAACTTTATGATCAACTATAGCTTCTGGCTCTTCCACATAATTCAGTCTTTCGTCGACTTGTATCTCTGGTAGGGAGACTGCCTGATCTTGAGTAACCAGACACTTTCGGAAGTTTGATACGTGAAATGCATTATGAATCCTGCTCAATTCTGGTGGAAGATCTAATCGGTAAGCCACTTCACCGATCCTTTCTGTTATTGCAAACGGTCCGATATACCTTGGGCTAAGTTTACCTTGTCTTCCAAATCGGATGACTCCCTTCCACGACGAAACTTTTAACATTACGTAATCCCCAACTCGAAATTCCAATGGCTTTCGACGGCGATCAGCGTAACTTTTCTGTCTATCTTGAGCCACTTTCAATCTTTCTCGAATCTGAGTGACCTTATCGGCGGTTAGCTGAACTATTTCCGGCCCCGCTAACTGTTTCTCTCCCACTTCGTTCCAACACAAAGGCGTTCGGCATTTCCTACCATTCAGTACTTCAAACGGTGCCGCTTGTATGCCGGAATGATAACTGTTGTTGTATGCGAATTCGATCAACGGTAAATGCTTATCCCACGATCCCCCAAAATCAACGATGCAAGCTCGGAGCATATCTTCTAAGGTATGAATTGTTCGTTCACTCTGCCCATCTGTTTGAGGATGATACGCCGTACTTAACTTTATCTGTGTCCCCATTTCTCTTTGAAAACTTCTCCAAAATCTTGAAGTAAAACGACTATCACGATTAGAAATGATCGAGATTGGAACTCCATGTCGAGTTACTATTTCGTCAATGTATAACATAGCTAATCTCTCCATCGAATCGGTTTCCTTTATCGGTAGGAAGTGTGCAGACTTTGTCAATCTGTAGACGATCACCCAAATAGAATCAAATCCCTTCGGTGTTCTTGGTAGCTTTGTGATGAAATCCGTAGTAATATGTTCCCACTTCCACATAGGTATTTCTAGTCGTTGTAGTTGCCCAAACGGCTTTTGGTGTTCAATCTTTACTTTCTTACAAGTATCACATCTTTCCACATACTGAGCAATCCCTCTTTTTATCCCCGGCCACCAATAGAATTGCTTTAGGTCTTTATACATTTTGTTTGTACCTGGGTGAATAGAGAAACGGGATTGATGAGCTTCTTGTAAAACACGATCACGTAACCCACCCAAACGAGGAACCCACACTCTGTTTCCCAGACACAATAACCCACAATCATCTTTTACTAGCAATGCTGACATCCCCGCTAACCGTTCTGATTTCAGATGTTCATCCTGATAAGCCTCCACTTGACACTTCTGTAATTCGTCAAATATGTTGGGTAGGAGTTCAGTTCGTAGTGAAATAACTTTTATGGTTCCACTCCTTTCTTGACGACTCAATGCATCAGCTACCACATTTGCCTTTCCCGGGTGATAAAGGATTTCACAGTCATAATCGTTAAGCAATTCCAGCCATCTCCTTTGTCTCATATTTAGTTCCTTCTGATCAAAGAGGTGTTGGAGACTCTTATGATAGGTAAAAATTTGACATTTGGAACCATACAGATAATGTCTCCAAATCTTTAACGCGAAGACGACTGCAGCAAGCTCCATATCGTGCGTAGGATACTGCCGTTCATGATCCTTCAGTTGGCGAGAAGCATAAGCTATAACCTTTCCGCGCTGCATAAGTACACAACCCAATCCCAGTTTAGACGCATCACTGTAATCGACAAAGTCTTCAGAACCTTCAGGTAGTGATAGAATCGGCGCGCTGCACAGTTTCTCTTTCAGTATTCGGAATGCCTCGTCCTGTTCTGCTTTCCATTCAAACTTTAGATTCTTCCGGGTCAGCTTAGTTAAAGGCGTTGCGACACGAGAGAAGTCTTTTATGAATTTTCGATAGTAACCGGCTAAACCCAGAAAACTACGTACTTCTGTTGCTGTCTTCGGCTATTCCCATTTTTCAACTGCTTCCACTTTCATCGGATCGACTTGTATACCTTTCTCAGAAACCACGTGCCCCAGAAATTGTACTTTCCGTAGCCAGAATTCACATTTAGAAAATTTTGCATACAACTTTTCCTTCTTCAGTAGCTCTAGAATCAAACGAAGATGTTGCGCGTGCTCTTCCTTGGATCGAGAATAGATAAGGATATCATCGATAAATACAATTACAAATTTATCGAGATACGGCTTACATACCCGATTCATTAAATCCATAAAGGTAGCTGGAGCGTTCGTCAATCCAAATGGCATCACTAAAAATTCATGATGACCATACCTCGTTCGAAAAGCAGTCTTTAAAACGTCTTCTTCTTTAACTTTCAACTGGTGATAACCGGACCTTAGATCAATCTTGGAGAAATAGCAAGCTCCAACTAACTGATCGAAGAGGTCATCAATTCGGGGTAACGGATACTTGTTCTTTATCGTGCGCTTATTCAGTTCTCGGTAGTCGATACACATTCTCATCGAACCGTCCTTCTTTTTCACAAATAATACTGGAGCTCCCCACGGCGAAGAACTAGGTCTGATGAAGCCTTTATCGGATAGGTCTTGTAGTTGTGCCATCATCTCTTTCATTTCTGGAGGTGCTAGTCGGTATGGTGCACGAGCAATAGGAGTGGCTCCAGGGACTAAATCTATACCGAACTCTACTTGTCTAACTGGAGGGAGACTATTCAGGTCTTCAGGGAATACTTCTGAAAATTCACTAACAATAGGAATATCTTCCAACTTAATCTTTTCAGGCCTACTATCTATCACATAGGCTAAGTAACTCGGGCAACCCTTGCTCACACATTTACGAGCTTTTATCATAGATATAAGACAAGACTGACGATTCCTACGATCACCATAAATCACTACTGGTCCCCTCTCAGGTAATACAACATTTATTAACTTCTTATCACACACTATATTAGCTTGATTCTCGGCTAACCAGTCCATTCCCACTACTACGTCAAACTCTATCAAAGTTATAGGAAACAATTGTATAGGCACTCCACACCCCTCTATATTAATCACACAACCATCAAATACTTCACTAACCGACACTTGGTTATCATTTGCAGTATCTACTAATAGAGCATGTTCCAACATTTTAGGTTTCAAACACAGACAAGCAGCAAATGCAGGAGACACAAACGATCGGTTTGCACCGGAATCAAATAACACCTTAGCACGTGTAGAGTTTACCAAAAATGTACCTGTGACCACATCCGGAGTTTCCTCCGCTTCTTTCTCAGTCATTTGAAATGCGCGACCCCTGGTTACTGGCGGTTCCAGTCTTGGTACTGTTGATTTAACAATCACTGGCCTGCCCGATGACCCACTTTGCTGTATCCTCCCCCGTGGACAGTTTGACTGAAGATGATCCGGAGAATTGCATAAGAAACATAACCGCGTTACCTTACAATCCTTGATGACGTTTCCGGTCTTCCCACACTTATAGCATGCTCGTAAATCACCTTGACAATTTCCTTGATGGACACGGTTGCACTTCTGACATGGTATTTCCGCTGGTCGAAACGGCGGATGGTTATCATACCTCTGAAATCGGGACCTCTTCGGATCATATTGTGGTCCTTCCCACTTTCTCTTCCCGATACTCTTATCGCCCATATCTCTTCTAATATCTCGTTCAACATTCTCCGCGGCATTAACTGCAGCCGTGAAGGTATCGGGTCCTTTTGCAGTCACTAACCTTTTGACTTCTGAGTTCAACCCAAAGATAAACCGTTCTGTCTTCATTGCCTCCGTAGCAACATAGTATTCTGCAAATCGGAACTTTTCCAGAAAGCTAGCGGTATAGTCTTGAACGGATAAGTTTCCTTGTTGCAAATTCATGAATTCTCCTTCCAGTTGTTTAACGGCTGCTTGGGGACAAAATTGTTCCCTGTAGACTGCCACAAAGTCTTCCCAAGAAAGGTTAGAATAAACATCAGATCCTTTAGAATGAATAAAAGATTCCCACCAATACAATGCATCTCCTTTTAACATTGCTGCCCCGTACAATACCCTATCTTCATCCGCACACTTGCTCCTTTTGAAAATGGCTTCTATTTCTTTCATCAATCTCATTTCTTTCACTGGATCCCGATCCACTGAGAACGTAGGAGGCTTGCAACTAAGAAACATCTTGTAATCACATTTTCTCATTACCGGTAGGACCGTAGGGGTGATTGGCAATTCGACTTGAGGTTCCGGAACTGGTCTATCAGCTTCATTATTACGATTTCTTTCAAACATTGTTTGTATGCTATCCTGCAGTCTTCCCATTTCTGCCATTAAATCAGCCCTGGTAACAAATTATGTACTATTTGGCGGAACTCTGCCTCCGGTTCGACCTCCAGCTCTACTCCCAGTTCTACCCCCGACTCTGCCCCCAGTTCTGCCTCCCCTGTCCTCTGTTCCTATTGGCGGATTAGTTCTATTTGGATTTCTTCCTCCTCCTCGATTTAAATTTCGTGTACCGCTTGCCATTCTGTAGATTTAAACAGGATTAATATACACATAAGCACATACCCCATATAACAAGGTATCCCAGTTCAAACATGTACCTGTAAGATCACAATTACACTGGCCAGGTGTAATCTGAAATTACCTTACATGATGTTCCTTCTTCCTTTTTATACCTCCTCATCCCAAGGTTCTATGATGATAGGGACATCCTAATTCACATGCAGTTTAAGTCTAGGTACAGATACCAATACCTAAATCCCTTAAACTAAGGCTCTGATACCATTTGTAACATCCCAGATCCCATATACACAACAATTCACATAATGTAACATAACATTCATATAACAAAAGAAACATCAAATTACAAGTTCGGTCCCGCAGTCTATTACAAATAAAAGAAACCATTCTACTACAAACTTTGTACTATTTACATACATCACATTTAATAAAGTGATACAACTGCTAAACAAGCCAAAATCTTCTTCTTATAATCCTTCACAAAAGCCATCCATTGAATACTCTAATTACTTGCTCTTACTTGATCCACCACCTGGAATACATATTTTAAAACAAAATGAGGGTTAGACCTGATGGTCTAAGTGAGAAATCCCTGTTAGTTTGAAAACCGTTTATATAACTTCATTCATATAAATCACGCAACACAATTACATATATCCAATTAAACTCACATACCATATACCTCCCCTTCTCATTCCTCCTGGCCATATTAGTGGTAGCAAGCCAACTAATAATATACAACGATGTACAACATCTATAGCCAAACAACGCTATACGGATTCTATAGCCAAGCACACTGGTCCTAAACCCGGCCAACGTATTATAACACATTATAATACTCATGTAAATATAATACCTCAACATATTATAATTCACATATAAACACATAGTCATCAACTATTACATTCGCAGTCCACACATATACGTATTCCAGTTAAAAACGTTTGTAAAGTAAAACTCACCTGTTTTGGTTATTACACACGTACGCAAGCTTCTTTCAAAACGATCCTATCTCTTACCACGACTCCACAGAATCTGAAACAAGTTAAGATACACTTACTAACCAACACATAAAGCCTAACAATTTCCCATCCTCAACTGTCCCATTACACTGCACTTAACCCACTACCGGGACGACACAGGGTACCGGGACTTATACAGTACCGGGACTTATACAGTATTGGGACTTATACAGTACCGGGACTCTTCAGTACCGGGAGTTCCTATAACGGGAGTTCACATTACCGGAACTCGACACTACCGGAAGTCTGTTATACCGGGATTTACACTACCGGGAGTCGACCATACCGGGAGTTGATACTACCGGGAGTCTCCTATACCGGGACTCACTACTACCGGGAGTATAAGAACACAGTCGGTCGCTTTTCCAATCCAGAACCCAAATCAAATCTATACAACTAAAATTTTAAACTTTCTAATCCGATAGAAACTGTCTATTGATGATTACAAACATAAAACACAAAAGAGCTTACCTCAAAAATCGAATTCAACCCAATCGATTGATGCTCAAACCGTAACTTTCTTCTTTCGCTTTCTTCGCCTCCAAACTCCCGCACAACTCACTCTTTCAAATTTTAGGTATATGAATACTATCTGATGTTTTAAAAGGTAATATCAAACCACAACTTACCAATTGGACCTTGAACTCTCAATTATAGTCCAAACACCCCTATACTTATAATTTTTCCAAACATACCCTAAACATCTAACTTTAAAGTTAGCTTTATTTAACGGAAAGTGAATTTAACTAACAGACTTACCCGGGGTATTACAAAATCTTCGGGCCATCAGTCTAAACATGCTCAAAGGCAAAGCTCTTCCGAATCTGAAAAGGAAGACAGTGACTCGAATGATGAAGTAGCTGAATTCAAGAAAGCTGTTGCTCTACTCACTAAAACTTTTCAACAACAGCGATTTTATAATAAGCCAACGTCTAATAATCAGCGCTACTCCACCGCCTCCAACAAGCGCCATGATTATCAAGACAAGCACGAGGGAAAGAAGAAAGTTGATGAGCAGGACACGTCTGAGAAGAAGGAGAAGAAGGAGAAAGATGATAGAAAGAAGAGAGATGAACCAGTGACCTGCTACAACTGTGGAAAACTTGGTCATTTTGCTAAAGACTGCAAAAAGCCTGTAGTAAAGAATTCTCACTACTACAAGGCCAAACTGGCACTGGCTGAGCAGAAGGAAGCTGGAGAAGCTATGTTCGTGGAAAACGAGTACTGGTTGGGTCGTTCCGATGATGAAAGCGATTCTGATGGTGTAAATGCTTTCATGGGCTATCACTCTCCAGCTGATGAAGAGAAGACAAGTCAGGTATGTGAATTTTCTCAACAAGAGCTTATGAATGATATGCAATCCCTTATTGATCAGGCGAATTCCTTTAAGGCCACCACTAAAGAACAACAGCTTGAGATTAGTTCACTAACCGAAAAACTAGATGTTCAAACGCGATTAACTGATAAACATAAGTATGAAAATGCTATGTTAAAGGAAAAATGCAAAATCCTTTCAATTGCACCCAAAGACTTAAGGGCCAAATTATCTGATCTTCAGTCTCAGTTTGATCAGTGCATGAATGAGAAAGAAGAACTTGTTTACCAATGTTCCTCTCTTCAAATTCAGCACAAGGAGTTTGTTACAAAAATTCTTGATCTTGAAACCAAACTCCACAAAAGGGGTCAAACTGATCAAACCATCTTTCTAAATAAACCCAAAGAGTTCACGTACTTTAACAAAGAATGGGGTATCGGATATGATAACCCACATTATTTGAAAAAGGGAAGATGGCATACACCAATTCTGTATGATTTTGCTTGTTTTAGGTTAGATAAAAAGTATCCGGCATATGCCATTCAATGGACTGGTCCTCTTGAACCTGAAAAGGAAGAGGACACCGAGGAATATAAGCGCACACACAAACGAGGAATTCAGCTTCCGTTTTGTTATGAACCTTTGAATAATTCCTATAAAAAGAACAAAAAGTATCTCTCAAATGACTACTTCGACCCTTACAAGGTTGCTAAGCCCAAGGATTCCTCCAAAAAGGATGAGGACCAAGCACCAGCAACCAAGACTGAGACGGACGAGTTTAAACTCTATGTTCCCCCTCTCATCTTTGAAGCAAAGATTGTCGAGTTGGAGGAGTCGTTTAAGAAAGAAAGGTCTATTTTTCAAAACGAAAAGAAAGCGCTAATCTTTGAGATTGAGAAACTCAATTCCGAGAAACTTGAGAATCTACAACCAGTCAAAACCGAATCTGTGTCTGATGAAGGACAGGAAATCCTTCGAGGTGAAATTAATATGCTCACATCAAAACTGGCTGCTTTGGCAACAGAAAAGATGGAGGAGTATGCAAGAAATGGTCAGCTCCAAGAGCAAATTGACCAACTCAAATCTGAAAAACAGATTTCACCTGAATCTTCCTCGAATTCATCAGAAACGTCTTCGTGTAAAGCTTTTATTGGTAAAATTTCCACTTCACAAGATGGTAAAGATTCTCAAGACGAGAGTGTTTTAAGGAACTTAAACTCTGATTTTTTTCTTAGCTTCCGCACCAAGTTCCCCAAAGCACACAAGCACAAAGTGTTCCTCGCCTTCCTCGACCGGTCCAAGTCCAGTAATTCCGGATGTCGATTTTTCAGCATTCATGAACTCTGAAGGCAATTCTGATGGAGAGTTTGAGTCGTTCCCTTTCGACAAACCTCTCCCGTGTCACACTGATTTTTTGTCCCCATTAGTCAATCATCCGGTCAATTTTTTAAAGGGTAGCAGTTCTCAAACAAAGGCCCCAGCTGTGATCAAGATTTCTCAATCAAAACCAACTTCTAAACCTGTTTCTAAAAAGCAATCACAGCCGAGGCAGGAGACCGGACCATTGCCAACCAAAAATTTTGTTCCTTCAAAAGTCACTAATCGTTCTGTCCCTGTTGTTTCAGATAATAATGGTCGAGCAAAACCCGAAAAACCAAAGTGGCTAAACAAGGAATCTGTCAAGGATGCAGCGTCAAAGTCGTTCTCTACTGCTTTCAATTCTAGAATAAACAAAGACAATTGTGTTTGGAATAATTGGAATCGTTTTGAAGTTTCTTTCCCGATTAAACTTAATTCAGTTCATCAATTGATTCAATTATCGCGTGATTGTTTAGTTTGTTCTAGATGTGGTTGGAATGATTTTGATCAAATTAACTTAAATGATTGGTATGGGTCAAATCACATGTTTAATCATACACCTAAGCGAAACCCTCGTAAAAACAACAAGAAACACCATACTCAACGAGGGAACCAATCAGAGGTTAAACCGCAGCAGGAGACCAAACCCAATGCAAAGCGGGCTGCTCCTACTGAGGTTAAACCGGCACCTAAGAGGCAACCTGCTAAAAATAATGTTCCTCCAAAAGGTGTACATTCTACACCAAGGAGGCAACCTGTGCCAAAACCAGTTTCTGCTAAAGGTGTACAATCTACACCTAAGGGGAAAGCTGTGTCAAAGCAAGTTCCTCCGAGAGGTGTCAAACCTAACCCTTCAGGACCCAAACAAATTTGGGTACCTAAAATCCGTTAATCTGTTTTTGCAGCACGGTCATGTGTGGTACTTAGATTCTGGATGCTCCAAGCACATGATCGGAAGAAAGGAGCTTCTCACGAACTACAAGGAAGAATACGGTGGACACGTGAGATTTGGAAACGATAACAAGGCGCCGATCGTGGGCTACGGCGACATTGTTCAAGATAAGCTCACAATCAAGAAGGTATCACACGTCGCGGGATTGGGACACAATCTGTTCAGCATCGGACAATTCTGCGACAAAGATCTCGAGGTTAGTTTCAAAAAGACACGGTGTAGAATCCTCAACGATGACGGAGAGGAGTTATTGGTTGGAAAACGCGAGACCAATCTCTACACGATCGACCTCTCAACTCTGAAGCCCGATAATCCCGTCTGCCTCATGTCAAAGGCCAATTCCCAACAAGCTTGGATGTGGCATCGGAGACTATCGCACCTAAATTTCAAGAGTATCAACAAGTTGGTGCTGGGCGGACACGTAAAAGGCATGCCCGACCTTCAGTTCGTGAAGGATCGTCTCTGCGAGGGCATGTGAGATGGGAAAGATGAAGCGAGTGCCGCACCCGCCGAAGGCAACCCCGAGCACGACCCGGACCCTAGAACTTATTCATATGGATCTGTGTGGGCCGATGCGTGTTCCAAGCATAAACAAGCGCAAATATGTTCTCGTGATGGTGGACGACTTCTCGCGCTACACCTGGGTGCTGTTCCTACGTTCTAAAGACGAAACTGCGGAGCTAATCATCGACCACCTGAAGACTGTCCAACTAAACAAAATGCAGCAAGTTCAGTCTATTAGAACCGACAATGGGACGGAGTTCAAGAATCAAACGATAGACTATCTGACTTCAGTCGGCATTGCTCACACCTTCTCGGCTGCACGCACCCCTCAGCAAAACGGAGTGGTGGAACGACGCAACCGCACTCTTGTCGAGGCTACTCGCACTATGCTTTCCCAAGCCAACCTGCCGCTATTTCTGTGGGCCGAAGCAGTGTCTACGGCTTGTTACACTCAAAACCGCTCCATCCTCAACAAGCGGTTCAACAAGACGCCGTACGAGATCATGAACAACCACATTCCGAACATCAAGTACTTTCATGCGTTCGGATTCACGTGCTACGTTATGAATGACAAAGATGATCTTGGCAAATTCAGCCCCACGGCGGACAAAGGAGTCTTCATCGGATACTCCATGCAGGCTAAGGCGTATCGTGTTTACAACAAACGGACCAAATTCGTTGTTGAAAGAATAAACGTGACAATCGACGAAGCCGTAGAATTGGCTTCTGAACACAACAGTTCAGAACCTGGTTTAACTGGCGTATGTTTGGGCAAAAAATCACGTCGTACGACCGCGACCAAAACAAGTAAGTCGTACGTCCCTCATGACGCTCGACCATAGTGTCGCCCGTCCCGCACGACCATCGCGTAACATCATTATAACCTCGCCCTATACTAACGTTAAGCATGTCTGTTACGTTTTGTTAAGTGTTTAATGCAGGAGTCAAAGCCATAAAAGAAGCAACAGCTATATCCGATGCAAGCCGTTGTCCGACGTAAGCCGTTACCTGAGGATAGCCGTAACGGACGAAGGCCATTATGAATGCTCACGCCGGCAGCCGTTACAGACCGTTGCGACCATTATAGTTGTTAATGAAGCAATCAATGAGCTAATCAAAGCTCCCAAAGACTATAAATATCAAGCTCAATCAACATTTCAAGGGAGACATCTGGCAGCCAATATTCGAAGCTAAATTCGAGAAATACGTACTGAAAGCTATCATCTGAGACCGAGCTCAAGAATCCTACAGCGAACTCAAGAACAATAGAAGCAAAAGAGCTCTCTCTTGAAGAATCACTCTCGACGCACGACAACAGCCCTCGACCAGCCGTTTACACTTTGTATTTACACACGACAAACACCTGTTTTACATTTCAAATACTTGTACTTTACATTTCGAAGCATTTACTTCATTTGTATTGTAACCATCGTACGACCGACGCCAGTACCAAGGACATCGCCCCTGATTGGCGACCATAGTGCAACGACGACACCCCCTGTCGTCCGCAGGTTTTTTCCTCGCTTTGAGGTTTTTCCTGTGTCATCAAATCCCTTGTCTTCTTTATTTTTATCCTCGTCGCACGTCTCGTCGAAAGATCCTTTCTTTAGTTGTTTAAGTCCACATCGACCTTAAGTTGTTCCTTTGGTGCGATTTTTGGCATTAACAGTTTGGCGCCATCCGTGGGACTACACCTAGTGAAAATCCTCGATGAACGTGCATTCTACTAATAGTTTCTTGGAGTTTTCTCTATTTTCTGTTGCAGGAAAATGGCAGCCCCTAGAAATCCACAGCAAGCTGTTGCTCAGATGTATCAGGAGCTCGAGGTTGCCAAGTATCAACTCAATGCAATGGCAGAGCAGAATCGCAGAGCAGCTGAAGAGATCGTGCGGCTAAGGAATCCTTTTGGACCCCAGAATGGTCCTAGACCATTCATCCAGAATACAGGTCCGTCCGCGCAGAATCAGCATCCAGGTCCATTCATGCAAAACCAGCAGACGGGTCCGTTCATTCCTAATTCGCAGTCTGGGTAGATTCCTCCTCAGCACATTCGACCACCACCCTTGAACAATGGATCACAACCATTGCAAGGTGGTGCCCAGCCGTTCCAAAGTGGTCCACAACCTTTCCAGCAAGGATAGCAATCTTTCCAGCAGAGATCGCAGCCACTTCAGACTCAGCATGGACCACAATCGTTTCAGAATGGACCGCAGCAATTCTACTATGGGTCGCAACCATATTTTGCTCCGTTCAACGGGGACACCAATGGTTCGTCGCATGGTAATGGCACTAGTCCAGGGACCAATCCCTCGACAGGGGCAAACCCTGATCTTAACGATCCTGTCGCCCAGCGTTTGAAGATGTTGGAAGATCAAAATGAGCGCGTCCTGTCCTTGCTCGCCAAGTTGCCTGGGGCAGCCGTGCCTGTCGACGTCGAGCCTCGCTCGGGGTATCAAGCGTCGCCCTTCATCGACGAGATCGCCACCGTCGAGGTTCCAAAGAAGTATAACATTCCTGCCTGCACTCCCAAATATTCGGGTGTGACCGATCCAACCGAGCATGTCGCGCAGTATAAGCAGCTCATGTGGACGATCTCGATTCCACACATGTACCAGGAAGCATGCATGTGTAAAAGTTTCGGGGCGACTCTCACTGGTCCAGCTCTCCAGTGGCTGATCAATCTCAAACCCAAATCTATCGGGTCGTTCGCCGAATTGGTCAACCAATTCTCCCGGCAATTCGCCAGCAGTCGTAAGATGGAAAAGCAGACTAGTGATCTGTACTATGTCGTGCAGAAGACCAATGAGTCTATTCGAAGTTATTTCAATAGATTCAATGCTGAAATGATCAGTATCCGCAATTGTGATATCAAAACGGCGATCGAAGCTTATAAGCTTGGTCTAGACGATAGTTCAGGTTTGTATATCGATCTAACCAAGTATCCCCCAGAGACTTTCGAAGACGTCCCAGCTCGAACCTTAGCATATATGAGGGTCGAAGACGATGCAGCCTTTCGTCGCAAACACATTGACAACAAGAAGTCGCTTGGTGTCAAGAAGCCAGAGTTCAAGTCGAAAGCTATTTCCAGAATAGAGCCCGCGCGCCAAATTTCAAATGTTCGTTTCAAGATGAAAGCAGAGGCCAAGACCACGACTAAGTTTACTCAGTATCCCAGGATATCCTCTTACGGATTCAAAGGATCTGCAAAGGACTTAGCCGAAGCTTTGAAGACCACCCAAGCAACCATCCGGTGGCCGAAGAAGTCTGACTTGGACGATGCTAAGAAGGATAAATCAAAGTGGTGCGACTTCCACGTTGATCATGGTCATGCGACAAATGATTGTATCGCACTCAAAAAGGAATTGGCATATCATGTTCCACAAGGTAATCTCAAAGATATTATTGATAATGTTAGCAGCCGTCGACCGTCGACTCCCGAGCATGCAAAGGTTATCAATTAAAATCTCCTACGCCATTGGGAACCCTGAAGATCGAGAATGAATCGAAACGTCGCTATGATGCCCTGTCATACGACGATATGACCAATCACAGACAGTATTTCACAGGATCGCCGTGTCGTTCTGTCGTTTAAAACCAATCTTTTCCTGCCAAAAAGAATAAGGTAATAAACGACAAGGGGCAAATAGAGAGAGTCTGAAAAGGTATGTTCCCTAACTCTTTTTCTTATGATTTCGTACGATTTTTTCTCACAAAAACGACTACTGATTTAAGCATCAGAGGGTCGTTGGCTTGCTAACGACCAACCCTCGACATCATTTTTTCGCAGAGTCGCACGACAGTAGTCATTAAGTCTACTATATGACTTTAAATTCGTAGGATCGCATGATATACACGATCAGGCCTTTGACTTGATCATCCCTCCACAGGGGCATACGATACAAATTCGTTATACGATCTAACCTTATGATCGCAAAGTTTAAACAAACTTTATCTTTAAAGTTTCTTTATCTCTAAAGTTTACTTGTCTTTAAAGTTTCTTAACTTATTCCATACCCTGAATGGATGCTTTGATCGCACGTTCTTATATTAGCTTTACGCCGTGGTCGCATGATTTCATACACTCCTTATGTGCAATTTCATAATTGACATGATTTGAGTAGAGTATAAAGTTCAAACGAAACAAAAGTGCATTCATTAAATAAAATCATCAAGAACATACTCAACTACCAACAGTCGAGTAAAAGAAAGTAAAATTCTTAAACTACAGGGGACCATCCGTCGCATCCTTCCCCGAAGTCACTTCTTGGAGACCCTCATCTGCTACCTCATCCTCGACATCCTTCTTGTCATCCAAGTCGAGATCTCTCTCGGTCCCGATTCTCTCATAAAAGAGACGCAGCTCATCTGACGCCGAAGCCAAAGGATCCTTGCCCTGTAGGTGACGTCGCATAATCGCCGCACGTGCAGTAAGTCGAGCATAAGAAGAGAAAGACTCATTTTCGTCCCTCAACTCGTCAGACTTCTTCTTCAAATTCATCACCTTAGCCTTGATTCCCTCGACTTCCTTCCTCTTCACAGTTACGGATTCCTTCATCCCCTCCAGCTCCTCTCTCTGGTCGTGCATCAAAATCAGGGACTCTTTTAAACGCGAGTTTATTTCGTCTCTTGTATGACTAAGGGCATCCAGTTCATCCAGAGCATGGTCAAGGCACACTGACATCGTTTCTTCATACTCCAAAGCAGCTTTCTCCTTAGCTAATGCTGCATCTTCATCTTTGGTAACGGAAGTCGTTGAAAGCTCTATACCCGTCGTTTTGGCCTGCAATGCTAGGGAAGCTTGGAACGCCTGAAGAATCATAAGCGACATTAGTAGACAACGACAATGGCAAACGACAAGTCTCGAAAGAAAGACTTACCAAGAATAAGAGTCTAGCTGCATGGAACTCTTTCTTCTCGAAAGAAAACCCGTCAAAACGCTCCCTGAAAGACGGAAGCAAATATTTGGCCAAATGGGGAAACAACTTCGTCTCGTCTAAGACATTATCGTCCAAAAAATTCGACGGCAACGTAAAATTGACCGTCGTTTCCCCCACAGATCCCTTCTGCGCGCCTTTGCCCCTATCAGCCGATGAAGGGTCGGATAGGACGACGGGTGACATCGTCGCCAGTTGCGCAGTATCCAAAGATTTTGCGCCGGTCGTGTCGAACGCGACCGACGCCTTCGCCTTTCTGGACAAGGCACGGGTTACCCGTCTTCGAAGACGGTTCCCTCAGAACGGACGTCTTTGTCCTCTTTAAGAAGCCCGACCCGGCTATCGGGACCTCTTTTCTCTTCAGGACCCCCACCCCAGCTGTTGAAACGTCCTTCTCCCTCGCCTCGCGGGTTACTTCGACCTGGGCCATCTTCCTAGCAACAGAAGATGTCGCCTGCGTTTGAGATTCACCTGTATGGAAAAAGAAAGAAATTAGACGATTCAGAACAGAGAAAGACCAGGTCAAAGCGAAAAGAAGACGAAAGGATACTTACCAATTATCTCTACCTCTGGTTCTTCACTCTTCTTTTCCTCCTCAGTCTTCTCAGAATCCTCCTCTTCTTCTTTCTCCTCTCGACCCATCCTCACTCTGTCTCTCAGGAAAACAATGTCATCATCCTCATCTACCAAATGACACGTGACGTACGACCGGTCTTCAGAACTAAACTCTAGGAACTTTTCGACCTTAGCCCGATAAGCATCGTCTGGCACTACCTTATCGAAATCAATATCTACGCGTAAAAAAGAAGATCAATCGAAAAAACAATAGAGCAACAGAATAACATAAAAACGTATAATCAAAGGCTCACCCGTCATATTCCAGCCTTCTCTGATCCAGTCACTATCAGAGTCGAGCGTCGCTAACCGTACGAATACATACCTCTTCTTCCATCCACGGTCGTTGACTGCGGTATTTAAAACCAGGGTACGACCCCACTTAAACCTTGAAAACAAACTGTAGCGACGGTATTGGTCACTCTTGACCTTATACGCCGTCAGAAGATCCCTCACATTCACCGACGGATTCCAGTTGGAGGTAAGACGTTCGATGATCAAGACAACTCTCCAGAACTGGGGCATCAGTTGCCCCGGCGAAAGATCAAATTCGCACAAGAACTCTTTGACTAAAGGAGAATATGGCCAATGAAATCCTATTTTGAACGAATATTCGTATATAACAACGTACCCCTCGGGGCACATTTCCGGTCGAACCTTGCCAGGCCTGCTTACGGTGATCCCCATGGGAATCCTCGCCAGACTTCTAAAATCGTCGAGATCTTCCTTGGTTGTAATAATGCTTCTAGGCTCTGTCGACATTTCCAGCCTCGGTAAGTTGATTTGCACTTCTAAGAGGCCCCAGATATCCCAGTTTCTTCTAGGCTTTCTAGCAATAGACTTGCGACGCATACGCAATTTGAAGGGTCGTATCTTATATGATTAGGTCAAGGACTCTTGCAAGCTTTAATCGAACAAAAATCAACAAGAAAACCCCAAAAGAAATCTTCGCTCACAACCATCTAAAAACGTAAACAAGAAAAGATCTACCGTCGTCTTTATTTATGCAGTCGATCATGTTAGGTCGAGCCCTTTGATGATCACCGCGTACTCTCGTCTCTTCGTATGACGGCCCGGATCGTCGACACCTGTCTTCAACAGCTGTTAAGCATCATCGTGCGTCAGCACGACGTCACGACTCGTTCAACTTTTCAACTTCTCGTCCGGTTAAAGGTGTACCGATCTAGTTCCATGACAACCAGGTAAGTCCCTCAACCCAGGTCACAAGACTAAGCGTTCGACAAGCAAAATTTAAAACTTAAATTTGACATTCAATTTTCAAATTTTGGGGGCAAACTGTTTGGGCAAAAAATCACGTCGTACGACCGCGACCAAAACAAGTAAGTCGTACGTCCCTCATGACGCTCGACCATAGTGTCGCCCGTCCCGCACGAACATCGCGTAACATCATTATAACCTCGATTTATACTAACGTTAACCATGTCTGTTACGTTTTGTTAAGTGTTTAATGCAGGAGTCAAAGCCATTAAAGAAGCAACAGCTATATCCGATGCAAGTCGTTGTCCGACGCAAGCCGTTACCTGAGGATAGCCGTAACGGACGAAGGCCATTATGAATGCTCACGCCGGCAGCCGTTACAGACCGTTGCGACCATTATAGTTGCTAATGAAGCAATCAATGAGCTAATCAAAGCTCCCAAAGACTATAAATATCAAGCTCAATCAACATTTCAAGGGAGACATCTGGCAGCCAATATTCGAAGCTAAATTCAAGAAATACGTACTGAAAGCTCTCATCTAAGACCGAGCTCAAGAATCCTACAGCGAACTCAAGAACAATAGAAGCAAAAGAGCTCTCTCTTAAAGAATCACTCTCGCTGCACGACAACAGCCCTCGACCAGCAGTTTACACTTTGTATTTACACACGACAAACACCTGTTTTACATTTCAAATACTTGTACTTTACATTTCGAAGCATTTCCTTCATTTGTATTGTAACCATCGTACGACCGACGCCAGTACCAAGGACATCGCCCCTGATTGGCGACCATAGTGCAGCGACGACACCCCCTGTCGTCCGCAGGTTTTTTCCTCGCTTTGAGGTTTTTCCTGCGTCATCAAATCCCTTGTCTTCTTTATTTTTATCCTCGTCGCACGTCTCGTCGAAATATCCTTTCTTTAGTTGTTTAAGTCCACATAGACCTTAAGTTGTTCCTTTGGTGCGATTTTTGGCATTAACAGCGTGTTAGCTTCCGGACCTCCAAGTTCGGGATCTACACAAGCGACAGTAAATCCGAATCATGCATCTTCGTCGAATGATACCTCTTCTGATTTAGATTTATTGTTTAAGTATTTTTATGATGACATCTTTAATGTTTCCCCTACTGTCTCAGCACAAGATCGACTTGAAGCTGCTCGTATTGAGGACTCGTCGCACCTATCCGGTCCGCCGCCTTCTACAAGCACGCCATCCATCAATGTGGAGACAGCACAACCGTCGTCATCAACATCTACTGATACTGTTATCCCCCCGGAGGAACCTGTTGCAAATCCGGAGATCACTCCTGGTGATTCGTCTTCTGCTACAACCGACGATCAACTTCTGAACTCCTCGGAACCGGAAGTTGTCCAACCATCGACGAATCCTCCCCCACCTCCTCCGAGAAATCAACCTGCAACACTCGAGGCGGTACAAGACCTACCTTCTGGTGGTTATGTGGATTCGGACGCGTCTCACTCCACTCAGCAACCGCTTCCGCATACTACCAAATGGACGCGAGCTCATCCCTTACACCAAATCATCGGTGATCCCCCCACACCTGTTAAAACACGAGGTGCATCCGCCAACTTCTGTCTATTTTCCGGCTTTTTAAGCAACATCGAGCCGACGAACGTACACGAAGCGCTTGAAGATCCGGACTGGATCATTGCTATGCAAGAAGAGCTCAACCAATTCGAGGCTCTGAAGGTATGGCGACTGGTTCCACGTCCAAAGAACAAGACGATGATAGGAACCAAATGGATCTTCAAGAATTAGAAGGATGAAGACGGAATCGTCGTACGCAACAAGGCGCGTCTCATGGACAAGGGGTACCATCAACAAGAAGGGATCGATTATGATGAAACCTATGCTCCGGTAGCGAGAATCGAGGCCATCCGAATGTTCCTTGCTTATGCCGCACACAAGAACTTCACAGTCTTCCAAATGGATGTGAAGACCGCATTTCTCTATGGTAATATCGAGGAAGAAGTTTATGTGTCGCAACCAGACGGATTCGTGGACGACTCGAAGCCTGATCACGTCTACATTTTAGATAAGGCGCTTTACGGACTAAAGCAAGCTCCGCGAGCATGGTACAAAACTCTGTCCAAGTTTTTGATAAAGTCCAAATTCACACGAGGTAAAATCGATTCGACTTTATTTATCAAAAACGAAAATGGTCACATACTCCTTGTTCAAATGTATGTAGATGATATAATATTCGGCTCTACCAGTCCCCTATATGCTAAGAACTTTGCCTCCCTTATGGGAATTTTTTTCAAAATGAGCATGCTTTGCGAGATGAATTTCTTCCTTGGTCTTCAAGTTAAACAACTGTCGACCGGGTTATTCATAAACCAGGCTAAGTACATCCGGGATATTCTTCGGAAATTCCAGCTGGACCAGTCCTCGCCAATGAAAACTCCTATAGCGCCCAATACAAAGATTCACGCTGATCCTCACGGAACGGATGTGAATCCTAAGTTGTATCGCGGGATGATAGGTTCTCTAATGTACTTAACTGCGAGTAGGCCAGATATTATGTTCTCAACTTTCTTGTGTGCCCGATATCAATCAAAACCCAAAGAGTCCCATATGACTGCTGTCAAACGAATCTTTCGTTATTTACGTGGTACTGCTGATCTTGGTCTGTGGTACCCGAGAGAGACAGGTTTTGCACTATCCGCCTATTCCGACGCGGATCACGCGGGCTGCATGATGGACCGGAAGAGCACATTGGGTCACATTCAATTTTTGGGAGATAGCCTGGTAAGTTGGGCATCAAAGAAGCAGCAATGCGTTTCAACATCAACTGCCGAGGCGAAGTACGTGGCTGCCGCGAGCTGCTGTCCCCAAGTCATCTGGATGAGGACGCAACTCAAAGACTATGGTTTCACGTACGTCAAGGTCCCGATTTACTGTGACTCGAAGAGCGCCATCGCTATATCAAGTAACCCGGTTCAACACACTAAGACGAAGCACATCGACGTTCGGTATCACTTCATTAAGGATCACGTCGAAAGAGGTACCATTGAACTCTACTTAGTAAATACTGAACATCAGCTAGTAGACCTATTTACCAAAGCATTGGACGAAAAACGTTGTAACACTCTTGTGCAAAAGTTAGGTATGCTTAAACTGACGACTTAATCCGATTGTATGCCCGTCACAAGTTCCATACATACACGAGCAACTGTCTACTCATCATCCGGTGTTTACTCTCCTGATGAATGAGCATACACTTCCTCGCACCTGTATTCTACTTGTTTTAGTTACACGGTTAGATTTAGTCTCTGTATTTATTTCGTAGATTTCGTTTGTTTCCTTTCTTTCTTCGTGTGTTTCTTTCATTTCATATTGTCGTCTACTTTTCTCTATATATATCTGTGCTTTGACGGTGTGTTCACGTGTTCAGGTGGAGCACAACGCAGTATCAGGTAAGTTTACTCATCTGTTGAGGGGGAGCGTCACACACATTTTTTCTTAAATGATAAAAAGTTTTTTGTGTGTGTGGGCACTCTTGTGTGTTTTTCAAAGTATGTTCATTTTTGAGGGGGAGCGACACCGTGTTTTTCTTTACATGCTAAAAAGTTTCTTTTGATGTCGGACTCCTCTTCGCACAGTTCTGCACTGTCCGAGGGGGAGCAAGGTTTTCCCCATGCTAAGTTCGAGGGGGAGCGAGAGAAGGTCCTGTTACAGTTTCATTCTTTTCAAAATTCTACATGAACAGGACAAAATCTTCTTTGCAAAACCACTGTATCCGAAAAGTCATCCGGAAACCGTATCTACCCGGATAGGTTTCCGGACCGGATCCCTATCCGGATTGGACGTGAATCCGGATGACCCACCCGAGCTTTAGGGATCATATATATGCATTCGGGTTCACTCTTTTCCTTTACCCGGAAAACTCCTGCAAAAAACCCTAAAACCCTCCCGTCTTCTCTCTCGCTCGGACACACTACCATTCCACGATTCTCACTTGCTTCGAGTCTGCAAACCAGGTATAATCTTCCCTTCACTACTTCGATCATTTATTGTCGAGTTTCACGCACTCACACTCACATTTCGACCACAGATTCGTTGATTTGCGTTCATCCAAAAACCCCTCTCGGGTTTATACGACTTTAAGTATATCCGGTGTTATTTCGGTCGACTTAGTCGGGTTTCTATGTTTCTATACGTCGTTAGATACCTCGTGCATGCTTTGATTAGTGATTGGAACTCTATTTTGGTTGTTTGTCGTTGAAAATCTCGTCCGGACGCATTCATTGTGTCCGGAAACCATCAAAAATTATGATGATGTGTCCGGAAAGCTTCATAGGCTTGATGGTTTATTCGGTAAGGTTTAACCTCTAGATATTTTGTCCGGACTCGAACAACACCCGGAAACCCTAGTTGTCTAGAAACCTTCGGGCTTCCGGTAAGTTCAACTACCGAGATCTTGCTCTGTCCGGACTCCCCTATTGACCGGAAACCTTTGTCATCCGGAAACTATGTTATCCGGTTTCCTCAGTTTACCCAGGAACGTTCATCATGTCCGGTAACCATGTGGTGTCCGGAAACTTGTGTTGTCCGGAAAGTTTGCACTTCCATTATTGTGTCCGGACACCCCTGTTTTACCAATTCAGTGCCTGCTGTCCCTGTCAGTCCTCAATCTGTCTAAGATTGAGCCCATTAAAACAAAGGTACGCGCTGACAATTGTTTATCCGTCACGACTACTAACTGAGATTTCTTTTACATATATTTCAATGGCGGATCAACAACATTCTCAACACCCCGAAGACCAAAATCTGGAGGAGCAAATACCTCAAGAAGAGGACATTATAGACGAAGCAGCAGACAATGCCTTGGTCGACCCTGACCATGGTATGGAGATCGAGCCAAATAATCATTATCTGGACCCGGCATTGTTCAGACCTAACCCACAACACCAGGTTATTCTAGACATCCTAATGCGTCACCGTCTCCGTGAGGCACTCAACGCCACTACCGATGTCCCCTTGTTGTACGTTTTGCAAGTTTGGTTCACCGCTCAAGTACGCACAGCTGGTACTTCCCAATCCATCACCGCTCAGATTGATAATCATCAATTCACTCTTACACCGGATTCCTTCCGACGACTTCTATAGCTTCCCGAGGCTAACGCCGGAAATCATGAACGGTACAATCCCGCCGTCAACGATGAGACCTTATGCGCACAAATCCGCACCCTCAGGTACAACCATGAGCTTCCCAGGCCCTCTGCATTCAATCGCAAATACCTGGCTCCAATATGGTATACTCTATTCACCATCCTCAATAGATGCCTCTCCTCGCGATGGAAAGGCATTGATCAGTGTACCGGAGACTTTCTACGCCTCGTACATGCCGTATGCTACAATCGCCACATCGACTTCGCCATGATAATCTGGCGTGAAATCGTGCAAGCAATTCGTCAAATCGGAGGTACTAAACAGAAAAAGTTCCTGCCAAACCCGCGTTTTCTCTCGCTTGTAGTTCCTCACCACATGGACGCTAATCGGGCGATATCTCGACGTGCTGCACACCCGGTATGTCCCATTCGACACTTACAGTACATGGTTATCCGCAACCCATCCAATGCGGTAGC
Source organism: Saussurea involucrata (assembly GCA_033807775.1). Taxonomy (NCBI): domain Eukaryota; kingdom Viridiplantae; phylum Streptophyta; class Magnoliopsida; order Asterales; family Asteraceae; genus Saussurea; species Saussurea involucrata. The sequence continues at coordinate 249,604 of JAWVWS010001274.1, read as the reverse complement.
CATGCCCATTCTTGAAGCCCTATTAGCCATCGTCGATCCCGCTGCACCAGGGGTAGTTGCTTATAGGGAAGAGATAGGGAATACCGTGGTCCTTCCAGAACCGGAGGGACCTGCCCAGGGACATAGACCCGAGCGTCGTGAGGGTCCAAGAGTGAGAGGTGGTAGGGCCCGGTAAGCAGGTGTTGTCGGGCGGGGTGTGTTAATTGTGAGAGGAAGGGGAACTAGTGTGAGTGGTGCAGCGGTATTGCAACCAAGTTCTAGCCAACCCCGTCCAACAGGCGAAGCCGGAGCATCGTCCTCACGACCGATGCTTTAACATGACTCCACACCATATCTTTCCAACTCGCCTTCACCTACCTTCCAGGTTCATACTGTAGAATCTGACTCCGATACGGCATCTGACACGACCCGTGCCATTCGGCTCTCAAAAATACCTCCCCGTATCGGACCGAACCCCGACTTCACCGAAGGCATCCCACTTGACTCACCTACCCATGCTTCACCTAGGATTGAGGGAGTAGAAGGAGTTGAGTTAGAAACTGCGAGCCGGAGAGAACTGCGTTCGAAAGCGAACCAGGAAAGATTGGGCCGTAAAGATAACGAGGCTCCTGAGCGAAACGAACCGAGCGATATCCGGGTAGCCACATTTGCTATCCCATCTCATTTGTTGGGACGGGGTATTGAAGAAGACTCCGTGGACCTAGCGGAGCAATTGCACGACCCCCTCAACCACTCATCCGTCTCTCAAAAGACGGATGTTTCAGTACATCACGGGGATATAGCACAACTTCCACCGGCCTCTCACTCGGAGAGTGCTGGTGTTGAAATAAGCGACCAGCAGCCCCCGGTCGCGACTTCTTTCAGTGCACCATTGAGTCTAGAGCCTATTGATATTGAACATTCTTCGCCTAGGACACTTGATGCGGAACAACACCAAGTCGAGACTCTTCGTGACTCGACCGGAACCACCGTAGTGTCTTCACTTTCAGGTGGAACGCGAGGATCGGAGGGAAATCCTACCACAGCTATCATCACGCCAACTGTGAACGTGGGTGGCTCTACCTCTGCAGTAGATGACTCAACGGGAAATCTAAGTGATCCCGGAGTGATTTTACCCAACTTTGTGTCAAAAGGGTCCCTGGACAGCACCCTTAAGGCTGTCCGCGAGGCAATGGAGCAATACGTCGCCGATCAAATCATGCGCACAATCAAGGGCAAAGACAAGGTCATCGAAGCTGAATCCGCACCTGTACCTCCACCGATCTCAACTCAACCTATCTATTCGGTGGACACTCTAAAGACGATGCTACTGGCCCAACTGCTCTAGGAATCAGAAACAAAAGCCTCAACCGAAGCAGACCTGATCTCCGTTCTGAAATCCCAGGTCACTGCTCCTTTCTCATCTATTACATCTCGCCTGGACTCTATCGACTCAACTCTCAAGGAATTCAACCGAGCTCTTACTTTGATGTCCGAGAGAGTCAGTTCCCTAGAAGAAACCTGCCAGAGTCTAGCAGGCAATCTGAAGCGGAAACACGATGACCAGGATGATCCTGATCACCGTGAGGGGGAGAAAAGACCCAGATTCTCCGAGACCGAGACCGCCGCCCTGATCCAGACTGAAGCTACAACAGTGGTTCAACAGGAACCCCCAACTGCGGCAACTACTACAGAAGCACCTGAAGCCGAGTTGCCATTAGCCGAGATGGTAATCGACATGGAGATTTCAGATGATGAAGACCCGACGGTTGAAAAACCCGGGGGTTCAACACAGGAACTGGTCGACTTTGATTCATCAGAAAGACCTCTTCTGGATATGATCGATCCAGACTGTGAAGCCAACCCGGAGACCGAAGATGCATGTTACGAAAAAGCCGCCAGTGCCGTAAATCTCCAGGTAAATTTGGTTTTCCCAATTGATGAAGATGACAACATCGATTATGATCAGTTCCTGCTGCAAAATTTATATGGTACTTCTCCCGTTCACTATGTTCAACCCACCGGAACTTCAATAAGACCTGAGCCTACTTATGCCAATATTCTGACAACTCCCCTACAAACGACAGCTTCTGATCTTCCTCCCCCTCCTCAGCATCAAATCCGTTGGGAGAAGATCAAGGTACTTATCCCTCATCTGGAGGAATCTTTGAAGAAGTTGTTCATCCATAAGCTACGCCCCATCGAGCCAACCTTTTACCTTGGTATTTACAATCTCGACCCCGAATACCAACGGCGTTATATCAGCGCAATGCAGCGGTGTCTTCCAGTCAGCCAAGTCAGAACCAAGCATCAGATCACAGAGGTACTTAACATCCATTCATGCCGCATCATGAGGATCGTCTATCTAGTCTTCACTGTCCGACGTGAAGATGGGAATGAATGGAAATTCTCTGAAGCCGACTTCCAGCACCTCCGACCGTTCGACTTCCTGGCTATTTTGAAAGACCTTCGTAAAAGAACCATCCGACCGCTTGAAGTTACAAAGGCGCTCGAAGCTGTTCGTCGATACCTAGTCCGTACCATTATGATGTCATATCTAACGGACTTTCAAATGGCTGTCGAGAACAGGGAAAATAAGGTAAATCTGATCAAGCCAAATCTGAAAGCACCTGAGTTAAATATGTATCCCGAGAACGATATGCTTCTAGAACCAGAATTCGGGATTGTTTACCTTAACGAGCAAAAAGAGAAGAAATTCATGTGCTTCAGTCAGGTGGAAAGATTTTGTGACGGCACACTCCTCAAAGTTCAAGATGCTATTCGAAAGATCATTCAGCACGAGTCTGAAAATCCAAGGTTCTCATATGTTCCGAATCCGAGTGAAGTAACTGCTCGGAATGCCTTGGAAATAGTTGAAGAACGCATCGACTACCGTCGTGCAATCAGATGGTTCGAGGTACACTTCGCGCTTCGCAAACGATATGTCTTCAACTGGAGAGATCTAGAGCGCCAACTCGAACTTCAAATCAAAGGGGGAGATTGTTAGGGTCAATTAATTGTTGATTTAAAGTTCAAGGGTCTGTTATGCAATTATTCATTTTAAGTCTGTTTAGTGAACGGGCCGTGGGCTTGTTAACCACGGGCCCATCATATATAATGTAATCTAGCTTGGAAAAACAAGCTAGTTGTCTCATTTGCTTTTCTGAATCGTATTGTAAACACTCTGATTAAAGCATAATATAGGGATGACCAGTTGAAATCATTGTTCTTACTGTTTATCTATTTGATTTCATATTTGTTGCACGGATCTGGATTTAACATATATAGAGGGATCTTCAAATGTAAACTATCATTTTCGGGTAAACCTTGTAAACCCTCGATTTCATAGGTTTTTTTGATAAATTTTTTTATGGAATTGTTTATTTTGATGAAATTGTTTCATATCATTCATTTCTTGATGAAATATTTTACGAAATTTGTAGTTTCATAGGTGGAAACGAAAATGTATGAAACAGTTTCATAAGAATGAAAAAAAACCTATGAAACTACAAATTTCATAAAAAAAATTCATCAAGAAATGAATGATATGAAACAATTTCATCAAAATAAACAATTCCATAAAAAAAACCTATGAATTCGACGGTTTACACGGTGCTTTCAGACCTGGATTGGTTTTTTTACAATGGCCTGTGGTTGTATTGCAAATTTCTCCAATGTTCTATTGAAAGTCGATATTTGATGTTGTCTTTGGTTAATTTGCCTAAATGGAATAATTATTCAAATTCTGGTTTATGCCTTCGGATCCCATAATTTGTTTAGAATTTGTTTTTTATTTGCCAAATGGACCTGCTCAGGCTCTTAGTTCATCCCTTTGATTTGAACAGAAGAGGGAAATCAGATGATGTATTATTACGTTTAAGAGGAAACAGTTTCAAATTTGAACGACTTAATTTGTATAAAGGTAATAATCTTTCTTTTTAATGTTGGTATTTTGAATGAATCTAACTGTTACCTTTAAATTACACCCTTTTTGTTGGCGAATTAATAGTGACATTTATGGATTTTTTTGCTTTCTCCGTATGAAAGCTGCATTTGAGCTCTTTAAATTCAAGTGGTTTTCTTGGTATTTATGATTCTATGATTTGTTTAGATGTGTATGCTCTTATTTTTATGTAAAGGTCTTGAAAGCTTACGGGTATGCTCTTATTCTTATGTTAAGTCTTGAAAGCTTACAATTCACACTATTTGTTTATATGCAGGACTGAATTTCAAAGAGACAATTAACTAATGTGAAATAGAGAAATTAGAGGATTTTGAAGAGAATTCTGATTTGGGTTTTGAAGAGAATTCTTATGTCAATAGTTGCTCAGTGGAAAACCATTCTCAGGAATATTAACCGGCCACGGAGAACCCCATACCGGGCCATCAAGACATTTGTAAATTGTGCTTTCTGTTTAGGAATCATGAGCAAGCACAATGCACTAATGTTGATTTTTAACTTATGTCTTTTCATCTTTAACTTAAATGTAGTTTTAGAGGTTACTAATACATAAGAGGTGAAGCATTATATGACCAAAAAATGGTATGTTTCAAATTTTGGGTCGATAGATAAAGAGACATGCTTGTATCAAAACGGAAAAATGTTCCATCAAGAATGAGAAGTGATGTGAGTTGTTTAGTCTTTCAATTTGATGGTGTTTATGTTGGTAAATTTTGGGTAGTGTCGGCATCTAAAATGGAGTGACTTTGTAAAACCTCAAATGTCATTTTTACTGCACATAAGCACCTTGTCAACAAAACAAGAACTTAAAAATAAAACTCCACTTTAGTATGAACCTCTTCCAACTTCTTTGTGAGTCCGTCAAATTCTCATCACTTCTCATCTCTGCTGGAATATTTTTCTAGTTCGACAAAAGCATGTCTGTTTATATATGAACACAAAATATGAAACATATCAAAGAAAAATACACACAGTAGAATGCTTTAACCTATGAAAGTCAACATTAACTATTGAAATTTCAAGAAACCCCTTCTTCCAGACCAAATAGACCAAATGCACCAGGTATCAATGGAAATTAGACATGAAATATTGAAATGTACTCTGGTCATATAATTCATATTGTTTTAGACATTCAAATTTTAATCTTTGTGTTGTGATGGAACATCAATTGCCACACTGGAAACATAATTTGTGAAATTTGTCTCCAGGTTATGTTTATTCATGCTTCTATTCAGGCTTATCAAACTCGATTTCTATTTGCATTAAGTTCCGTGGCTATCCTGATCTACATAACCTCATTTTCCATGGCAGTTTAAAGTTTTAGTTGTTTCAATTGCGATGGACTTGAGTACCTCTCTTCTTGTAAAGTTTGTAATAACTTCTAGGTTTACTAAGGGTCCGTTTACCTAACGCATACTCGGTAAGCGCAACACTTGGCGTTAATAATAACCACTTTCATTCTTATCGGGTAAGATTTTAGTCCGATAAGGGGGTGTTTGGGATTGCTTATTTTTTGACTTATTTGCTTATTGCTTTTCCTCACCGCAAATAAGCTATTTTTAGCGTTTGGATTGGAAAAAAGAAAAGTGCTTATGACTTTTTGTGAGTCCCAGATTGACAGGTAACAATATAATCAATAAGCAACAATAATAACAATTGATGATTTCAACTTGTCATCCCTCTCATATTCATTCAAAGTATCGTTCAGAGAATATTACAATTCAAAGTAAAGGAACGATTTCTAAACAATAAGCTCTAATGAATTTCTCTGGAATGCTAACCTAAAACAAAAGGTTAACTAACCTTATATACTTAGGCCTTTAGACAAACAAGGCCCAAGCCCATTAATCAATTAAGCCCAAATAACATAATTAAGGCTTTTACATTTAATTAATTAAACTAATTAAGTCTATATAATTATTTATATATCTTTCTAATATGTAGGACATTTATGGTCCTAACAATCTCCCCCTAAAGATATATAAATAAAAATCGATCTTGAAATCTTCAAGTCTTGATCTTCTCTTCCTTTTGAATCTTTGAAATGCAATGATGTTGCATGTCTTCATGTCTTTCAACACTCCCCCTTGAATAAAGCTCTTGACTAAAGCTCTTGAATTTGATTTCAGCTTTAAAAGAACTTGTAGAACCAATATGCTCGAAGGAGGAAATAGTGAATTTTAGCGAACACCACTTGATAAGGAATGAGAAGAATTTTAATCAAATACTCCAAACGGTAAATCCAACGGCTTTTCAACCTCAGATTTAATCTTAGCAATCTCATCTTCAAACAGAACACAGTTACTCCCCCTTGGCTTTTGCATGCGGACTTCTTTACTCCCCCTCGGCTTTACTCCCCCTCGGCTTTTGCATGGGGACTTCTTTACTCCCCCTCGGCTTTTGCTAACTCCCCCTCAACTTGATATTCGGTGTCTTTGAAATTGTACACTTTCTCCCCCTCATGATGAGTAGGAGCATCCGTAGCATCATGCACGTTCAAAGATAATAGTGACGAGTAGCAAAAAATCCAGATCAAAACATTAAGTAACCAGAATGGGGTAAAAATCTAACACAGAAACACGTTAGTAACTGTTATCACAACAATTAAAATAATTGTGTGGCCTATGTTCAGAGTTGGCATCGGGGTATCTCTGATAGGACTTCCAATTATCACTGAAGTAAAATTTTAACAAATTACTTCTCAAACTGTTCCGGCAATATCACGAAGATATGCAATGGGAATCACAAAGACTCGTGCATGTGTGAAAGAAAATAAATTCTATATGTTTGGCTCAAAATATTGATTTAACTCGGGACGCAAGTTAAAATCAATTGACACAGTGAATAGAATATGAAGTTCGGAGACCGGAGCTGGTGTCTTCTGTAGAATCCAGATCCGTGCAACAATAATGAAATCGAACAGATAAACAATAAGAGCAATGATTTCAACTGGTCATCCCTGTATTAAGCTTTCAATCAGAGAGTTTACAATAAGAGTAGGAAAGCTAATGAGATGATTAACCTATTTTTCTAGGCTAATACAACATTATATAGTTCGGGCCCGTGGTTAACAAGCCCACGGCCCATTCACTATGGACTAAGATTAAACAAATACAATTTGACCCTTGAACTTTAAATCAACAATAAAACCTGCCCTAACAATCTCCCCCTTTGATTTGAAGTTCAAATTCGTGCTCTATCTCTTGCCAGTTGTAGACATAACGTTTGCGTAGTGCGAAATGAACCTCGAAGAATCTGATGGCGCGGCGGTAGTCGAGACGTTCTTCAAACATATCTAAAGCAGTCTGAGCAGTTCTTTCATTTAGATTGGGTACATAGGATACCTTTGGATTTTCGGATTCGTGCTTGATGATCTTCCGAAGAGCGTCTTGAACTTTAAGCAGTGTGCCGTCGCAAAATCGATCTACCTGACTGAACCTCATGAACTTCTTTTCTTTCTGAGTGTTGAGGAAAATGATCCCAAATTCCGGTTGAAGCAGCATTGCATTCTCGGGATACATCGACAGTTCAGGAGCTTTCAGATTCGGTTTGAGCAGATTTACCTTCTTCGCTCGGTTCTCGATTGCCATTTGAAAGTCCGTAAGATAAGACATCATAATAGAACGGACAAGGAATCGACGAACCGCTTCGAGCGCCTTTGTTACGGCAAGCGGTCGGATGGTTCTGGTGCGAAGGTCTCTCAGAATAAACAGGAGGTCGAACGGATGGAGATGCTTAAAGTCAGCCTCAGAAAAAATCCATTCTTTTCCGTCTTCACGTCGAACAGTGAATACGGGAAAGACGATCTTCATTATTCGGTTTGACTGAATCTTTAGCACTTCTGAGATCTTATGTTTAGTTCGAACCTGGTCTCTCGGAAGACACCGCTTCATGGCTTCTACATATCGGAGTTGACGTGCCGGTTCAGGACTGTAGATACCAAGGCATAAGGTCGGCTCGATCGGGTGAATTCTGTGAACAAACAGCTTCTTCAGATATTCCTATAGATGAGGAATGAGGACCGTGATCTTCTCCCAACAATTTTGTTGCTGAGGAGGGGGAGGAAGATCAGGAGCTGTCGCTTGCTGAGGAGATGTCGGGATTTCTGCATTTGAGCTTTCGGGTTGATCTGAAGTCGTAGCGGGTTGAGTCGAGTGAACGGGAGGCGTACCATAGAAATTCTGAAGCAGAAACTGGTCGTAATCAACGTTGTCGTCTTCATCAGTGGGAAACACCAAGTTTACCTCGAAGTTTACGACTCTGGCAACTTTTTCGTACCATGCGTCTTCGGTTTCCGGGTTGGTTTCACATGCAGGATCAATCATGGTGAGCGTCGGCATGTCTGATGGTTCTTGTGCGACCAATTCTTGTGTTGTACCCTCGGGCTTTTCAACCGTTGGGGCTTCGTCATCTGAGATATCCATGTCGATGACCATCTGAGCTAATGGCAACTCGGCTTCGGGTGCTTCTATTGAAGTTGCCGCAGTTGGGGGTTCCTGTTGAACCACAGATGTCGCTGCAGGCTGGATCAGGGAGGCGGTCTCGGTTAGACGTTGTCGCTTCTCCCCCTCATGGTGATCAGGATCCTCCTGGTCATCGTGTTTGCGTTTTAGACCACCGGCTTGACTCTTACAAGTGTCTTCTAGTGAGCGGACCCTCTCAGACAGTGTGGCAAGCGCTTTGTTGTAGTCGTTGAGGGTCGAGTCAATAGCGTCAAGTCGTGCGGTAACAGATGATGGGGCAGTGACCTGGGATTGGAGAACTGAGATCAGGTCTGCGTCGGTAGAGGCGTTTGTGTCGGATTGCTGGAGCAGTTGGGCCAATAGCATCGTCTTCAGGGTATCAACTGAATAAGTAGCTTGCGGTTGAGGCGGTGGAGGCATAGAGACGGTTTCAGTGTCGACGAGGTGGCCATTTTCTTTGATAGCATGCATCGCTTTGGCAAGTTCAGCGGCCACATGCTCCTGCATTTGTTGCTCCATAACCTGTCGGACAGCCTCAAGGGTGCTGTCCAGAGACCCTTTTGACACAAAGTCGGGTAAAATAACGCCGGGCTCACTTAGAGTACCCGTTGAGGCATCCACCGTAGAGGTAGAGCCACCTACGTTCACAGCTGGCGTGATATTAACTGTGTGGGATTTCTGTCCAATCCTCGTGTTCCGGAAATCGGAGACACTATAGACGTTCCGGTTGGGTCACTAAGAGTCGCGACTTGGTGTTGTTCCGCATCGAGTGTCCTAGGCGAAGAATGTTCAGTAACAATAGGCTCTAGACTCGATGGTGCATACAAAGAAGTTGAGACCGGGGGCTGCTGGTCTCTTATTTCAACACCAACACTCTCCGAATGAAAGGCCGGTGGAAGTTGTGCTTGTTCCCCGTGTAATATTGAAACATCCGTCTGTTGTGAGATGGATGAGTGGGTAAGGGGGTCGTGCAATCGCTCCGCTGGGTCCACGGAGGCTTCTTCAATACCCCGTCCCAACAAATGAGACGGGATAGCAGATGTGGCTACCCGGGTGACATGTGGTTGGGTTCGCTCAGGAGCCTCGTTATCTTTATGGCTCAATCTTTCTTGGTTCGCTTTCGACCTTAACTCCCTTCTTCTCACATGTTCTATGTCCCGGGGAAGGTCCCTCCGGCTCTGGATGGACCATCGGATTCCCTAACTCTCGTCTATAGGCTATCACAGGTAGGGTTTCAGGCATATGCATAGCACGGATATTATCCTGCTCCCCCTCAAAACATACATGGGGATTGACTTGCTCCCCCTCGGAGTGAGAGGGATATCAACACAAGAAAAAATATTTAGACTTTATAAGAAAAACAGTGTTACTCTTCCCCTCGGATTGAGGTTGTTGATCCGCCATGGAATATCTGTAAAAAGATCCAAAGTTAGTAAATAAGACGGATAAACAAGTTTCGGCGCGTACCTTTGCATTAAATGGCTCAATCTGAGACAGATTGAGGACTGGCAGTGACAAAACAGGTACTGGATAGACGGAACAGGGGTGTCCGGACAAAAATATGCAACAATGCAATACTTTCCAGACATGCCATAGTATCCGGACAAATCATACTTTCCGGATAGAAGGTATCCGGATGAAAGAGGATGGAATGGCAAACCTTTCCGGTCAAAACAAAGTATCTGGACAAAGGGTGTTTCCGGATAGAGTAGGGATTCCGGATAGGCCTACCCGGATACCCATCCGGTCCGGACTGATGGGTGTCCGGACACTTTTACACTTTAGAGAATAATTCCATTTTTCAAAGAGGTAAAACCTATAGAATTTTGAAAAAATGGATCTCTCGCTCCCCCTCAAATGATGAGCATTAGATGACAAGCTCCCCCTCAGAATGTGCGCGTAGAGTGAAGTGCACACGGGAGTATCCACACACACAAAAAAACTTTTTAACATATTTTAGAAAAAATGTGTGTGACGCTCCCCCTCAACAGTAGAGTAACATACCTGATAGCTGATTATGCTCCCCCTAAACACATGAGCAGCTTGTTAAAACACAGGTATAGACAAACCTCACGTCTTCTTAATATTGTTCCTTGTAGATCGTGAGCAGCTCCTTCCTTGCGGTCATGTGTGTGGAGCATACAGTGTCTAAGGATTACACATGACCGTCCTGCAAAACAAATTTAGCGGACCTTCGGTACCCAGATTTGCCTGGGTCCGGGAGGGTTAGGTTTGGCACTGCCTGGGGAATCTTGCTTTGTCCCAGGTTTTCCTTTAGGTTTAGGATTTACACCGTTAGAGGGAACTGGTTTTGGCACTTGTTTCCTCTTCGGTGCAGAATTTACACCTTTAGGAGAACCAAAGTTTGTAGCAGCTTTCCACCTGGGTGCCGGTTTAACCCCAGTAGGAGCAACCCATCTAGGAGCAGGTTTGGTCTCCCGCTGTGGTTTAACCGCTGATTGGTAACCCCGTTTTTATAGTGTCTTTGTTGGTTATTACGAGGTTTGCGTTTGGGTGTATAATTAAACCTTTGATATGACCCAAACCAATCATTATTAGCAATGTCATCAAAATTGTAACACCCCGAAATTGCCATTGTGAATTAATAAGAGATAAATTGTATTATGGTACAATGTAGTTATGAGAAAATTAACTTGGAGGGTTGATTGGCAATTAATTGGAAGTTTGGGGTATAAAGTGGAAAATGGGGAATGACTCATGTTTAAATGTGAGGTGTCACATTTTGAGGAATCAGTGTTTAATAATACTGATTTCCTTTGTTTAGAATTCTAAAAAGAAAAGAAAAGAAAGAATCAGAGAAAATAACGAGACAGAGAGATAGAATTCGAGAAGAAGAAAAGAGGAGAAGAAATTGGTTTGGTGATTTTGAGGTAAGAGCTTGTTTTCTTTGTTATTTTCATTTATCTCCATAAGTTTAAATTGTAGTATTTGTCCAGATTGTGGTTAAGCTGTTGATTAAGCCGTGGAATTGGAAGTTTACTGTGTTCAGAAATTACCCAGGTGAGTTATTCATTCTTATTGAAATTAAGCAATTAAAAGTGTTATAGATATGTTATACTTGTATTTAATAACACTAGTATGATTTGATTAAGAAATGGTAAGCTTAATGAACAGTAGAGAACTGAATCAAAAATGGAAGTGACGATGAACAGTGAATTTTCGCAACAGTTGGTTGCGAGAAGTGTAGTTTTCGCAACCAAGGGTTGCGAGTTCTGAGGTTTTCGCAACCAAGGGTTGCGAGTTCTGAGGTTTTCGCAATAGAGGGTTGCGAGAAGTAGGGTTTTCGCAATAGTAGGTTGCGAAAAGTGGAATTTTTCGCAGCTTTGGCTTGCGAAAAGTGTAGTTTTCACTACAGTAGCTTGCGAAAAGTTGTTGACTTTCAGTTGTAATTTGAGGCTGTTATTGGGCATGCAATCTGATATGTATATGCTATTTGTTTTATGTTTATAACTCTGTTATTGATGTAAAAACCATGTTATGTTGAATTGTAATGACTTATTTATAAGTCCGGAGAAGTAGTTAATTGTTGAGGTGTTGGTCCCCGATGCCAAATGGCAAAGTGGGGATAATCGTTGAATTTAATATTCTGTACATAGAGATATAGAATATATGTTGAATTGTATAGCTTTAGTATACAATAGAATGAGTGATGATACACAGTTATTGTGTGGCGTTGGCTAGAAATCTACATCTGATCTAGTGGGCATATAGTACGGTATAATGAGAACCGTTTACTAGCTGGGGATCGTTAGGATGTAATTCTAGTTGTTGGAGTGAATCTTGAATCATCTGTGAGGGTCTCTGGTGGTTGTTGATCGCGATAAAGTAAAATCTCATTTGGGAGACCAGTGATTCAAGATGGGGAGGAAACGGAATGAGGAATGGCAGACTTGGAGTTGTAATTCCCATTTCAAGCGAAAGATGAGATATCTTTATTGTTGAGGATTTGACATCCTAATTCAGAAAGAAGCAGGTTTGGAAACTGTAAATTTCTGGGAGTTGAAGTTACTTTTAAATCTGGTGGGATTTATAGTAATTCAAGTTGGTGAGATAGTGAAATGTGGAATAGGCAGACATAGAGTTTGTAATTCCTATTTCAGATGGAAGATTTGAGATCTTCATTTTAGAAGTTCAGAGATAGGCATAAAGTAATTTGTAATCTCTGTTTCCTGACCAATAGATAAACGGGTGTAGAAACTGTAATTTCTTGGGGTTGAAATTATGTTTAATCAAGTGGGATTTAAAGTAACTTTTGGTTGATAGTAATGAGCTTGGTATGGTAAGATGACTGATAACAGGTTTGATATATCTGTTAATATTTTTTTTGTTAAATTTTAATTTGATTTGGATAATCTCACTAGGCGAAAGCCTAATGTTTCAAATTAAATTGTCTTACCAGGTACATACTCTGGGATATAGTTGGGAAGTGAGACTTCAGTTGAAGAAAATCAGACTTGGTGATAACGAAGGATCAGGATATTCTTTCAGTTGACTTTTGGGACAGGTCTTAGATAATCTAGTTGATCTTATTGTGATGTATAATTAGATTGATTAGAAAATCTAAGTTAATCTACTTTGTGTATATATAGAAACCTACTTATGATCCTTTGGTTTATAAAAGTCTGATATTTTAATGATCATAACGTGTATATTTTGAGGTTTAAATTGGCCCTTAATTTTAGGGTGTTACAGTATGGTATCAGAGCTCTAGTTTAAGCGAACTAAGTATGTTGATGAGATACTTAGACTTAAGCTGAGATAAATTAAGTTATGATTGTGAGAGATGGGTAGAAGTACTAAGACGGGATAGTCTTAGAAGTGACGAAAATACGAGAAGTTTGTACGGTGACAATGGTAACGAGGATTCTTCTGTATGATATATTCACAATTCCAATTAGCTACTGTGATTATGAATATATTGTTACGCGAGCATACTTATTTCTAAATTGTTATAGTGACTAACGATTGGTAAGTACATTTTGTATAAGGGTATGTGCATAACCATTTCTTATGGTTGTCCCATTAGGTTATAGTAGAATGATGGTGATTATACCACTAAAATCCTTTGGAGGACAGATCGGTAAATGATTGGGATTGGAAGGACAACCTGGAATTGGCAGGACTCATGGAAGTCCGCCAAGGCAACCTTTAATAGGTGATTTGATATGTGCAGAGATAGAGTATGAGATGATTGCTTAAGATGGAATTAGTATGACTTGGTTGAGTAAGGGGGGCCATGGAATGCATGTATAGCAATTATTATAAGGCCGAGAGAGAGACCTATGGTCGGAAGTAGAGTGTCAATGATAAGTCACGTAAGTAAAAAGATTGACCTTGTTTGAGTAAGTGGCCTTCATTGCAAGAAAGTTTTGTGCATGGTGTTTTAGTGTGTGTTACATGAGTTTTCTCGATTTCAACCCAAATGCATAAATACTAGTTTTATTCAAGGATGAATTAGTAGTGAAAGTATGTATTTAAAGAAAAAGGGCCATTTCAATTACGCTACCTAACGAAATTTTGGAGCTTAGCAATTTGCAAAATACTTCATACTTTACATAAAAAGTTGTATGATAGTAAAAAGGTCAAGAAAGTGTTGGTCAGTAAAATTTTTATAACCAACAAAGATTTTGATTTAATGATATTGTATAAATGAGTATGAGAAACGACTAGTTTACTTTGTGTCAGTAAAATTTTAAACTTTTTCCGTATGAAAAGATCTTCGTAGTACTGTTGTAACAACATCTTTTGGTTGAAAAAGATTGAGTTTTACGGAAATTTATATACAAACGATTTTTTTTAGATCGTTGTGTAGTATATGGGAGTTATGAAAATGATTGGGGTCGTATGTGCCCACGTTGTTCCGATTGTTATTTATTTAAACAAGAAAAGAGTGGATTGAATTATTTATTATATTGTCATGCATGAAGGCTATGACCTCACTAGGTCATAGAGTATTACGCTATAAGCTAAGAAAGAACTCCAAGAGTGGAGAGGTGTTGGATAAACCTTGGGAGAAAGTTTGTGGTTTTGATAATTGTATTCAAATGAGAAATGAACAGTATGAGAGTCAAAAGTGGACTTTAGTGTCGGTTGCATGAGAATCTGTACCCTTGTTCGCTGACTAGGAATATAGTTGACGAGGGACGGTTGTGTCCAAAAGAAGAATTAGGTTCAGTTAAGGACCTTAAGGTTAAGAAAGTGTCGACGTGTCAAGTATTGACTTTGAAAACGATAGTTGTGTAAGGTGTATGAGATCTTTTTGTCTGTCACTGGGTACGGTCTGGATGCAGCCCGCGTATGCCTATGCAGGTAGGAACGAAACCGTGAGCGGTACCGGCATGCTGTTATGCAGAGGGTATGCGCAATGTGGATATTATTGTGTATGGCAATTGGGGAATTTTGGTTGATTGTCGATTAAATTTTAATGAAAGAAGTTTTGATTAATTGTTATACAAGTGAAGGTCATGTAGTCAAAACGTGTTTTAATATATTGTGAGTGTGCAATAATTTTGATGTATTATATGCTTAACTGCATTGTATTTGAACCAGTGACGGTTTAAGTATTGATCTTAAGTATGAAAACTGTTGGATATTTTACTTATTCGTAGTATCTTTAGAACTAATGAACCTGGGCGTATTATATTGGGGGGTATGAAAAGAGTTGCATTTGCGTGAGCTTGCAAATGATTTGACTTCAGTGGGAAAGTAACAATAAAGGGTCGTAAGATTTTCACGCCTCGGAGCGTATGTTGCATAATGTGAGTTAGATATATTTAAATTGTGTAAGTTGATATTGATCAATAATCTTTAGATCCTTTGAGTAGATGACTCGGTTTTGGACTCAATTAAATCTTAAGAACTTTGACCTGATTTGATAAAGCTTGACGTAGGTTTGGGGTTGAACTTGCATGGACGGTATTGTAAATTTAAGTTCATGAAGTGAATGCATTAGTTATCCTTTTGAGATCATGTATGAATGTTAAGTTTAAATCAGAAGCTTAAAAGTTGAAGGATCATTTTGTGGGAATTGTTAGAACAGTAAGAATTGTTGCTTTTAGATAAGTATTTACTTTCGATGTGGAAGATTTATAAAAGATGAAATACTAGAGATGAACAAAGGGGGTGTATAGGCTGTGTTGATCTATGAGGAATTGTACCCTGTCTATGCAGCATATTGGAATCACAAAGAGTTGGTAAGAACGAATAAGTTCAAGTTAAATAGAAAATCGTGAGTGGTAGTTCAACTAAAGTTGGGGAGGAGATATTTAGTGATATAGACTCGGGTATTTGGGCGAGAAAACAGGATTATAAAATTTTTGGTGTACGAATGACTATGAGAGACATGGTCAGTGGTAAATATTATGGGTGGAAAATGGTATGAACGAGTAATAGCATTAATTGCCAAGATACATGTGCCATCTAGTATGAGACATGATGTTAGAAAGAGGAAGTATCTAAATGGAAGTTTTCGAGAATTTCGGTTGAAAGGTATTAATTGTCAATAAAGTTGATGGAGCATGTGGTTTGTAAGATGGCGCGGTAATATAGTTTATATAGGAATAAAATGTCGGAGCAGTGGTGAGTGTTTATCCAAAGAAATTTTGATGTTGTGAGGTGCCAATTAAGTTGTATTCTGAATCCTTGGAAGTTTAATAAAAATGATGAGTATATTGGTCAATATGGTGTAGCGGAGGTAAGGTCGTTAAGGAATATAAGTTGCTCTTTATGTGTGAAAGAAATGTACGAGAAATTTATAGTTGAAAATTTAAGAATGGTAATAATTTCGAACGGTAATGTCGTTTCAAGATAATTTAGTTGAATGTTTTAAGTTAGAAATCTTGGTGAAACTGTTTAATTATGTTTCGGAATGAGAAAATACTATTGATATGTGGAAAGTTGGGAGAAAGAGACAAGTAATACTTGAGATATAGTATTCCATACTAATATGGGGGAAGCAAGGATAGAAAGATTGGACTTAAGAATGTAGTCATACTACAAGTTCAATGGAGTTATCACCTTTGATATACAACCCCTTAGTGCTTGGTTGCAGCATGTTTGTGTGGTGTGATAATAATGTGAGAAGGTGATAGCATTTTGTATCAAAGAAGCGTGTAAGTCATGGATGCAATGATGGATTGTCATAGTTATTGAAGCATAATTGATGAGAAAATTTGTTATGTGAAGGAGCGAGAATCGATCTTAGAGTAATATTTTGATAAATTACAATCTGAGAGATTGATTATAGGTATGATGGTGTTATATCTTTGAATTGTTAATATGATTTTAGAGTCAGAGGAAGAAATGATGAGACAATACCCTCGATTGGTTACCTTAGAGTGATTTCGGGGACGAAATCCTTTTCAAGTTGGGGAGTATTGTAACACCCCGAAATTGCCATTGTGAATTAATAAGAGATAAATTGTATTATGGTACAATGTAGTTATGAGAAAATTAACTTGGAGGGTTGATTGGCAATTAATTGGAAGTTTGGGGTATAAAGTGGAAAATGGGGAATGACTCATGTTTAAATGTGAGGTGTCACATTTTGAGGAATCAGTGTTTAATAATACTGATTTCCTTTGTTTAGAATTCTAAAAAGAAAAGAAAAGAAAGAATCAGAGAAAATAACGAGACAGAGAGATAGAATTCGAGAAGAAGAAAAGAGGAGAAGAAATTGGTTTGGTGATTTTGAGGTAAGAGCTTGTTTTCTTTGTTATTTTCATTTATCTCCATAAGTTTAAATTGTAGTATTTGTCCAGATTGTGGTTAAGCTGTTGATTAAGCCGTGGAATTGGAAGTTTACTGTGTTCAGAAATTACCCAGGTGAGTTATTCATTCTTATTGAAATTAAGCAATTAAAAGTGTTATAGATATGCTATACTTGTATTTAATAACACTAGTATGATTTGATTAAGAAATGGTAAGCTTAATGAACAGTAGAGAACTGAATCAAAAATGGAAGTGACGATGAACAGTGAATTTTCGCAACAGTTGGTTGCGAGAAGTGTAGTTTTCGCAACCAAGGGTTGCGAGTTCTGAGGTTTTCGCAACCAAGGGTTGCGAGTTCTGAGGTTTTCGCAATAGAGGGTTGCGAGAAGTAGGGTTTTCGCAATAGTAGGTTGCGAAAAGTGGAATTTTTCGCAGCTTTGGCTTGCGAAAAGTGTAGTTTTCGCTACAGTAGCTTGCGAAAAGTTGTTGACTTTCAGTTGTAATTTGAGGCTGTTATTGGGCATGCAATCTGATATGTATATGCTATTTGTTTGATGTTTATAACTCTGTTATTGATGTAAAAACCATGTTATGTTGAATTGTAATGACTTATTTATAAGTCCGGAGAAGTAGTTAATTGTTGAGGTGTTGGTCCCCGATGCCAAATGGCAAAGTGGGGATAATCGTTGAATTTAATATTCTGTACATAGAGATATAGAATATATGTTGAATTGTATAGCTTTAGTATACAATAGAATGAGTGATGATACACAGTTATTGTGTGGCGTTGGCTAGAAATCTACATCTGATCTAGTGGGCATATAGTACGGTATAATGAGAACCGTTTACTAGCTGGGGATCGTTAGGATGTAATTCTAGTTGTTGGAGTGAATCTTGAATCATCTGTGAGGGTCTCTGGTGGTTGTTGATCGCGATAAAGTAAAATCTCATTTGGGAGACCAGTGATTCAAGATGGGGAGGAAACGGAATGAGGAATGGCAGACTTGGAGTTGTAATTCCCATTTCAAGCGAAAGATGAGATATCTTTATTGTTGAGGATTTGACATCCTAATTCAGAAAGAAGCAGGTTTGGAAACTGTAAATTTCTGGGAGTTGAAGTTACTTTTAAATCTGGTGGGATTTATAGTAATTCAAGTTGGTGAGATAGTGAAATGTGGAATAGGCAGACATAGAGTTTGTAATTCCTATTTCAGATGGAAGATTTGAGATCTTCATTTTAGAAGTTCAGAGATAGGCATAAAGTAATTTGTAATCTCTGTTTCCTGACCAATAGATAAACGGGTGTAGAAACTGTAATTTCTTGGGGTTGAAATTATGTTTAATCAAGTGGGATTTAAAGTAACTTTTGGTTGATAGTAATGAGCTTGGTATGGTAAGATGACTGATAACAGGTTTGATATATCTGTTAATATTTTTTTTGTTAAATTTTAATTTGATTTGGATAATCTCACTAGGCGAAAGCCTAATGTTTCAAATTAAATTGTCTTACCAGGTACATACTCTGGGATATAGTTGGGAAGTGAGACTTCAGTTGAAGAAAATCAGACTTGGTGATAACGAAGGATCAGGATATTCTTTCAGTTGACTTTTGGGACAGGTCTTAGATAATCTAGTTGATCTTATTGTGATGTATAATTAGATTGATTAGAAAATCTAAGTTAATCTACTTTGTGTATATATAGAAACCTACTTATGATCCTTTGGTTTATAAAAGTCTGATATTTTAATGATCATAACGTGTATATTTTGAGGTTTAAATTGGCCCTGAATTTTAGGGTGTTACAAAAATCATTCCAACCACAACTAGAACAACACAAACGATCGTGTGATAATTGAATCAATTGCTGAATGGAATAAATTTTCATCGGAAAATTAACATCTCTATTAACAAAATTATTCCTATGATTCCAGGCACAATCGTTTTTGTTCATCCTAGGATGAAAGACAGTATTGAACGATTTTGATGTATCATCCTTGACAGATTCCTTGGCTGGCCACTTTGGTTTTTCTAGTTTAGCGCGACCGGTTTTATCAGAAACAACAGGGACAGTGCGGTCAGTGACTTTTGAGGAAGCAGGAATCTTAGTGGGTGTTTGACCGGTCTTTTGCTTCGGCTGTGATTGTTTTTTAGAATTTGAGGCATTTTTGGAGATCTTAATCACAGCCGGAGTCTTTGATTGAGAACTATCACCCTTTAGAAAATTGACCGGTCGATTTACTACTGGTGATAGAAAATCAGTGTGGCCCGGGAGAGTTTTGTCGAAAGGGAACGACTCATACTCTTCCTCAGAATTGCCTTCGGAGTTCATGTATTCGGAAAAATCAACATCTGGAATTACAGGACTTGGACCGGTTGAGGAAGGCGAGGAACACGCTGTGCTTGTGTGCTTTGAGGAATTTGGTGCGGAAGCTTTTGAAAAATCAGAGTTTAAATTCCTTTTAACACAGTCGTCTTGAGAGACGTTACTTTCTTGAGAAGAGATATTTCCAATGAAAGCTTTACACGAGGATGTGTCAGCTAAGTTGGAAGAAAGATCAGGTGAATTCTGCTTTTGAGCTTGGAGAAGGTCAATCTGTTCTTGGAGTTGAACACTTCTCAGGTGCTCTTTCATCGTTTTTCTTGTCATTTCAGACAGTTTTGATGAGAGCGTATTGATTTCCCACTGAAATTTTTCTTTTTCCTCACTTGACACACCATCGGTTTTCTCAGATTTGAGTTTCTCAAGATCCTTAATTAACTCGTTCTTCTCATTTTGAAAAACCGACATTTCCTTTTCGAGTGACTCCTCCAACTCGACTATCTTTGCTTCCAAGATGAGAGGGGGAACATAGAGTTTAAACTCATCCGTCTCGGTCTTGGTTGCAGGTGCTACATCCTCATCTTTCTTGGAGGAATCCTTGGGTGTAGCTACCTTGTAGGGGTCGAAGTAGTCATTGGAAAGGTACTTTTTGTTCTTTTGGTACGAATAGTTTTAAGGTTCATAGCAAAATGGAAGTTGAATTCCTCGTTTGTGTGTGCGCTTATGTTCCTCGGTTTCCTCCTCCTTTTCTGGTTCAAGAGGACCAGTCCATTGGATTGCATATTCCGGATACTTTTTATCTAACCCAAAACAAGCAAAATCATACAAAGTTGGTGTAAACCATCTTCCCTTTTTCAAATAATGTGGGTTATCATATCCAATACCCCATTCTTTGTTAAAGTACGTGAACTCTTTGGGTTTATTCAGAAAGATGGTTTGATCAGTTTGACCCCTTTTGTGGAGTTTGGTTTCAAGATCAAGAATTTTCGCAACAAACTCCTTGTGTTGAATCTGAAGAGAGGAACATTGATAAACAATATCCTCTTTCTCATTCATGCATTGATCAAACTGTGACTGAAGTTCAGATAATTTGGCCCGTAAGTCTTTAGGTGCTATTGAAAGATTTTTGCATTTCTCCTTTAAAATAGCATTTTCAGACTTATATTTTTCAGATATTTTCTTTTGAACATCTAGCTTTTCGGTTAGAGACCTAATCTCAAGCAGTTGTTCTTTAGAAGTGGCCTTAAAGGAATCTACCCGTTCAGCAAGAGGTTTCACTCGGACATAAAGTTCTGAAAAGATAGGTTCACATACCTGACACGACTTTTTCATATCTTCTTCAGCAGGAGACATCTTTGGTTGAAACGGAGTGATCGTTAGACGTGTAGATTGATTCAAAGTGTAAACCTAACGCAAGGCACTAAGAGTGGAATCCTAAAGCAGGTTCTACGACTGGTATGAACTAAGAGTGATCTTACTGGATAGGAATCCAAGTAAGGGTCTGATCAGGAAGTGTCCGAATCAGATCAATTAAGAACAGTTCAATAAATCACAAAGTGTCCGGGTAAAACAAAGAATCCGGATGGCACGGTTTCACGAATACTTAAATGTCCCCCTCCTGCGACTTAGCACGGGGGTAAAACAAAGAATCCGGAAAATCAAAGTTACCGGACGAGAAGTAAACACAAAGTGACCGGGTAAAAGGAAATGTCCGGATAACTTGAGTTGTCCGAATACAATGAAGTTTCCGGGTACAATGGATTGTCCGGATAAGATATGTCCGGAAAAACTGGGTTTCCGGATACAAATGTTACCCGGATAGTATAAGGAATAGTGACTTATCTGGATTGCAGAACTTACCCGGAAAAACGAGGAGTCCGGATGGAATTGGAGTTGTCCGGATGGATTTCACACAATTATCCGGGAACCTTGATTCTATCCGGAAAACGCGGCTGAGTTGTCCGGACAAATCGGCTGTTTGCTCAATTCGATTGGATTTTCGATTAGGGTTACCCAAAATCGATCCCGGAAGATTAGTAACAATGCCAAACACAAAATAACACTAATCCAATCGATTTTAATGCAAAAAGAACACGTTTTGATGGTAAAAATTCAATTTTTGTTGAAGAACACTACCAAAAACTTTGAACTTAATTTGTAAAATTAACCAACCAAACGAACGAATTTGGGTGTGAAAATTTGCAGAAACACTTATAATAATGATTCTAACACAACCCAATAATCAGAAACTATCAATTTCGACTGAATCAAATTTTCAAGAATTCAAGAATGGTCAGACGGGTAAAAGTCAAACTAACCAGAAATCGATGAATGAAGCTTTGAATCGAATCCGTCTGTCGGCTCTGATACCAATTGTAGAATCCAGATCCGTGCAACAATAATGAAATCGAACAGATAAACAATAAGAGCAATGATTTCAACTGGTCATCCCTGTATTAAGCTTTCAATCAGAGAGTTTACAATAAGAGTAGGAAAGCTAATGAGATGATTAACCTATTTTTCTAGGCTAATACAACATTATATAGTTCGGGCCCGTGGTTAACAAGCCCACGGCCCGTTCAATATGGACTAAGATTAAACAAATACAATTTGACCCTTGAACTTTAAATCAACAATAAAACCTGCCCTAACATCTTCCTTTTTCAATATCTAAGACCTCCGAGTGAGGAATAGATAGAGTATGTGCTAATTCTCCGTGCATTTATGAAACAAGCATCTTTTGTGAGACACTTGAGTGGCTAGGTGGGGTGACACGAGTTATCGACAATGGGTCCATGTCTGTTTCAATATTCATCTCCAAAGAACGAGAATGAATAGATTGTGTGGTTACCCGGATAACTGACTTGGTTTGATAAGGACCAATAATTCTTTTAAGTCCTGTCACAGCCTTACCATTTAATCTTTTCACTCCGAACTCATCTATCAATCTAGAGCCCTCATTGATGTCTATAAGGGATGTGTTTCTTGGGTAGGTCCTTCCGGTTCTGGATAGACCATAGAAACGATGTAATTCCTAACACTCCTTTCATGCATCGAGTAAAACAGTTGAGTAAACAGTGTACTACGAGTTCTAAACTGAAATGTTTAGAAGTCATAAAATTTAAGAACGAGTCCTCATTTGAGGTGATCAGAAGTCATAAAGATTAAGTCCGAGTTCTGATCTGAAGTCCTTAAAAAATTAATTTGAAATAGAATTTCAAGAAACATGAACAAGCGCAAACCAGAAGGACTCAGTAAGCACATTATTAGCAAAAAGTGAGACAATGATCAGAAAGTTTAATTGTGAAGAACAAGTCACAATTATTATATCAGATAAGAATTGAATCATTTACAAGAAATAGCGAAATTGGAAAACAACTAGTAATTCAAACGAGTGTATTTCCATCGAAAAATCAACGAATATGTGAGACATGGAAATAACTAAGTCAAGAAAAATGACACGTGGCAATCATGGAATTTAAAATTGGAGAATAACAAACACAAGTTAGCTATTCAGAATGAATTACCACGGTCTTTGAATTCAGTTGAAGTTCACTTACCTTTCATAGAATAGTACTCCCCCTCAAAATTGGCATAACCTTTGAATGTTCGTCATGTGATGTGAATAATAGGAATTAAAACCGCACATGACATTCCTGCAAAACAGATTAGAGGGATTTTGGTATCCATCTTTTGATGGATCCTTGTTGGTTAGATGTCCTATGAGGACCTGGGATACTATAAGTACCATACCAATACTTAGCACGGTCTTTATGCACAAACTCACTTGTTCCACAATAAGAACAACACAACTTCTGTGTAGATAAGCTGATCAGCTTATTAACAGAGTAAGCACGACCAGTTTCAACAAAAGGTTTAGCATGGAAAGCTTTAATGTTCTTGTCACTCTTAACAGAAACAAATGACTTTGGAGCAGGAGCAGATCCTTTAACTCTCCAAACCATGTTTACTTTCTTGAAAAATTGATTATCTGATTTATCAATAATAGGGTCATGAAACAGATTAGAGGTGCGGATCCGATCTTTGGAAGAGCTATTTGATCTAATGCCGGTCTTTGAAGAAACCTTTTTGTGGATAGAACTTGAAGCATTCTTAGAAAAGCAAACTGAATTAGTTGAATCACCGTAAAGAGACTGATTAACAGTATCTAGACTAGCAGGATTGGGTGATTCATCATCAGAGTTTTTTGTTTCAAGTTCTTTGTCATTGTTAAACAAAACATTTTTCTTTTCGAGCATTAGATCCAACTTCTTTTGGAGATCAGATTTAAGCCTCTTCTCTATCATCATATCAGATGACAAAACAGATAATTGCTTTGTAAGCTTGGAAATCTCAGTCTGAAAGATCTTTCTTTCGATTGCAAAATCATCTTTCAAACTTTTTGTTCTAAAGTCTTCAACCTTCTTCTTCTCAGACTCTTTGCTTAGTATGTCTAAATCTTTCTCCAAATCGGTTATTTTCACAGACAATTCTCCATTCCTTTTTGTAAAAGATTTGCGTTCAATTTCAAACTTCTCTCTTTCTAAAATCAGAATTTTCTCAAAGTCGGAGATCTGTGTTGAAAGATTTAGACATATAAGCTCAATACTCTTCTTCTCTTCAAGAGATTTCTTTGAAAGAGCAGATTGCTTTTGAATAAGCAATTGTCTTTCCTTTGCAAAACTTTCTTTCTCCTTTTCAAAAACCTTTTCAAAAGTAGTTAGTTTATTTTTAAGCTCAAGGTTTTCACAGTTCAGGAGTTTACCCTTCTCTTCTTCTTTAGCCAGCTTCTCAGAACTATTCCAAATTTGAGATTTCAGTTCCTTCAGTTCTTTGATGTACTTGTTGCACAAATCATCTGATCGCTTGATATTCTTTTCATGTAGTTTTGCTTGCTCTTTCTCAGTCTCCTTGATATCACCTCATGATGATAAATCAGATAGCTTCTTTTTCAGTTCAGTGTTTTCAGACTCTAATGTTGTTGCCTTTTCTTCAGATTTAGCAAGCTTCTCAGAACTTTCAATTGTTTGCAATTTCAGTTCCTTTAGTTCTTTGAAGTACTTGCTGATCAATTCATTTGCTTGCTTGATATTCTTTTTATATAGTCT
Organism: Saussurea involucrata; assembly: GCA_033807775.1. Classification (NCBI taxonomy): domain Eukaryota; kingdom Viridiplantae; phylum Streptophyta; class Magnoliopsida; order Asterales; family Asteraceae; genus Saussurea; species Saussurea involucrata. The sequence goes on along the minus strand of JAWVWS010001274.1, from coordinate 225,042 downwards.
GTCAAATTGTAAACACTCCAGATTGAGGCAATACGTCGACATTGTTACCTGAAAAATATATGATCGTTAATCGGTATTACTTTGAAGAATCAAAAAAAGCGGAAGAAAATCAAAAATTAAATTTGAAAAACAAATCTAAGAATAAATTCGTTTCCAAAAATTAAAATATGATTATTATCGGAACGAACGAAATCAAACTTTAAGAATGAAACCTACAAGATAAACAAACCAAGTTAGATCAAGACGACAAAATGAATCACAAAAAATGATAAGCGTCGCGAATAAGATCAAATCGTCGCAAAAAGTCTCAAACTGTCACAAAAAAATTCTCAAGATAACGGTAAAAGTTTCACAAAACGTCACAAAGAATCGCAAACCGATCGTTAAAACTTTGCAACTTACCATTAAAATTCTCAATCACGGGACGTGCGGTAACTCGGGTACCGATCAGAACTTACCAACCAAAACTTACCAGGTGATTGAGTTTCCCGGGCGTAGGAGTACTTACCGGGAACTTGTCCGGATGCGATACGCTTACCGGATGCGATGAGAATTTACCGGGTGATTGAGATTCTCGCAAATAAAGACCACTTACCAGATAAGTGAGTTTACTGGATGAACACACTTACCGGATGAGCTTTCCGCATAAAGCTTGTTTACCGGATGGATGAATAATCTTACCGGATAAATATGGCTTACCGGGTGATATGAAGTTCCCGGGTGCGGTTACCGGACACAAGTTACCGAACAAAATAAAAGAGACAAGGCTTACCGATATCTAACACTTTAGACTAAATAAATAAATAAATAAAAACAAAACAAACAAAAAAAATCAACGAATTATATATATATATATATATATATATATATATATGCAAAGGAGAATTTTGATGATCAATTGTGTATGCATGAAGTCAACGAGAAATCAAGAGTCAACAATGTGGTGCTGTGTTGATCATCCGATAACATTTGATGTCCGGGAACCCCAAACAAATTCGTTTCATTCGGTAAATTCGATTTGGTATTTTGAACTTGATTAAATTTCATGCAAATTCTTAAGATCTTTTTAGATTTCATTTTTGTATGAAATATTCTATGAATCAAGAAATGAACAAAATAAAACGTATTTGTTAATTTTCGACTAAAATTGCAAGATTGTTAATTTAAGCACTTCAATCTAGTTTTAGCTTTCTCCTTTTCCATAGTGATGTGTTCTATCTTTTCCTCTACAATTTCATCCGCATCATACTCTACTCTAAATCGTTATAAGGGTGTGATATCTGTCATTCCTACAAAAATCTAACACTCCTACTATTTATAACATCATGATATATATATATATACTTCGTTTAGGTTAATTTAGGTGCTAATAGTGGAACTAGATTACTTAAGCCTAGTATCTGATACCAAGTTGTGACATCCAAACTCTCGAGAATATGAACTCTAATCATCACATCAAATATGATATATCAAATCGTTTATTACAACATGGAAGCTAAATAACAGAATAATTGTCACAAATGTTTTAAGTCAAAATACCTAAATCCTAAAAGTATTTATGTCACCAACTATTTTTTGCTTTCTTCAATTAATCACCAACTTTAATACTTGAGATACATGCTTACTTTAGTTCATGGTTTCAATAAAATGTGTGTATTTGGATATGATGTGAAGATAGTATGCATCAAATATGTTTATGAGCTTATCTATCAAGGATGTAAATTTCATACAAAACTCATTATCAGAATATCAGGTAATAAACATATCATCACTTCTTTAAAAAACCTATGAAATTCAAACTAGAATACTTAATATTTTTTAATTGACGTGTCATATATACATGTTTATCATATGTAATAATCACAGTCACCAATTAACTAATTTAGTACATAAGTGAATTCACATACTTCCATTGGCTGGCATGGATCCCCGTCTTTTAATGACTCCGACATCCCGATGTTAGTGCATGCCCATATAATAACAAATATTCATGCAATTAATTCATAATATTTTCATGTTTCCATACCGTATAAAATCATTCATTTTATAACACTTTTTGAAAAACAAATTGTTGGAGGTAAATGTCTATCGAAAAAACATGAACCATTATCAGTTTACCTAGTTATCAACTAAATAATCCGAAGCCCGTTAAACAAAATTTTATTCGACTCGGTTAATAGTTTGGAAAATTTTGACAAAGAAAACACAATTTCCAGGGACTTTTCTGTAACTTCATAATTATAAGAATTTATGATAATGATCAAAACAAAACAAAAAATGGTGTTGTGGGATTTTCTATAACTTTCCTGAAGTTAAGTAAAAATACCATTTTATAAAGTTAAGGGCTATTTTTGTAACTTTGGAAACTTAAATGGGTAAGAAAACCAATTTATGAAAAATAAATTTTGAATATCGTGGGCATGATCATACTTTACAAACTCCAGGGCTATTTTTGCCAAAACCCGAAGTCAAAATCAAAATTTTTATAACAAAAAAACATGCATCAAACTCACAACGTAATGGCCCAAATTTCAAACGAACTTAGATTACGTCAAGTCAAGGGCGAAACCCGGTTCATGCAATCATGCTAGTAAAGGATACAAGAAATTTGATAATGGGGTCGGACTTTGAATTTTATTAATTTTGGGGGTTAGAAAAAGAAATAAAATTTAAATTAATATATAGCATAAAAAATGGATTTCAAAATGAGCTAAAGATAAAAATGGTCCCTCAACTATATATATTAACAAATGGCTAAGATGTAGTATATTCAACACCATGTAAAAATATACGAGAATAGTTTAGAGAATCACCTAAACTATGTTAAGGATTATGCATTATATAATGAAGTTATTTTTACGAGTTTCTAATCATTTTACATATTTCGACTAATTTCATAAAGTTAATAGTCACATAAACCTTACTTTCGAACCAATCCACAAAAGGATAAACGTCCAGATATATACATCACCTACGAAACAACATAAAGAAGAAAAAATTAAGTCTTTGTTAGACCCAAAAAATTCGAATTTTTGCCTATTTTTACCAACAATCTGTTGCCTAAAAAAACATTAAAAAATTCTACCACAATAACAATGTTAGTTAAACGACACCAAACTCAAATAGTTAAAAGAAAACACCGCCAAAGGCCATCGTTAAACCGGAAGATCATCCAATGCCGCCGTGTACCCATTAAACCCAAACTCGTTTTCCGCCTCCCCTTGTGTTACCAGGTAACTTTGAGTTACCCGGAAAGTTGAGAGATAGATAGACTTACCCGGTAAACTTAATGATGATCCGGTAACCACGACTGATTGAGAAACTCGGGTAGGGTTCGATAGGGTTGCTTGATTTCACTCCTGTAGTGTTAGATTTTAACCAATAACAAAAAAACAAACATACCCAAATCGATTTCTAAGCAAAACATATCCTATTTTTCAATAATCACCACAAAAGCTTAAGAACACCAAAAAACTCAAGAATTGATCTTTAATAATTGAAAAATTAATACCTTTGAGAATCGATATAGACACAGATAAATAGCTGATAAAAGCGAGTAAACAATCGAGATCTAACAAACGAATTATTAAATCAACGAAAGAACTTTGCAAACCCGATTGATGAACGATTTTCCCACGGAAAAACTGCAGTATGTCTAAATTAAAACAGATGCCTTCTGGACCTCAAACGATTAATCCCACCGTTCAGAATGCAGAACAGAATGTGGTGAAGCTACTGTCCAAATATCGTGACGATCCGACGGTTTAATCTTCGGGAATAGGCAAAACGGCTCGCTGTGTTTTTCTGTTTTTTCTTGCTTTCGTTCGATTTCTTCTATTCTTCAAATCACCGATTCGGCTCTGATACCAATTGTGAGTCCTAGATTGACAGGTAACAATATAATCAATAAGCAATAACAAGAACAATTGATGATTTCAACTTGTCATCCCTCTCATATTCATTCAAAGTATCGTTAAAAGAATATTACAATTCAAAGTAAATGAACGATTTCTAAACAATAAGTTCTAATGAATTGCTCTGGAATGCTAACCTAAAACTAAAGGTTAACTAACCTTATATACTTAGGCCTTTAGACAAACAAGGCCCAAACCCATTAATCAATTAAGTCCAAATAACACAATTAAGGCTTTTACAACAAATTAATTAAACTAATTAAGTCTATATAATTATTTATATATCTTTCTAATATGTAGGACATTTATGGTCCTAACACCTTTCTCCACCACAAATAAGTTGTTTTTGCCATTCTAACTTATTGAAACTGCTTATAACTTATTTGTCCAAATTACATTTTTACCCCAACTCCTTTTTAGCACGACATAAGTTGATAAGCACTTTTAAAAATAAGCATAAGTTGTTTTAAATAAGCAATTGCAAACACCCCTAAAACAACATCGTATACAACATTTTTATCCGGTAAGCGCTCACCGGGTAGAGGAGGGATTCAAGCTTGTCTCCCACATGATTCAAAATTGAACATGTTGCGTATGTGAGCAAAGTCGTTTAATCTTTTTGCCACTTGAGTTATATGTTCGGGGGCTTTCATTTTCCATCTACGATGAAAAATTCACACCTTGCTCATCTGGTGCATTGCACAGGCACATTGCTAGTATATATATATATATATATATATATATATATATATATATATATATATATATATATATACTAGTTGGCTACGCGCGTAATGCAGCGGGATGCCAAACTATTTTTTAAATCAAGTCTATGATCATTATAAACTTTAAATTTTATAATGAATGACCAGAGAGTTGAAGTAAGCTTTGTATTCTAGTTGGGTATTCGCACAATGCGACAGGATGCAAATGTTTTATCTCAGATATGTTTAATCTTTGAATATCAAATTTTTACAATAAATCTTTGAAATACTTGATGCATGGAACGGGATGCAAAAAGCTACCGTAAACCAATAATATTAAATAAATTCAATTTCTCATTAAAGAAATTGGAATTTTATATTTGAACATAAATAAATTATAAACAGTGGTTGAACATGATTCGCTGATTTAAAGATCAAACTAAAAAATATATCGGTAAGAGGGGGGTCAAATTTTATGAATTTCCCGATTTTTTGGTGAACATTTGTATGTCGTAGTAGGGGCATTTATAGTAACTGTTTGGGCAAAATTTCACCAGTCTCGACAACGACCAAAACTCTAAGGACATTTATTTTACTTCACTTATAAACAAAGTCAAATCGTAAACCCTTTGTCCTTTGACCAAATTTGAGATCTTACGTACCTCTCGACCTCGACCGTCGTGTAGAAACATACGACCTCGACCAACTAACGTACGATTCTTCTGTTATGTTTTCCTCATTTAATGCAGGTCAAACGACATTTATGGCCAACGGACGAAACCGACAGAGCAGTTATGAACATTAAACAACAGAGACCGTTGCGACCGTTACTAGAGGAATTCATGGAGTCATTAAATGCATTCGAAGACTATAAATACGAAGGCAAAGTCATCATTGAAAAAGGGATCGAACTTTGAATCATACACTGCGTACTCAAGAACATCTGAAGCAAAGAAATCTCTCTCAAGTGATTGCTCTCGACGCACGACGTCTACGCACGACGTACATTGTTTTTACATTCAAAACACTTGTACTTTACATTTCAAAGTCTTTCTTTCATTTGTATTGTAATCTCTGTACGATCGACACCCGAAACATAAGGACATCGCCCCTGTTTGGCGATCATAGTGCAGCGACGACTTCCACAGTCATCCGCGGGTTTTTTCCTTGTTGAGGTTTTTCCCGCGTCATCAAATTCTTCGTCTCATTTACATTTCGGTCTTTATCGCACGCTTTGTCGAAAGGTTCGTTTCTTTAGTTGTTAAATTCCACAATCAACCTTAAGTTATCCTTTTGGACGATTTTTGGCATTAACAGTTTGGCGCCATCCGTGGGACCCCATCTAGAGAAAAATCTTCGACAAACTTGCGTCTTACTAACATTTTCTTTGAGTTCCCCTTCTTTTCTCTGAAAAGAAAATGGCAGGTGATGGAAACCCAAAACAAGCCGCTACCCAAATGCATGAGGAGCTTGAGAATGCACAAGACTCCCCTACGATAGTTGATGACTATCGCTTAGAGGAAATCATCCTGGATCAGAGCAAGCCTGATCAAAAAGTCTTTATAGGATCGTCCCTCGATCCCTGCATTAAAGACAAGCTAATATCTTTCTTGCAGGAGTATGCCGATTGTTTTGCCTGGTCGCATGAAGACATGGTCGATATCGATCCTGGCGTCATTTCTCATAAGCTCAGCGTCGACCCGTCATTCAAGCCTATCAAGCAGAAGCGGCGAAAATTCGCTCCTGAGAGGAATAGGGTAATAAATGACGAGGTCGACAACCTCCTCAAGACAGGGAAAATTCGAGAAGTAAGGTACCCCGACTGGCTTGCTAATGTCGTGGTCGTGGCGAAGAAAAATGGCAAATGGAGGGTCTGTATCGATTTTACAGATCTCAACAAAGCCTGTCCTAAAGACCCTTTCCCATTGCCACATATCGATGCCATGGTCGACGCGACAGCTGGGCATGAACTATTAACGTTCATGGATGCGTATTCTGGATACAATCAGATCCTGATGCACGTCGAGGACCAGGAGAAAAATGCGTTCATGACAGATCGAGGTATTTATTGTTATAAGGTTATGCCTTTCGTACTAAAAAATGCAGGTTCTACCTACCAACGTCTGGTAAACAAAATGTTCAAAGATCACATCGGCGACACAATGGAAGTTTATATCGACGACATGCTCGTCAAATCGAAGCAAGCAGTCGACCACGTCGAACATTTGAGGCAATCGTTCGACGTCCTTCGTAAGTACAGCATGAAACTCAACCCGACGAAGTGTTCCTTTGGTGTTAGTGCTGTGAAATTCCTAGGCTATATGGTCACTCGTCGAGGAATCGAGGCCAACCCCGATCAGATCAAGGCCATTATTGAGATTAAGTCTCCGAGAAATTTCAAGGAGGTCCAAAAGCTCACTAGTCGAGTGGCGGCTCTAAACAGGTTTATCTCTCGATCCTCAGATAGATGTCACTTATTTTACAATGTCCTCAGGAAAAACAAAGGCTTCGACTGGACCGACGATCATGAGCAAGCATTACAAAAATTAAAAGAGTACATGACGTAACCGCCTTTGCTATCGAAGCCTCGCGATCATGAGGTCTTGCAGCTATATTTGGCTGTTAGTCCTAATGCAGTAAGTGTCGTTCTAACACGAGAAGATGAAAAGCAGCAACTGCCGATCTACTATGTAAGTAAATCCCTTTTGGACGCCAAAACCAGGTATTCCTCAATGGAAAACTACTCTTGTTGCTCGTTACAGCCGCAAAGAAATTGCGACATTATTTCGAATCACACCCGATTACTGTCGTTACTAACTATCCTATTAAGTCTGTCTTGAGAAAACCTGAGTTGACAGGGCGATTGGTAAAATGGAACACATATCTCAGTAGCTACGACATCGATTTCAAACCCATGACATCGATCAAGTCGCAAGCACTAGCTGATTTTGTCGCCGACTTCAGTCCTGAGTTGGGAAAAGAAGCAGAGCTCGAAGTATCTACTGTGGCGACTCATGACGACGTACCTTGGACCTTACACGTCGATGGGTCATCCAACGTCAGAGGTTCAAGACTGGGCGTCGTCTTGAAGTAGCCACAAGGGGGCAAGATAGTGTACTCCGTGCGATGCGACTTCAAAGCCACCAACAACGAAGCTGAGTACGAAGCCCTAATCGTGGGAATGGATATGGCCTATGATTCGGGGGCAACCTCGCTGCATGTCAAAAGCGATTCTCTTCTAGTCGTGAACCAGATGAATGGAGAATTCGCGGCCAAAGATTCAAAAATGACATCATACCTGAAGATAGCAAAAGAAAAATCAGAAAAACTTAAATCATTCTCTATTGAACAAATTCTGAGGGATCAGAATACTCAAGCCGACGCTCTAGTCGAACCAATATTCGACAGTATTCCTTTGATTCATCTAGCGACGTCGTCCATCAAGAATGACGATGTCGTCCAGATCGAAGAGCAAGAAGATAGCTGGTCGCGCGACATTCGAAATTTTCTTGTACACGACCAGCTCCCAGAGGACAAGATGGAAGCTCGAAAGATAAGATTCAAGGCATCTAGGTATGTCAAGATCAGAGATAGGCTCTATCGACGATCATCGACAGGCTTAAACCTGAGATGCATCATTAGTAAGAATCAAATTCAAAAGATCCTCCAAGAAATGCACGACGGGGAGTGTGGCAATCACTCCGGAGGTCACAGTCTGGCTAGTCGTATCTCTCGACAAGGCTACTTTTGGCCGACACTACGACAAGACGCCGTCAGGTACGTCCAAAACTGTGACCCTTGTCAACGACATTCAGGTACGTCCCATAAACCACCTGAACCTCTACATTCGACACTGATCCCCTGGCCCTTCATGAGATGGGGTATGGATATTGTCGGCAAATTACCACCCGCCCCCGGGCAAAAGGTATTTCTCCTCGTACTTACAGATTATTTCTCCAAATGGGTAGAAGCAGCTGAATTTTCCCAAGTTAGGGACAGAGAAGTCGTATCTTTTATCCAGACTAACATCATATGCAGGTTTGGGATTCCGTCCGAAAGTGTCTGCGACAATGGATCCCAGTTCATAAGCGACAGGACTCGACAGTTCTGTGAGGATAGAAATATCAAGCTAACGACCTCGACCCCCAGATATCCCCAAGCAAACGGACTTGCTGAATCAAGCAATAAAACTATTATTTCTTCGATCAAGAAAAGGTTAAAAGCTGCAAAAGGAAAATGGGTCGAAGAACTCCCTTCGGTCCTGTGGGCAAATCGCACGACACCACGCACGTCCACATGACAAACCTCTTTCTCTCTAGTCTACGGTTGCGAGGCAGTCCTGCCGGTCGAGATCCAACTTCCAACTTCGAGGCATACTTCCGTCGATCATAACCTGGTCGATTTGAACTATGACCTCGATGCCCTCGAGGAACTCAGAGAATCAGCATTGATCAAAATGGCATCACAAAAGCAAGTGGTCGAGCGACACATCAACAAAAACGTTAAAATTAAAGTCTTTCAAGTAGGCGACTATGTCCTTCGACGAGTGTTCCAAAGCAATCAAGAGCTCAATGCCGGTAAACTTTCCACTAGATGGGAAGGTCCTTATCGTATCTCAGAAATCGTGGGTAAAGGTGCCTATAGGCTCCAAACCCTCGACAATTAAGATATCCCACGTAGCTGGAATGCGACGCATTTGAAAAGGTATTTCTTCTAAGTCTCTTTCCTTTTCTCACACGATTTTTTACCACGACGATTACTAACTGAATCATCGGAGGGTCGTTGGCTATCCAACGACTAACCTCTGACGTTGTTTATTCGCAGATCACACGCCATCGAAAAGTCTGCTATACGACTTTAATCTTGCGAGGTCTCATGACATAAGTGTTCAGGTCTATGACTTGCTTATTCCATCGCAGGGATGCACGATCCGAGAGCGTCGTACGATCTAATTATACGACCGTATGGTCTAAACGCCCCATTGGTCTAAGTTTCTAGACTTAGAAAAATTTGTATGTTCTAAATGAACACATCGATTGCATATGTTTGTGTTTTTCAATACGATTCAAATGTACGACTTACGTCTTAGTCGTTATATTACAATGGATGCCTAAGTCGCATGTTTTCTTTCACGCTTGAAATTCACAATTAACCGTTATGTTTACTTATGAGACGTGTAAAACAGAATGATATGCGAAATAAAAACTCCATTCACCAAATCAACTACTACATTAGATGACTCGATCACCAACGATCGAGCATGAAAACAAAATTCACAAAAGGGACATTGTTGGTTCCTGTTTTGCTTAACAATGATGATTCTATCTAATTGTTCAAACAAGATATAATGCGGAAGCGTTTTTAACGAACTAAAAGATATAATAAGGTAGAAGAACACACAATATCAAATACGTGAAGTGTAAATGACACAGAGGTTAATTGTTTTGAAAAGACGGTTAGGTTACCATTACAAGGCGGAGAAACCCTAGTTGTCCAAGGAGATAGAGTTGGAAGGAGTCTGAAGATAGTATCATGTATGAAGGTCCATAAGTATTTGAGGAAGAAGTATGTTGCGTTCTTGGCACAAGTAATTGAGAGGAAGTCTGAGGAGAGGCGAGTCCAAGATATTCCTGTGGTGAAGGATCACCCAGAAGTATTTCCAGACGATTTTCCTGGACTTCCACCGTTTAGACAAGTCGAATTTCAGATTGACCTTATACCCGGAGCGGTGCCCGTAGCCAAGGCCCCGTATCGCTTAGCACCTGCAGAAATGCAAGAGTTGTCGAATCAACTTCAAGAACTTCTGGATAAAGGATTCATTCGACCGAGTTCATCACCCTAGGGAGCCCCGATTCTCTTCGTCAAGAAGAAGGATGGATCGTTTCGAATGTGTATCGATTATAGGGAACTAAATAAGTTGACAATCAAGAACCGATATCCTCTCCCTCGAATAGACGATTTGTTCGACCAGTTGCAAGGTGCAACTTACTTTTCTAAGATTGATCTTCGATCGGGATATCATCAGTTGAGAGTCCGAGAGGAAGATATTCCTAAAACAGCTTTTAGAACTCGCTATGGACACTACGAGTTTTTAGTCATGCCATTCGGATTGACGAATGCGCCAGCTGTGTTTATGGATCTAATGAATAGAGTATGTAGGCCATACCTTGATAAGTTTGTGATTGTGTTCATCGATGATATACTAATCTATTCTCAGAGTAAGAAGGATCACGAGCAGCATCTAAAAGTAATTTTAGAGCTTCTCAAAGAACATAAGCTATATGCCAAATTCTCTAAGTGCAAATTTTGGATTCGGGAAGTACACTTCTTAGGTCACGTAATCGGAGAAAAAGGGATTCACGTGGACCCGGCTAAAGTGGAAGCCATTAAGAAATGGGAAGCCCCAAGGACTCCAACGGAAATTCGCCAATTTCTAGGCTTGGCAGGGTATTATCGACGTTTTATCGAGAATTTCTCTAAGATCGCTAAACCCCTCACCACATTAACCCAAAATGAGAAGGAATTCGTTTGGGGAGTTCCACAAGAAGAAGCGTTTCAACTTCTGAAGAAAAAGTTGTGCAATGCACCGATCTTAGCTTTACCGGAAGGAACGGAAAATTTTGTAGTGTATTGTGACGCATCACATCAAGGATTAGGTTGCGTATTGATGCAAAATGATAAGGTGATAGCATATGCCTCGAGACAATTAAAAGTTCATGAGAAGAACTATACCACGCACGATTTGGAACTCGGAGCTGTGGTATTCGCTCTGAAGATATGGAGACATTATCTATATGGTACCAAGTGCACTATTTTCACCGATCATAAAAGTCTTCAACACATCTTTGATCAAAAGATGTTGAATATGAGGCAATAAAGATGGGTTGAACTGCTCAGCGACTACGATTGTAGAGTACGTTACTTTAAAGGCAGGGTATGGATCCCAAAGGCTGACAACCTACGGGAAATGATTTTGGAGGAGGCTCATAAATCTAAGTATTCAATTCACCCAGGAGCGGATAAGATGTACAAGGATTTAAGGGAATACTATTGGTGGCCAGGAATGAAGAAGGATATTGCCATATATGTAGGGAAATGCATAACGTGTGCAAAAGTCAAGGCTGTTCATCAAAAGCCATCGGGACTGTTGCAACAACCGGAGATTCCCCAGTGGAAATGGGAGCAAATCACTATGGATTTTATAACCAAACTCCCAAGAACTGCCAAAGGACATGACTTAATTTGGGTTATAGTAGATCGATTTACGAAGTCTGCACATTTCTTACCTATTCGGGAAGATTATAAGATGGAAAAGCTTGCTCAGATCTACATCAAGGAAATCGTTACGCGACATGGAGTCCCAGTTTCCATCATTTCAGATAGAGATAGTCGTTTTACATCTCGATTTTGGCAGTCACTTCAAAAAGCGTTAGGTACGCAGTTAAACTTGAGCACGGCCTATCATCCTCAAACGGACGGTCAGAGTGAGCGAACCATTCAAACATTGGAGGACATGCTTTGGGCATATGTGATAGACTTTAGAGGAAGTTGGGATAACCACTTACCGTTAGTTGAATTCTCATACAACAATAGCTATCACACTAGTATTCAGTGTGCGCCATATGAGGCTCTGTATGGTCGCAAGTGTCGATCACCTCTTTGTTGGTTGGAAATTGGAGATAGACAACTATCTAGTTCGGACATTGTTCAAGAAACCACCGACAAGATCGCAATCATCAGGGATAGGCTTAAAGCAGCTCAAGATCGTCAAAAGAGCTATGCGGACAATCGAAGGAAGCATTTAGAATTTCAAGTGGGTGACAGAGTATTTTTAAAAGTATCACCTTGGAAAGGAACGGTCCAATTTGGGAAAAGAGGAAAATTGAGTCCACGGTATGTTGGACCATTTAAGATCACGGAAAGAATTGGACCAGTGGCTTATAAGGTGGAATTGCCAATGGAGTTAAGTGCTATCCACAACACGTTTCATGTGTCAAACCTAAAGAAGTGTTTAGCTGACGAAGCAGTAACCGTGCCTTTGGAAGAAGTCCAAATCAACGATAAATTGCACATAGTAGAGGAACCAATGGAAATACTCGATAGGGAGGTCAAGCGTCTTAAGCGAAGCAAAATCCCGATAGTAAAAGTCCATTGGAACACGAGGCGTGGGCCTGAATACACTTGGGAGCGGGTGGGTTACATGTTACAAAAGTATCCTCACCTCTTTACAAGCAAACCTGTTAACACTAGTAACACTTGAATTTCGGGACGAAATTCTTCTAACCGGGGGAGACTGTGACAACTGTCAAATTTACATCTTTGGAGGACATGCTTTGGATAACTTATTTTCATGACATAGTTTACCCAGTGCAATTTTAGCAGTAAACGCGGTACGATAGGAAAGTTTGAGAAATTTTGCCTAAGAAATCTTTGAATTAGGAAATTATCCATAAATCTCATAAAATGCCAACTTAATATACATTTATACTACAAGTATTTATGTAGTTGATAATTTATACATATTTCAATCATATTATATATAAATACCTTATTTTATATATACCTACTTGTATTTTAATTTTTAAGAAAATACTTGTATTTTGATTTTAATCTTTAAAGACAACAAGTGACTAAATGCAATTGTGTCACACCACACCCCACCCCCCCTAGAGAGGCCGGCCACCCCTCCCCCTCTCTCCTTATGTATGCAACAACACTCACAAATGCATCTCATTCTCTCATTTCACTCTCTCACTAAGAGAAAGTTGTCATCTCCTTCTCTCTCCATCTTCAAATCTTCATCCTCATCTTCATATCATCTTCAAATCTTCATCACAACTCCAACCCCTAAATCACATTTCTTCAAGAGTTCAAGATAATCAAAGGTAAAAACAAGTGTGTTGGGTGAAATCCACACACACTCTTTTAAATCTTTTTCAACTTCCTTGCATTTTATGAATGTTCTTCATCTTTTCTACACTTTCTTCATGTATTTAAAAACCATCTTTCTTATGTCTTAATGTTTGTAGATTTACCATCATAACATCTTTTTGTTAGTAAAAGATGGTGAATCCAAAATCAAACCGAAGTTAAGACCAAAGATGAACATTTTGAACACATGCATGTAGTTTTCTTGAGAAATCCATCATCTTTTATTCAAGAGTTTCATGAATACATCTTTGAAATCCACTAAAAACATACTTAAACAAACATGCATGAGCTAAATATGCACAATTTTAAGTTGCATGTTGATGTTCTTGGCAAGAACATCAACCTTTTCCAAAATGGGTCTTTTACAAGAATTTATAAAAGTTGAGTTGATAGGTAGCTTGCATGTATTTTAAATGGATCAAAAATGTGTTTTGGAACTGAAAATAAGTGCATGGAAGAGATTCAAATCGGATTGTGCATGCAAGGAATAATAATTTTGGTTAATAAGTCCACATGTGAGCACATGCACAAAGTGTGGTTTGACAGATTTCTGCCAAATTCCAACCTCCACTTCAAAGGGTCATATCTCACTCAATATAACTCCAAATGGAGTGATTCTTTTTCTGGAAATCATTTTTATGTGTTAAGATTCAAACCCAAGTGGTTTCACTCAAAAACTCAAAAAATTTATTTACCAAACAGTCCTCACAAAATCCGTGCACAAACAGTAAAGTCTTCTGTCGGGTTTTACGTCAAGTATTATTTCATGTACTTATACTCTTCCAAAAATTATGAAACTGATGCCAAAAGTTTCCTAACTCATTGAACTAATTGGACATAAAATTTCATGACCAAATTGTACCTGGAAGTTACCCAAAGTTGGACACAAAGTGACATCAAATTCTGGACAGCAAAGGACAAATTATTATTATTATTAAGGACTAACTTCTAATCCCATTTCATCATTTTATGATGAAATAGTGGAATATATATGTATATCTTATACTTACATTTTATTTATGCATTTTATTTATGCACATTATTTATTCTTTATCCATTTTCATCATTTTTGATGAAATTGTGGAATGTACATATATATAATATATTTATATATGTTTTTGCATTTTATATATTCTTGATCCCATTTCATCATTTTATGATGAAATCGTGGAATATAAATATATACTATACCTATATATTTATGCACTTAAATATTGTCTTTACATTCAAAACCCTTCAATTTTATCGTTGTTAAGATAAAATTTCGGTTTATATATATATATGTACTATATATATGTTTACGTTCTTTAAAACCCATTTCGTTACTTATTGTGACGAAATTGTGGAAACTCTAGTCTAATAAGAACAATGTATACGTTTATTACGTTATAATATTAAAACACAACAAGGCATTTTATGACGATTTGGATAGTTAGTACCGAACCTTCGAGATTGAGAACTCACTAGTGACCTTACGTTCATAGGTTTGAAGTAGAATCATCTCGAAGTACTTGTGGGAGATTCCCGGATTCTATCGCTTATCATGTGAGTTCACAGCCCCTTTTTTCAATGTTTTACATATTTTGGGGTGAAAAGCATGTCGTTACTACAACTATTTTACGCATCGATTATTTCGTTTTCTTGGAAATACGAAACTTGCTATACTTGTTTATGCTCTATGGTATCTATGTTGTTGCAAATGTTGTAAGTTTGAGTTTCTTTTGCTATCGTTCAAAAGTCCCTGTTTATTTTACGTTACCCGTTTAACTCACGAGTGTGAGCCGTTGGTAATTATGGATAACGTTATTTGGTTGACACCCCACTCACAAGTAACGCTTGTTTGAGTGCATAATTATTGTTTATATTTGCGCATTGTTGGCGATAGAACATGCGTCGGGGCGATTCTGTCGGTATAGATCAGGTAACGGGCTCATAACTTAAACATTTTACATACGATTACCTTGAGCAAGTGGTTTTTCATAACCGATTTATTTATCCCTTGTGCGGATTTAAACTATTTTGCTACGGCAAATGGTGTTATACTCATTAAACATGTGATCTCACCAACTAGTGCATTAGTTGACACTCTCATTTACATGCTTTTTAGGGGAACATCCTTAAGGTTGGATCTTAGGAAGGCTACACGTAATGAAGCTTTCTTTACTATCTTTAATTTTATGTTCATTTCCCTTTTGTAAAAACGAATGTAAAAGACAAGGTTTAACCTTCTGAATGTATTTTGATGGTTGATGTAATCTTGTAACTTTTGCTATGAAACTTGAGCTGTACATTCCGTGTTTCCGCTTTAGCGGGGTGTTACAGATTTGGTATCAGAGCTAAAGGTTATAGAGAATACCGGTTTTCCTCTGGAAAACTGCAACTATAACCAAAAACGGGAAAGAACACTTAAATTACTAAACATGTTGCTAGTATAACTAATTCGGGTATTGCATCATCGGTCTTTAATTAAACAAAGCCTGATCACCTATGTTTAATTAAAGAAAGAGTAATGCGAGACCGGAAATGGATATGCTAGGAATATGTGTGTTTTCACACTCGATGCTTCACGTTGTATGCCTAGTATGAGCGTAGTTACTGCCTATAGTATGCAATAGTGTAGTACGCTTAGCCTTTATATTGCACGATAGTAATGTTATACACTTTTACTTCAGTATCACTATGTCAACATCCTCATCACACTCTTACTTCAACAATACTATGTCGTCATCATCATCATCAAGCTCACGACCTTCCTACACGCCATCAAGTGAGCGTACGTCTGACGTGGAACGAGACCCGTACGATGGGCCGAGGATACCTCCAACTGTGATTCCTCCCCAACCCATCCCGGTAGTGATACAACCTAATCCTAGGGGTCCATGTACGAGGCAAACCGCTAGGAAGATCATGCCCATACCTAGACGAGTGTCTTTTAGGTCTGATCAGCGAGACGCACCAGAACCCCCACGGGTGATCGAGGGAGTGCCAATTAGTCGAGCGCCTGGCATGACCTGGGCCGAAAAGCAACGCCTTAGGGCCGTGACAATGGACTTGCAGGGATGTCAAATGAGGGTCAGTCACCAGAGTCAAGTCGTGACCGAGCTAGTGGAATTAAGTCACCTTTTGACCAACATGTCGTCCGATGCCGTGAACGGAGCGAAAATAGCTCGGAGGATAACTTTACGGACCGAGATAGTGTGCATAGTAGTAGTGATGCTACTGACGTTATTGGTGTTGTGGGTTTTGATTGAAGTGTATCGGGGCGGATATTGATGCGGATGGTGGAAGGTTTTAGAAAAAATGCCACCAAGAAGATCCACACGTCGCACAGGAGGAAATCCTGAAGAACAAAACCCCGATATTGCCTAGATCATAGCTCAACGTATCCAAGAGGCGATACCCGACATCGTAACCCAAGTCACCGCGGGCATCAATGAGCGTCATAGGAATGTCAAAGTGGGAGGAGGAACTCCCAATGATGTTCATGACAGTAGAGGATGCAGCTACAAGACATTCATAACTTGCAAGCCCAAGGAATTTCACGGAACCGAGGGTGCTACAGGATTACTTTCATGGTTTGATAGCATGGAGTCGGTACTCCATATCAGTAAGTGCTCAGAGGATCGCATGGTAGAATATGCGGCCTGCCAGTTCCAGAAGCGAGCTTTGACTTGGTGGAACATTCAAGTCCAAACCCGTGGAAGGGAGGAAGCTTACAAGCTGTCATGGACTGAGTTTAAGGAATTACTCATTGAGGAATACTGTCCCAAGAGCGAAGTTCAGAAATTTGGAGGCTGAACTTTGGGATCTTACTATGGTTGGTTCGGGGATAGATCGATACACCGCTCGTTTTCACGAACTTGCAAAGTTAGTGCCCCACATGGTTACCCCGGAGAGCAAACGGATCGACCGATATTTGTATGGATTGGCCCCCGGAGATCCGAGGGATGGTTAAGTCATCAAGTCCGACCACGATCCAAGCCGTCGTGGCTCTAGCAACTAGTTTGACCCATGATGCAGTCAGAGCAGGAACTCTAACTCAGAAAGGTGTCGGTATCAAGCGAAGGCCGGAGAATCAGTCAGGAAAGGCAATTGGAAGTAGTTCAAGTGGGAACAAGAAAGTAGTGGGAAACTTTGGGATGAATGCCAAGGAAGTAGGACGTTACAATAGACCCCACCCAAAATGCAATCAATGTAATTCGCATCACGAGGGAGCATGTCTCAGTTGTAGCATTTGTAAGCAAAAGGGTCATTTAGCCCAATTTTGCAAGACGGGAAAGAATGTGAAAGAGGAAGGAAGGGTATGCTTTGAGTGCGGAAGTCCGGATCACTTCCGAAATGTGTGCCCAAGGCTGAAAAGGGGATCAATCAATAACAACGCTGGGTATCAAGCAAGGCAAGCCAATCAAGGAAATCAAGGAGGACAAGCTCGAGGACGGGAATTTGTCTTAGGAGCAGAAGAAGCACGTCGAGACCCCAATGTGGTGACAGGTACTGTGACACCCTAAAAAAGGGTCAACAAAAACTTCCATAAAACGGAAGAGTGATATATACAATGCCATTGCACGAGCTATTAAAAAGGGAATATACATATGCCTGTTTACAAACAAGATGTAATATTGACTACTAATTGACAACCGACTAATCTAATCTCTACTATAAAAATAAGATTACAAAATGTGTCATAATTAGTCCGGTTTGATCTTCTATCTTTGGCATCTCAAAATATCCCCATGCTCACAAGTCCCCAACTATGCCTTCTTAAAGACGGCACCACTAGAACCTGTGATACACATTAGACAAGCAACAAGTGTTAGGCTCTGAATGCCTAGTGAGTCAAATATATATAAAAAGATCTGCAATTATTTCATATAACAAATATCAACATGATCATTCACAATTTGGACTTTAAGGGGAAGACCCAAACACCAACCCGAGTTACACCGTAATTGAAGATATACCTTAGCGTCTACCTCCAAGGTAACGCCTCAAGGCCCGGCACATCGGGACTACCTACAAGGTATAATCCCGAAGGCGTGGATCGATACACAAACCTCCAAGGTAGGTGCCCAAGACTATATCTTCCTAGTTCCTACTTAGGGACTCATCCAATTTGTGAATACCATTATACAACTACTCCAAGCAGTTCACAACGCCATATATTACTTCCATGAAACAGTCCAACTATCTCATTAAGCATATAATTCCTACATCCAAGTAGTACTCCAATTAACCACATACATACAAGTGATGATGTAAGTTTTGTCATCTAATACAGAAACATACACCAACTTGCATATTTAGTTACTTTCATCATGGAGTTGTAATTCTTCCATTAAGACACAGCTTAATCCATTAAGATCCAAACTCTAATATTTAGGTCTAACAAATCCAAATTGAATACTATCATAAACTGTACAAATCCAAGTAGAGTGAGAAGTTTCATAACCTTTATCTTACCCTTAAGCTCCTTTAAATCTTCTCTTTAGAGATATAAGAGCTTAATGGTCCAAAATCCACTTTTAAGATAAAATGATTAGAACAATCAATTGATAGTGTGATTCATGTGTCAAGTATACTTTTAAGTTCAGTTTACTCACCTTAGAAGATTTGTGGTAAAATCCCAAACCCTAGATGGAGTGAGTGTAGCTGGTTCTTGAAGAGAAGGTATAATCGTGCCCTAAGATGAGATTAACCACATTGAGATTCATCATAAACGTACATAAACACTTCTAATAACCAACAACAGATGGAAGGAAGAAAGGGTGATAGAACCCTACCTTGAGAAAGAATGAAATCGACCGCCAAACTGTTTCTGTGTTCCCAAAAAAAACTATCAACCCGTAACCCCCTTTTTATACCAAACAGGCCCCCGACGATTATGACATCGCGATAGTGACACTGTCACTATCGCCGGGGCATTCTCGCCAAACTCCCCCCCCCAACTCTCGATACAAATCGAGCGAAAGTGACCTTGCGATAGTGACACTGTCACTATCGCCTAAGGCATACTCGCCCAAAATCCCTAAAGCCTGAAATTCGAACTTGCGGTACACTTTGAGCGAGAGTGACACCCGCGATAGTGACATGGGCACTCTCGCCGGTCACTATCGCCTAAGGGGTACCGAGCCTCATTTGGTCCTCTTTTCAGCCCTTAATCAGATCCTAACAAATCCCAATTTAAGGTAAATTGATAAAACACTTGAACATGCACAACAACTACATAAATAACTTATAACGAAGTTTCGGGGTGTTACAATTCTCC
The DNA here is from genome assembly GCA_033807775.1 of Saussurea involucrata. Classification (NCBI taxonomy): domain Eukaryota; kingdom Viridiplantae; phylum Streptophyta; class Magnoliopsida; order Asterales; family Asteraceae; genus Saussurea; species Saussurea involucrata. Next base: position 205,228 of record JAWVWS010001274.1, on the reverse strand, counting down.
CCAACTTGGACAAAATTTCGTCCTCGAAATTTAAGGTTGTACGAATAAATGCGGATAACGGCGTCTCATGTCCTCTTCCGGTTCCCAAGTCACGTTGGCACCTCGATGGTGCTTCCACTGCACTTTGACCTTGGCTACTTCTTTATGTCAGAGTTTCGTAACCACTCTGTCCAAAATAGCTTCGGGTTCCTCGATACATCGGTTGTCATCCACCCGGATTTCCGATAAAGGTATCACGCTCTCTCCTTCCGCTAAGCATTTTCGTAGATAACACACATGAAACGTTGGATGGATTCCATCCATTTCCGGAGGTAGATCTAATTTGTTGGCTTGCGAACCCACACGTTCTAGAATAGTGAATGGTCTAAGGAAACGGGGACTTAACTTCCCGCGCTTTCCAAAACGAATTAATCAATTCCAAGGGGATACTTTCAACATCACTCTTTCTCCTACTTGGAACTCTATCCGTTTTCGTCTCTTGTCAGCGTAGCTCTTTTGTCGATCTTGGGCCGCTTTCAACCGTTCTCTAATGACTTTAACCTTATCGGCCGTTTCTTGTACAATTTCCGGCCCGGCAAATTGCTTTTCTCCCGCCTCTAACCAACACGCGGGAGTCCTACACTTTCTCCCATACAAGGATTCGAACGGTGCCGCCTTCAAGCTCGAGTGATAACTATTGTTGTAAGCGAACTCTACTAACGGTAGGTGAGTATCCCAGTTGCCCCCAAAGTCGATTACGCACGCCCTCAACATATCCTCCAAAGTCTGAATGGTCCTTTCGCTTTGACCGTCTGTTTGTGGGTGGTATGCCGTGCTCAACTTCACTCTCGTACCAAGTTCTTCTTGTAACGCTTGCCAAAATCTTGATGTGAATCGACTATCCCGATCAGAGACTATGGACACTGGCACTCCATGTCGCGAAACCACCTCATCAATGTAAAGTTTTGCCAACTTGTCCATTGGTAAAGTTTCTCGCATAGCCAAGAAATGTGCACTCTTCGTCAATCGATCCACTATCACCCAAATGGTGTCATGGCCTTTCATAGTCCTTGGCAATTTAGTCACAAAATCCATTGTGATCTTCTCCCATTTCCACTCGGGAATTTCCAAAGGTTTCAACTCACCATAGGGTAATTGATGTTGAGCTTTTACTTGAGAACAAGTTGTGCACTGTCCCACATACCACGCCACATCTAGCTTCATGACCGGCCACCAATAATGCAGCTTCAAATCCCTATACATTTTGGTACTTCCGGGATGAATGGAGTACTTGGATTTATGAACCTCATCCATGAGTAGCTCCCGATTCCCACCGATCTTAGGCACCCACACTCGCCCATTGAACAACTTAACTCCACGACTATCTTCGGTTAACTGTTGTTTTTGTTTCACCATTACTTCATCCTTAAGGTTTTCTTCTTTTAGGGCCTCGGATTGTGCTACTCTAATCCGTTCCACTAAACTTGACACTATGTCTATCCTCGAGAAGTTGGCGCGTAAACTTCCGCTATACTCCTTTCGGCTTAAGGCATCGGCGACCACATTAGCTTTACCCGGATGGTAAAGCAGTTCACAGTCGTAATCTTTGAGTAACTCCAACCATCTTCGTTGTCTCATGTTCAGCTCCTTTTGGTTGAATACATGTTTCAAACTCTTATGATCCGTGTACAACGTGCATTTCGTGCCGTATAAATAATGACGCCACAACTTCAATGCAAATACCACCGCAGCCAATTCCAAATCGTGTGTAGGGTAGTTCTTTTCGTGCACCTTAAGTTGTCTCGAGGCATAAGCGATCACCTTTCCCCGTTGCATTAACACACATCCTAAGCCCAACTTGGATGCGTCGCTAAAGACTACAAAATCTTCCGATCCTTCGGGTAAGGATAGGATTGGTGCTTCACACAATTTCTTTTGGAGAGTACGAAATGCCTTTTCTTGTACATCAGTCCAAACAAAGTTCACATTCTTCCCCGTCAACGCCGTCAATGAAGAAGCAATCTTGGAAAAATCTTGAATGAACCTCCGATAGTAACCCGCCAATCCCAAGAAACTTCGGATTTCTCCCGGACTCTTGGGCGGTTCCCAATTCATCATTGCCTCGATTTTGGACGGATCCACTTTCACTCCATCTCGAGTAATTACATGACCCAGGAATTGGACCTCCTTCAACCAAAAGTCACACTTAGAGAATTTTGCGTAAAGCTTTTCTTTCCTCAATACTTCTAACACTTCTCGTAGGTGCAGCTCGTGTTCTACTTCGTTCTTGGAGTACACCAAAATATCATCTATAAAGACAATTATTGTCTTGTCAAGAAAAGGTCGACACACCCGATTCATCAAATCCATGAATACCGCTGGTGCGTTTGTCAATCCAAACGGCATTACTAAGAATTCATAATGACCATAGCGTGTTCGGAACGCTGTCATTGGGACGTCGTCTTCTTTAACTTTCACTTGATGATAGCCCGAACGTAAGTCGATCTTCGAGAAGCATCCCGCCCCATGAAGTTGGTCAAACAAGTCATCGATTCTAGGAAGTGGATATTTGTTCTTCACGGTTACCTTATTCAACTCCCGGTAGTCTATACACATGCGCATTGTGCCATCTTTCTTCTTTACAAATAGAACTGGCGCTCCCCAAGGAGATGAACTCGGCCTTACGAACCCCTTCTCCAAGAGTTCCTGAAGCTGCGTCATTATTTCTTACATCTCAGATGGAGCCAAACGATAGGAAGCTCTAGCTATTAGAGCCGCCCCCGGTACCAAGTCTATCTTAAATTCCACTTGGCGGTCCGGTGGTAAACCCGGTAAGTCTTCCGGAAACACGTCAGGAAACTCACGTACCACTTTTACATCTTCTACCTTCCTTTTCTCCAACTTGGCATCGATAACGTATGCAATAAAGGATGCACACCCTTTGACCAAGCATTTCCGGGCCTTCAACATCGAAATAATTGATATATCCCCCTTCCTTCGTTCCCCATAAATAATTACGTGACTCCCGTCCGGAGATGGTATGCGAATCAGTTTCTTTGCGCACATGATTTCGGCTTGGTTTTCGGATAACCAATCCATTCCGACCACCACGTCAAATTCTCCGATCACTATTGGCATTAAGTCGATTAAAAATTTCCTCCCTTCGATTTCCAAAGTGCAACCCCGCAAAATATCACTAACCGAAACTTGACCACCGTCGGCTATTTCTACCACTAGGGCTTCGTTTAAATATTTAATGGGTATAGATAACTTTTGACAAAATGACCTCGACACAAAAGAAAAACTTGCACCCGAATCAAATAATACCCGCGTAGGTACGGAGTTTAGAAGAAACGTACCCGACACTACGTCCGTCGAAGTCTTTGCCTCCTCGGTTGTCATCTGAAAAGCTCTCCCCTTTACCTTCGGTGGCTCCACCTTGGATCCCCCACTTCCACTTGACTTTAACTTTGGGCAATCCCTCTTTACATGACCCGTTTCACGACATTCGAAACAAGTCAGTCCCTTCGTGGGACAATCCCGACCATAATGTCCACTCTTTCCACACTTGTAACACCCTTGCGAGTTCAATTGCGATTGGGTATTACATGGGCCAACATGGTGTTTCCTGCATCGGTTACACCACCTTGCGTCACGGCGGTTATCCCCACTTCGATTCCCGGTAAACTGCCTTTGTTGTCGAACGGGTCCGGACGGTCCTTCCCACTTTCTTTTCTCACTTGCATGCCCACTTTCCAACTTTCCCTGTGTCAAATCGTCTTCCACCAACAACGATTCTTCAATTGCTTCCTGTACAGTCGTCACTTTGGCGTTCCTCACGACCGTCTTCATCTCGGCTGGCAATCCCCGCTGGTACGCCTTTATTTTCATTTTCTCGTCGGGAGCCAGATGCTCCACCAAACTTAACTTTTCAAGAAACGCCTTTGAGTAGTCAATCATGGTCATATTCCCTTTCTTCAATCCCCGGAACTCCTCTTCAATCTTCTCCAGAGCCCTCTCAATACAATACTTGTCGAGAATCTTCTTCTTGAACATTGGCCACGTGAATTTGGCCTATACTTCGGGCGTGAGAGACGAACGGGTGAGATTCCACCAAGTAAGGGCCACGCCCTTGAGAAGGTGAGAAGCAAACTTAACTCGTTGGGAGTCTTCGCATTCACTAGCCTCGAACGCCATTTCCATCTCCCGGATCCAATACATACACCGAACAGGGTCGGTAGTTCCGGCGAATTCCGGTGGTTTGCAACCAAGGAAAGTCTTATACGAACACCCCCTTTCTCTCCTCCCGTCACGCACGTTTGCTTGCTCTTGTGCAACTTCTCCATTCCCAAGACCGCCTGACCCATTTCCTGCATTATCCGCCACTGTCTCAATGCGTCGATGACTGTGGTCCCGGTCCTCCAACAATTTCATGAACATTTCTTGCTGTTGAGCCATGGCAGAGGTCATAGCTTGAAGCACACTATCTTTCAGTCGGTTTTCGAGGGTATTATCCTCTATTACAGGATTGGAGGTTCCGATGTGGGTTCTTGGTATATGTTCCGGTCCTCCACCTAGGACGGGTGGCCTCAGGGGACGTCCGGCCGCTGCTTGATTAGCCAATTGGTCGGCCGTAGATTCGGTCGCGACGTGACCGTCCAATGCTGATTGTAGTTGACCTCGCGTGTTCACCATCTTAGTCTGTCAAACATGCGAGAATAATGGTAAGGAATAGACTAAAGTTGCATACTCATACATTCATTAATCATCACAATAATAGTCGTCAAGCTTACTTATGTAACAACGCATTCATAATAGCATTAGCTAAGTGAAATTATGAACATGTTACACACAAGCATTCTCGTTACCGTCATCATAATTCTCAACAAATGTAATTTCACAATTCCTAACACTCTCCCATCCTAGGATGTCTACCCAATGTAGTGATTGTCGATGACTCTTTCTCAGCTTAAGTCTAGGCATACTACAGTCAATACCTAATTCACTTAAACTAGAGCTCTGATACCAACTTGTGACACCCTAAAAACAGGGTCAACAAAAATTTCCATAAAACGGAAGAGTGATATATACAATGCCATTGCACGAGCTATTAAAAAGGGAATATACATATGCCTGTTTACAAACAAGATGTAATATTGACTACTAATTGACAACCGACTAATCTAATCTCTACTATAGAAATAAGATTACAAAAGGTGTCATAATTAGTCCGGTTTGATCTTCTATCTTTGGCATCTCAAAATATCCCCATGCTCACAAGTCCCCAACTATGCCTTCTTAAAGACGGCACCACTAGAACCTGTGATACACATTAGACAAGCAACAAGTGTTAGGCTCTGAATGCCTAGTGAGTCAAATATATATAAAAAGATCTGCAATTATTTCATATAACAAATATCAACATGATCATTAACAATTTGGACTTTAAGAGGAAGACCCAAACACCAACCCGAGTTACACCGTAATTGAAGATATACCTTAGCGTCTACCTCCAAGGTAACGCCTCAAGGCCCGGCACATCAGGACTACCTACAAGGTATAATCCCGAAGGCGTGGATCGATACACAAACCTCCAAGGTAGGTGCCCAAGACTATATCTTCCTAGTGCCTACTTAGGGACTCATCCAATTTGTGAATACCATTATACAACTACTCCAAGCAGTTCACAACGCCATATATTACTTCCATGAAACAGTCCAACTATCTCATTAAGCATATAATTCCTACATCCAAGTAGTACTCCAATTAACCACATACATACAAGTGATAATGTAAGTTTTGTCATCTAATACAGAAACATACACCAATTTGCATATTTAGTTACTTTCATCATGGAGTTGCAATTCTTCCATTAAGACACAGGTTAATCCATTAAGCTCCAAACCCTAATATTTAGGTCTAACAAATCCAAATTGAATACTATCATAAACTGTACAAATCCAAGTAGAGTGAGAAGTTTCATAACCTTTATCTTACCCTTAAGCTCCTTTAAATCTCCTCTTTAGAGATATAAGAGCTTATTGGTCCAAAATCCACTTTTAAGATAAAATCATTAGAACAATCAATTGATAGTGTGATTCATGTGTCAAGTATACTTTTAAGTTCAGTTTACTCACCTTAGAAGATTTGTGGTAAAATCCCAAACCCTAGATGGAGTGAGTGTAGCTAGTTCTTGAAGAGAAGGTATAATCGTGCCCTAAGATGAGATTAACCACCTTGAGATTCATCATAAACGTACATAAACACTTCTAATAACCAACAACAGATGGAAGGAAGAAAGGGTGATAGAACCCTACCTTGAGAAAGAATGAAATCGACCGCCAAACTGTTTCTGTGTTCCCAAAAAAAAAACTATCAACCCGTAACCCCCTTTTTATACCAATCAGGCCCCCGGCGATTATGACATCGCGATAGTGACACTGTCACTATCGTCGGGGCATTCTCGCCAAACTCCCCCCAACTCTCGGTACAAATCGAGCGAAAGTGACCTTGCGATAGTGACACTGTCACTATCGCCTAAGGCATACTCGCCCAAAATCCCTAAAGCCTGAAATTGGAACTTGCAGTACACTTTGAGCGAGAGTGACACCCGCGATAGTGACATGGGCACTCTCGCCGGTCACTATCGCCTAAGGGGTACCGAGCCTCATTTGGTCCTCTTTTCAGCCCTTAATCAGATCCTAACAAATCCCAATTTAAGGTAAATTGATAAAATACTTGAACATGCACAACAACTACATAAATAACTTATAACAAAGTTTCGGGGTGTTACAGGTACGTTTCTTCTAAACGATTATTATGCATCCGTATTATTCGATACGGGTGCCGATAAGAGCTTTGTTTCGTTAGAATTTAGGCCTTTGATCAATCTAGAAGCTAAGAAAATGCCGAATGCTTATATTGTTGAGGTTGCTAATGGATTTGAATTAGAAGCTAAGGATGTAATCTTAGGCTGTACCATGAACTTAGCTGATAAACTATTTAGTGTTGATCTTATTCCAATTGAATTGGGGAGTTTCGATGTAGTAATAGGCATGGATTGGTTATCTAAGAACCGAGCAGAGGTTAGTTGTTTTGAAAAGACGGTTAGGTTACCATTACAAGGCGGAGAAACCCTAGTTGTCCAAGGAGATAGAGTTTGAAGGAGTTTGAAGATAGTATCATGTATGAAGGTCCATAAGTATTTGAGGAAGAAGTATGTTGCGTTCTTGGCACAAGTAATTGAGAGGAAGTCTGAGGAGAGGCGAGTCCAAGATATTCCTGTGGTGAAGGATCACCCAGAAGTATTTCCAGACGATTTGCCTGGACTTTCACCGTTTAGACAAGTCGAATTTCAGATTGACCTTATACCCGGAGCGGCGCCCGTAGCCAAGGCCCCTGGGGAGCCCCGATTCTCTTCGTCAAGAAGAAGGATGGATCGTTTCGAATGTGTATCGATTATAGGGAACTAAATAAGTTGACAATCAAGAACCGATATCCTCTCCCTCGAATAGACGGATTGTTCGACCAGTTGCAAGGTGCAACTTACTTTTCTAAGATTGATCTTCGATCGGGATATCATCAGTTGAGAGTCCGAGAGGAAGATATTCCTAAAACAGCTTTTAGAACTCGCTATGGACACTACGAGTTTTTAGTCATGCCATTCGGATTGACGAACGCGCCAGCTGTGTTTATGGATCTAATGAATAGAGTATGTAGGCCATACCTTGATAAGTTTGTGATTGTGTTCATCGATGATATACTAATCTATTCTCAGAGTAAGAAGGATCACGAGCAGCATCTAAAAGTAATTTTAGAGCTTCTCAAAGAACATAAGCTATATGCCAAATTCTCTAAGTGCGAATTTTGGATTCGGGAAATACACTTCTTAGGTCACGTAATCGAAGAAAAAGGGATTCACGTGGACCCGGCTAAAGTGGAAGCCATTAAGAAATGGGAAGCCCCAAGGACTCCAATGGAAATTTGCCAATTTCTAGGCTTGGCAGGGTATTATCGACGTTTTATCGAGAATTTCTCTAAGATCGCTAAACCTTGAGCAAGTGGTTTTTCATAACCGATTTATTTATCCCTTGTGCGGATTTAAACTATTTTGCTATGGCAAACGGTGTTATACTCATTAAACCTGTGATCTCACCAACTAGTGCATTAGTTGACACTCTCATTTACATGCTTTTCAGGGGAACATCCTTAAGGTTGGATCTTAGAAAGGCTACACGTGATGAAGCTTTCTTTACTATCTTTAATTTTATGTTCATTTCCCTTTTGTAAAAACGATTGTAAAAGACAAGGTTTAACCTTCTGAATGTATTTTGATGGTTGATGTGATCTTGTAACTTTTGCTATGAAACTTGAGCTGTACATTCCGTGTTTCCGCTTTAGCGGGGTGTTACAATATAGGATCCAGCTTACAGAGGCTCTGTTGAGCTCAGCAGAGGCTCTGTTGAGCTCAGCAGAGGCTCTATGACCTTAAATTTCTCATAACGGAAGGCTCAAAAATCTTTTTGATCATTACTTGTTTGGAATGTCTTAAACAGTGTTTCTAGGACGTATTTGGAAATTGATGTCCTAGAAAATTGTTTTTCAAAAAGGATTTGTACGAGATACTTACCTTTTGGCTCTTCCTTGTTCGACAAACACTCTTCACTTCTGTGAATTTGATTGATCATATCTCTTCTTTGGCTCCCCCTTGAATGATCAACCTCTGTAGATCAGTTCAAGGTCTCCTTCTGCTCCCCCTTGACCTATGCTTGGATCAAATGAGATAAGTAGTGCACATGACATAGGTCAATTTCATCAGAGGTTCTGTGGAGATTGTCAGAGGCTCTGAGCAATTCCACAGAAGCTCTGTTGGTTACAGAACTTTTGATGATTAAGAATTTACATACAGAAGAGTTTAAATATATACATATTTACAAGAAGATCAAATCTTACTTACAGAGGATTCAACTCATGTTTATCATTCCCAACTTACCCACCAAGAAAAGAAATATTTTCTCATCAAGTGCCTTGGTGAATAAGTCTGCAAGTTGGTATTCAGTGGACACAAAGTGCATTTCGATTGTGCCATGTTCAACATGATGCTTCAGAAAGTGGTAACGGATATCGATTTGCTTTGTTTTTGAGTGCTGAACTGGATTGGCAGAGATGGCTATGGCACTTTTTGAATCACAGAAGATGGGTATCTTGTATATGTTGTGGCCATATTCCTTTAGCTGAGTCTTCATCCACAGAACTTGGGAGCAACAACTAGCAGCAACAACATATTCAGCTTCTGCTGTAGATGTGGACACACAGTTCTGCTTCTTCAAAGTCTAGCTGACTAGTTTTCCTCCCAGGAATTGACAACTCCCAGAGGTGCTTTTTCGATCAAGCTTGCATCCTCCATAATCTGAATCTGTGTATGCCTTAAGACCAAAGCCAGAGTTCTTCGGATACCAAAGCCCAAGATTTTTGGTTCCTTTAAGGTATCTGAAGATCCTCTTTACAGCAATATAGTGGGATTCCTTTGGGTTAGCTTGATATCTTGCACAGAGGCATGTGACATACATTATATCAGGCCTACTTGCGGTTAAGTATAACAAAGACCCAATCATGCCTCTGTAGAGTTTGCACTCTACATATTTGCTATTTGGATCTGAGAATAACTTATTTCCAGTGGCCATTGGGGTCTTCATTACAGAGGCATCAGAGAGACTGAATTTTGAAAGTATGTCAGAGACATATTTAGCTTGATTTATAAAAATTCCCTCTGATGATTGTTTTACTTGGAGTCCGAGGAAGAAGTTTAATTCTCCCATCATACTCATTTCAAACTCACTCTGCATGAGTTTTTCAAAATCTTTGCACTGTTGTGCATTTGTAGACCCAAAAATAATGTCATCTACATAAATCTGTACAAGCAGAATCTCATCACCTTTTCGTTTGTAAAACAAAGTAGTATCGGTTGTACCTCTGTCGAATTCATTATTGAGAAGAAAGGTTGAAAGTCTTTCGTACCATGCTCTTGGAGCTTGTTTCAGTCCATACAGAGCTTTGTTGAGGTAGTACACGTATTTTGGGTGCTTGGAACTTTCAAACCCTGGTGGCTGCTGGACATATACTTTTTCTTGGATTTCACCATTTAGAAAAGCAGATTTTACATCCATTTGAAAAACTTTGAAGCCTTTGTGGGCTGCGAAGGCTAAGAAGATTCTTATTGCTTCGAGCCGTGCGACAGGGGCAAAAGTTTCATCGTAATCAATGCCTTCTTCTTGGCGATATCCCTTGGCCACCAATCTCGCTTTGTTGCTAATGACCACCCCATCCTCGTCCTTCTTGTTTCTGAAGACCCATTTTGTCCCTATTGCTTGTTTTCCTCATGGCAGAGGTACTAGGGTCCATACTTTGTTTCTCTCAAACTGTAGAAGCTCTTCTTGCATAGCATCTACCCAGTTTGGATCATCTAGGGCTTCAGAGACTCTTTTTGGTTCGATCACACTGATGAAATTTGTAAAGAAACAAAAATTAGCAGTGGCTGATCTTGTCCTGACCTTTTCAGAAGGGTCGCTGTTTATAAGATTTGGAGGATGGCTTTTTATCCACTGTGTTGTTCCTGGAAGATGGTCATTTGAGTCATCAAGATGAACCTCTGTAGTTGCACATTGTGGTTCTGGTGCAACCACTGTTGTAGATGGCACTTTTGTGCTTGTGCTTGGTATTTCAGCTTGTGGGACTATAGGGATTGAAGTTGGAATTTGATCCTCTGAGGAAGTAGAGACAAAGTCTTCGTTTTCCTTTGGTATTGATTCCTCTGTAGTCGCTGGAGTAGGTATGTCAGGAGCCTCTGTGGTTGAGTCCTTGGTCGTATTATCTTCTGTTCGCTCCCCCTCAGAACGTGCATCTGTATGATTCACAGAAGAGGATGAAGTATTCAATGGACCAGTTAGAGAGATACCTGACTCAGTCTGGTTGGCAGAAGATGTTTCACCAGAGGCTCTGACGGCTCCAGCAGAGGGATCAATATCATCATGGAACATCTCTTCAAATAGAAGATTTAAGTCTTCTGCTCTTGTCTTTGGGATGCCAGAGGATTCCTTCTTTAGACCGAGTTCTGAACTGATTTGTTCAGAAGTCTTTTGAAAGGAATCGTCAAAAGACACATTGATGCTTTCTACAATGGTTCGTGACCGCAGAAGATAAACTCTGTAGGCCTTAGAGGTGGCAGAGTACCCAATGAACTTTCCTTCATCTGCTTTTACCTCAAACTTTCCTCTTGCTTCTCTATCATTTAAGACAAAGCATTTGCATCCAAATACATGAAAGAACTTGATGTTTGGTCGCCTTTTGTTGATCAAATGATACGGTGTCTTGATGTGCCTCTTTACTATGGTTGATCGATTTTGGGTGTAGCAAGCGGTTGATACTGCTTCTGCCCAAAAAGACATTGGTAATCCTGATGCTGTCAGCATAGTTCTTGCAGCCTCTACAAGCGTGCGGTTCTTTCGTTCAACCACTCCATTCTGTTGTGAAGTGCGTGCATCAGAGAAGTTCTGTGATATGCCTTCTTCTGTAAGATAGGCTTCAATGACAGAGTTTTTGAATTCTGTGCCATTGTCGCTTCTTAGTTTCTGAATCCTGCACTCATACAGAACTTGAATTCTTTTCATTAAATTTATCAGAATGTTTGGAACATCTGATTTCTTTCTGACAAATTCAACCCATGTAAATCTTGAATATTCATCGATCAAAACAAGTATATATTTCTTTCCACCTCGGCTCTGTGTAGCGATTGGACCGCAGAGGTCAACATGAAGCATGTACAGAGGCCTAGGGCAAGATATATCAGTCTTGCCTTTATGGGAAGCTCTTTTGAGTTTTCCCATTTCGCAAGCAGAGCACAAATGATCTTTATTAAATTTAACATTTGGCAGACCTTTGACTAGATCAAGTTTAACAAGCTTATCTAGAGTATGAAAGTTTAGGTGGCAGAACCTGTTATGCCATAACCAGGCTTCTTCGCTTTTAAAAGCAACAAGGCAGAGCTTGTCTTCCTTGTTCTTGGCACAGAAGTTCATGAGGTAAAGATCGCCTCTTCGTTCGGCTCACAGAAGTTTGATTCATGTGTCCTCACCTTGTAGTGAGCAGAAGGTTCTTTTGAACATTACATCGAAACCCGTATCGCAGAGTTGGCTAACACTGAGAAGATTGTGCTTAAGGCCATCCACATATGCAACTTTGCATACGGTTATGTTTTCCTTCTTGATGGCTCCGTAGCCTTTTATATACCCCTTCTTGTTGTCACCAAAGGTCACAAATCCTCCATCGAATTTATATTTGTAGGAGGATAGTAGGCCTCTGTCGCCAGTCATGTGCCGCGAGCATCCGGAGTCAAGATACCAGATTGACACATACTGCTTCTGCAAGACAATCAGAGAGATTTAGGTACCCATATCCAAATGGGTCCAACTTTGTTAGGGGTCTTCAAGTTTGCCTTAGCATTCTTGGGTTTGGTTTTAGCTTCTATTGAAGAACCATTTTGTTTCTTCTTACCCTTGAATTTAGTATTCTTTTTGGGTGCAGAGAGGAAACAGTGTGGACTTGAGAAATGTTGACTTAATTGATGCATGAGATCAAAGCAATGACAATAATGAATGTGCGAAGAGATTTGCTTGAACTTTTCATTGAAATCATTAAATGGGGGCACAGAGGCATTACATTCTATCGTAACATTTGACTTCCTATTACAAGAAGGCATATGTAGGCTAGATTGTTGTTTGCAAAATCCTTTGTTGAGAGTAGCCTTCTGTGGACCCCTTCTGTGGTGAACTTCTGCAGGTTTCACTGTCACAGAAGAAAAAGATTTGTTATTTTCAGCCCATTTACCCTTTTGTTGCCATGTTAGTTTTTCTTTAATAGGCCTTAAGGGTTTTGAAGTCTTTGAACTTGTTGGATTTTGAGAGGACGTTTTCGTTTGTTGTTTGATTTTCTCAAGCTCAAGAGAGGTTTTGGCTTGTATACACATGTCCAAATAATCTGGACAGATAGGAACTCTTGTGATTTTCTCTTTGGGAGGAATAGTTCTGTTAAGAACTCCAGAGGGTAGTTTAAAATCCTCTGAGTCACAAGGTACTATCTCTGACTTAGAGTCAGTCTCAGATTCGTCAGAGGATGAATCGTCCTCATATACAGAGGTTGAGTCACTTAGTTCTCTTTCGACAGAGGCTGGATTTTCAGAGCATGTGCCATACTTGCTTTCTTCCTTTCTTTCAAGGATATCTTCTAAGTTAACAGAAGTTTTCATCGAGGTTTCATCAGAGAGATTTTGGCCATTATTGAGAGTACTGGTGCATTCATAAAAGTTGTTTTCGCCGATTTCCAATAATTCCTTTTTCAGAAATATGAGTCAGTTTTTCTTCTGTTGAAGCAGGTAGGAACTCAGGTGCCTCTGCCGATAGTTTCTTCTCAGAATCTATAGTGCAGACAAAGGCAACCTGGGATTGAGTCTCGGGTTCACCAAACTTAAATATTCCTATCTGATCTTGTGTTTTCAGATATTTCTTAGGTTTAGAGGCTCTTTTGACAGATGCTGATGATGGTAGATCTGTGTTTTCAAACCACACATTTACCATCTTCAGAGGTTTCCTTATGTGAGGTTCACCAGAGACTTTTTGCCTTTTGCTTACAGAGAGTAAATTTGGAAAACCGGGTTTTCTTGTACTTCCAATATGAAATAGAGACGACAGAGACTTGTTTCTTTTGTTTCCGGTGTATGGATCTATATCACAGAAGCCAATTCCCCGTCACCCTATTTGTGTATTAATTTTCTCGCACACCTTCTGTGCATCTTGATATTTCTTAATTAACAGATCTCTTCTGAGTAAATCTTGACAGAGGACTTCTCTTTCCTTTTGAAAGTAATTTTTAAGAGCTAGAATATTCATTCCGTCGCTCTCAGCGTCCATAAGTTCTTTAGATTTTGCTTTTAAGGCTGAGTTAAGTTCAAAAATCTTTTCTTTCAAAAGATTTAGGTGTTTGTTCCAGTTTGTTTCAATTTCTTCCTTTTCTTGAAAGATTTTAGCATTTTCTTGAGTGAGAAGTCTAGCTTCTCTCTCAAAGAAGGTAAGCTTTTTCTGAACACTTTCGCAGGTCTTTTAAGTTCTGTGTATTCAATGTTAAGTTTAAGCAAACCAGCTTCTGCTTGATTAGTGTAAGAGTCAGAAGTGGATACCTCACTATCGGAGTTGGAGCTGACCTCGGCCATGCCACATAACAGGGTATTCTTCTTTTCTCCTTCGTCAGAGGATGTATCTGACTGCCAGTTTTCTTGATTCACCATGAGTGACTTCTGAGCATAATATTCTTCTTTCTTTTTGTAGAAAGCAGAATCCCTTTGAGGGCGGTTTGATTTGCTCCTGCATTCATTGGCGTAGTGGCCTGGCTTACCGCAATTGTAACATCCTTGGTTCTGTGGAGCGTTGCCAGCTTTGTCATCTGACCTCTGTCGGTCACCACCTCTGTCATTCCTGTCATTCGACCTCTGTTGGTCGACACCTCTGTCGTTCTTGTCATTTGACCCTTCTCTTCCACGATCATCTCTTCCATAGCGTTCATTACCAGACTTCTTCTGATATCCTCTGCTGAATTCTCTTGTCAAAAGAGATAACGATTTAGCTATAGAGGCCATAGTTGCCTCCTCTTCTTCCACCACCTCCTCCTCTTCACTATCAATGATCAAGGTCTTCTTCTTCTTCTTCTCCTTCTTTTCTTCCACAGCTTTCTCCTTCTTCGGCTTCTCTTTAGCTTCTGTAGCCTTACCAATCAGCGCAAGAGGTGCACTGATTTGAGCTTTTGCTTGTGCAATCTGAGGCTCTTGGGCTGCCAACGTTCCATAGAGATCTGACAGAGTCCAGTAGTCTAAGTACCAATTTGTTTGCAGATACATAGACAACTGGAGCCATTCTTCATTGAGACTCTTTAGGAACATGACATTGTTCTCCTCAGAAGTTCTGTGGATTCCGAACTTCTTGCATGTTGATCCAAACCCTCAATGATTTGATAATGACTCTCTCTTAAACACTTAGTGAAAATTGTAAGTAAACAATATGTATTAGAGTTTCACTATCGCTGATAAGTACTAAGACTTTACAGCACCGATGATAGGAACTCTCACTCTTTAGATTAGATATTCAGCGAACACTGTTCATCATCATATAGATCTGAGTCTGTTCAGTCTATGAGATGATCGCTGATAAGTTAGTTGTTTACTTATGATCCCTGAAGACAAGTTTCATGTCAACCAAAGTTCTACGCTGAAGTCGAAGATCAAGCTCAAGAACCAGCGACAAGTCTACTCATGAACTGATGCGGATATCAGCGAAGCAAGACCTGTCTATTCAACGTGAAGTATCAAGTAGAAGACTTCAGCAATCGCTGAACTTTATCATTCGCTGATAAAGATCTGACTCAACGAAAGCTGATCATGAAGTCTCCCTGCATGTTACTATTGTCTTACCTCCCTTGCACGTCTCCGCACGAACTGTTAGAACGGACATCCCTTTTGTATGTAATCGTACAACAACTCTGATTCTACACTGTGCACCATGCGGATACTAAGGTTGTCTACAAAGGTCAATGACATGCAACCACTCAACTACTACTTCGAAAGATCGATCTCTTGACTAGAAGTTTATATGAAGCCATGAATGGCAAAACTGTAGTTGAAAATCAAAACCTTGATCTCGCTGAACAGCTTAAAAACTGTCACCTTCAAATAGAAAATCTTTCTAAAATTGAAGAAGATTTTAAAGATCAAGTTCACCTAAATCAGCTAGTCAAAATCGAGCGCGAAGAAGCTATCGCTGCATTAAAAGATGAAAAAGCTACTGTTGATGGATGGTATAATTCCTCAACAAAGATCACTGAGATAATTAAGTCTCAAATTCCCCTGAGTGATAAACGTGGTCTTGGTTACAAAGCTGATACTCTAGAACCAACCACTGATCGTTCCATGCTCTTATTTGGAACTTTTGTATCCTCAGTCGCTGATACTTCATCCTCTCAGTGTTCCTCTTCTAAACCGCCTATCCCTGAGGAAATCTCTACCTTAACCTCTAAAGGTAAAGAAAAAGTTATTTATCCAAAACCTACCTCAATCTTAAAAAAAAAGGTAAAGGAATTGCTTTTAACCAAAATCCTCAGAAGGGTACCTCTGTACCAAAGCTGAACGCTTCTAAAGCTTCAGTGACTTATCCCTCTGATTCAAAGAATAAGATCTTTGGATTTATTCAGCGTGGATCTATTCAGCGATCTACTCCTAGAATCAAAGTGGAAATCATTGGTAAGAAATCCGAAGAACTAAATGTTCCTTCCATTTCAAAAGCCAATAGCTTACTTGGTGCTGGTCTTTCTAATTCAAAATCAAAAGCTCAGCATGCAAATGGTCCTAGAACTACTTTTGTTTATAGGAAATGTTATCATTGTGGACTTACAAATCATATTGCTAGTAAGTGCCCCACAGCCACCCAAGCTGAAAAGATAGCTAAGGTGAAGATCATTGCCCCCAAGGCAAAGAAGACCACTGAGGTTAAGAAATTAACCAAAGTGAAGACTGACAAAGCTGAATCTTCAAATGCTGCGAAGACTGCTGAACCTTCCACTTCCTCTTCTACCCCCACTGACAAGTGTGTGCACATGGTTAAGTGGGTACCCAAGAAAAACTAATCTTCCTTTGTAATGCAGGTTAAGAAGGGTATCTGGTATCTCGATAGCGGATGCTCTAGACACATGACTGGTATGAAGAACCTGCTCACTGAGTACAAAGAAAAGAAGGGTCCCTCTGTAACTTTCGGTGGAAATGGAAAAGGACATACCCGAGGGTTTGGTGTACTATCTAATGGTACAACAACCTTCAGAAGAGTCGCATATGTTGAAGGGCTGAAGCATAATCTTCTAAGCATCAGTCAGCTTTGCGACAAGGATAAAAAAGTAATCTTTACTAAGGAATCCTGCTTTGTCGCTGACAACAAGGAGAAGATAGCTCTCAGCGGTTATCGTTTGGAAAATGTTTATGTAATAAACATGGACTCAACAACCACTGAGAACTCCTGTTTCTTCTCAAAAGCCTCATCTGATGTCAACTGGCTATGGCATAAGAGGCTCTCTCATCTCAACTTCAAGACACTAAATACTCTCTCTTCAAAAGAGCTAGTCACTGGTCTACCTCAGCACTCATACGCCAAAGAGTCCTTATGTTCAGCATGTAAGAAAGGCAAGCATACCAAAGCAAGATTTAGGTCAAAGCAAGTTTCCTCAGTATCATCTCCTCTACAACTTCTCCATATGGATTTGTTTGGCCCTGTTAACAAACAATCCTTCACTGGAAAGAAATATACGCTGGTCATAGTTGATGAATTCTCTCGCTATACATGGGTTATGTTTCTCCGTTCTAAGAGTGACACCCCTGTAGAACTCATCACCTTTGTTCGGAAGATGGAAACCCTGAACAACTTGACCGTTCGCTCAATAAGGAGTGATCATGGGACTGAATTCAAAAACAGTTCTCTTGATTCCTTCTTTGAGAGTAAGGGTATTTCTCACAACTTTTCTTCAGTGAGAACACCGCAACAAAACGGAGTCGCTGAAAGAAGAAATAGAGCTATTATTGAAGCTGCACGTTCAATGCTCAGCGATTCTCACCTGCCTACTCAGTTTTGGGCAGAAGCTGTCAACACTGCTTGTTTTACGCAAAACAGGTCGCTGATAGTCAAAAGATTTAATAAAACTGCCTATGAACTTTTTCATGGGAGAAATCCTTCAATTAGCTTTCTTCACATCTTTGGATGTCAGTGTTTCATACTGAACAACAGAGATGCCCTTGGAAAGTTTGATCCTAAGGCTGATGATGGAATCTTTCTTGGTCTTCAATCTCCAAAGCCTTCAGAGCCTTCAATCGAAGAAGACAAACTGTTGAAGAAACTATTCACGTCACTTTTGACGAATCCCGTTCAGCGAATTCTCGATCTTCTGCTGATACTGAAGAACTGAATCAATGGATGTTTTCTCATCTTGGTGATTCAGAAAATATTCCCACTCCTCATACTCATACAATTGAAGATGATAGTCCTACTATCATCCCAAACATGCAGAATAGTGAAGCTGAAACATCATGGGTCTCAGCAGTTCCTTTAAACACTATACCTGCTTCTAAACCAAATGTCTCAGACATTCCATCTACCTCTCAGCAATCAGTAAATGAGATGACATCTGCACCTACTCCTCTCTTGGCTGATATTCCAGAAGTTGCTGAAGCTTCATCTTCAGCTCCTCCAGTTCAATTTGAGTCAGCGACTTATGCTCCTGCTCAGCAATGGACTGTAAATCACCCAATTGATCAAATTCTTGGTGATCCAAACGATGGTGTTCAGACTCGACGAAGTGCAGGTAATATTTGTTTATTTGTTAACTTTATTTCTCTGATTGAACCAAAGAAAATAGATGATGCCCTGAAAGATCCAAAATGGGTCAGCGCCATGCAAGAAGAGCTGACTGAATTCGAAAAAAACAAAGTTTGGAAACTTGTTCGAAGACCAACTGACAAAACAGTGATAGGCACTAAATGGGTCTATCGAAACAAGTTGGACGAACATGGAACTGTAACCCGCAACAAGGCTCGACTTGTTTCTCAGGGATACAGACAAGAGGAAGGCATAGATTACGACGAAACATTTGCTCCAGTAGCAAGACTAGAATCTATTCGTCTATTCTTAGCATACGCTGTACACAAAGACTTCAAAGTATATCAGATGGATGTTAAGTCAGTGTTTCTAAATGGAAAGCTGAATGAAGAAGTACATGTGGAACAACCTCCAGGATTCTCAGATCCTAAGCGTCCAGGTTATGTTTATAAACTGGATAAGGCACTTTATGGCTTAAAGCAAGCTCCTCGTGCATGGTATGACACTCTCTCTACTTATCTCCATATTGAACAATTTGAGCGTGGTAAAATCGATAAGACTCTATTCTTCAGGAAAGTAAAAGGTCATATTATTCTTGTTCAAATATATGTTGATGACATTATATTTGGTTCTACTAACCCTGACTTTTGTACTCGTTTCGCTGATAGAATGAAAGAAGAGTATAAAATGAGTATGATGGGTGAGCTAACATATTTCATTGGTCTTCAGATAAAGCAAAATGAAAAAGGAACTTTCATTAATCAGGGAAAGTATGTTAAAGATATGCTGAAGAAATTCGATTTAACTCAGAGTTCAGCTATGAAAACCCCTATGGCACCACCGCTGACACTATACAAGGATTCAAATGGAATACCTGTTAATGTCACGCTGTACCGTGGGATGATCGACTCTCTCTTGTATCTTACAGCTAGCCGACCCGATATTATGTACGCAACCTGTTTGGGTGCACGATATCAAGCTGAACCTAAGGAATCTCATATGATCGTTGTAAAGCGAATCTTTCGTTACCTTAAGGGTACTATGAACCTAGGTATTTGGTATGTGAGATCCCACATCGGCTAGGAGGGGGAACGAAGTCCTCCTTATAAGGATGGATGGATACCTTCCTTGCATGAGGCCTTTTGCCTGTCACAGGGTGCGGTCTGGGTGCGTCCCGCGTATGCCTGTGCGGGCAGGAACAAAACCGTGAGCGGTGCCGGCATGCTGTTATGCAGAGGGTATCCGCAAAGCGGACAATATCGTGTACGGTGGACTGGGGATGTTACAGAATGGTATCAGAGCCACTCCTGTGCCGTTCGGGATGGTGGGGCAAACCTTATCGAGGACGATGAGTCCCTAAGGGGGGGTGTGTGTAACACCTTAGGCATATCCCACATCGGCCGTGGACAGGAGAGATGCTGGGTATATTAGTAAACCTTGGCCTTACCAGATACAACACGTTTTGGGGCCACAAGCATGCGGGTTCCTTGGGAACTCTGTGGTTAAGCGTGCTTGGGTGGGAGTAGTACCAGGATGGGTGACCTCCTGGGAAGTCCTTGCGAAGTCCTTGCCAGGTCGCCAAGAACAAAGCCGTGAGCCAGTGGGGCAAAGCGGGCAATATTGTGTCGTGGTAAGCGGGGTGTTACAAATCTGATGAAGACGAAGCTGAAGACGATGAAGCTGTCGACATCTCTGATGATGAACCATCTTCTTCTCCAAAGAATGACGATGACGATGATGATGATGATGACTCCTTTATCGTCAAGCCTGTTCAGAAGACTACAACTCTCAAAGGGATTTCGATAAACGAACCTTCAGGGGAGCGGACCAAGACAAAGCCTGCAGCGTCTGAAGCTGACAAAGGCAAAAACAAAGGCCTTGCTGCAGAAGACAATCTGATGATCTTTCTTCAAAAGCCAGTTTGTCAGGAACACTACCTCATATTCCCTTACACTGCATCCCTCCTCTATCCCTTCTCAATCTCAATCCTTCTATCCATAAAACCTCTATACACTTAACCACATTCTTTTCTCTATCTCTTTCTTCCCCAACTCTGCTTACTTAAATGATCGCTGTGTTTCAGCTAGTCCTCTCCCCTGTTTGAGGATCCCGCTGAAGCTCCTTTGACTACACCAGGAATAATCCCAGCCACAAGAGCTGAAGAAATAATCCCAGTCTTGGATTTAACCACTGAGATTGATGAACCTGAAGAACAGCTGCTCTCTCACCAAAATAGACCTTCCTTGGCTTCTCAAAAGCTGAGTGAAGAGGATCAAGAAAAGAGAGATGCAATGATCAAGAGATTCGAAGATCAGTGAATCATCCTGAAGCGTGATCAACTTCCTTCTATTCCTCCAAAGTTCAGACTTTCACAAAAGGAATACCAGGATCACCTCAGAGCTAAAAGGTTAATCGCTGAAAGAAGGGAAGCTGAAGAAAAAGACAGAGAACTCGCCATCCAGCTTGTCCAACAATCGGTGAAAGACCCCGCACTGAAAAGAACTCCCATTGATGTCCAACGTCAGCTATGGGATGATGCCCAAAGGATCGTTGAAGAAAAGACGAAAGTATCTGATACGACTTTGAAATGGTGTAAAGAAATGCTGAATTATCGATCTCGACCATCCAAAATCATCAAAGTAAACATCAGAAGAAGACTGTTCGTTGACGTTCCTGTTGTTGAAATTGATGTATTCAGAGAAGACAAAACCAAGCAAACCTTCTATGCTACTACTTTAGAGAAGTTAGGTTTCTCTGAATGGTTGGAAGTGAAATTAGCCATTCAGGGATCGCGCTCAAAGTTCAAGAGCCATGTCAAGAAAATTTTAAATACTCAGATCGACTTGGTTTCTTCTGCTGTGGATATTCCTCCTTCCACTCTTCTTCCTCCTCAACAAAGAAGAGTCTCTGCAAAGGAAAAGAAAGTCTCAGACTCAGGTCCTCCTATACGGAATGAAACAGGTATTGGTTTCTCTCGTGCTGAAGTTCTTGGCCCTGATGCTGATCTCTCAGCGCTTGACACCTCCCTACCACCTGGAAAAACTTTCATTCCTGGCACAGTTGTAAGTGATCTTTATGGTATATTCTTTCTAGACTACCAAGGAAATCATCACTTTCAACGCATCTCTGAGCTTCCAATCACTCCCATCGAACAACTCAGAGATCTCATATACCGGTGTGAAGTCAGACGCGACATTAAAGCTAGACACCTGAAGCCCTTGATTTTTGAAGAAGCTCTGAACAAAAAAAATCAAGGAGTAGATGTCCTTGACTGGATGATTCCCACATCAAAGACCCTCGATGAACTTCTCATCAAGGAAGAACCTTTTGACGGATATGATCGCCTTGTAATTCTTTCTATCCTTATCACCAAACCTCTTGATGAGACAAGATTCAACTTTCTCATCAGCGAACTTGGAATGCTGAACTTTGAAGAATAAAATCTTCAGCGGTTCACATTTGATCAACGATAAGATTATACAAACTTGTATAGCTCTCGGGAACAATGAACTTGTATAACCTATTCTATCATCTTCTCTCTAAATAAACTTGATTCGCTGATATCAAGGTATGTTTTTCTGTCTCTGACAATCGCATGTAAATGCAAGATTTCAAACCAATTCACATCGCTGAATATATTTCTTAATCA
The DNA here is from genome assembly GCA_033807775.1 of Saussurea involucrata. Classification (NCBI taxonomy): domain Eukaryota; kingdom Viridiplantae; phylum Streptophyta; class Magnoliopsida; order Asterales; family Asteraceae; genus Saussurea; species Saussurea involucrata. The sequence continues at coordinate 183,148 of JAWVWS010001274.1, read as the reverse complement.
GCGATACTTTGAAATTTCTAAAACCTTCACTGATATTTCTATTCAGTGCTTCAGGTTTTCAAATGTGTCCCTGAGTTTTTCAAAACCTCAGAGATATCCTAGAATATGAAAGGACAGTTGTGACGTCATTGCAACGGATAAGCCCGTCACGTTCTTTTTCTGATACACGTTTGCACATTTCGTTTACCATCCAATCAACTGCAAACACGTGTCCGTGTCATGATGAAAAACTTTCCCGCTCAAGTTTTTCTCTCTAAAATCTCTCTATATAAACAATTTCTTGGTTTATATTTTCCTTTTACGCGAACAACTTCCTCCGCAAGAAAGAATTCACTGTTGCATTTGTGCTATCAAAATTTCCAGAACTGTTCATCATCTTCTTCATCAAACATCGAAGGTTAATATGTTCTTATTATTTACCAAATGCATATAACTTGTTTCTGATCTTCTCATTGTTTTAACAAGATCAAACAAAAGAACTTCTTAAAAATGAAATCATTTCTTTCATGGTTTTGTGAACACAACCTTTCATGGTTGTTCTTCAAGTTTAAATGCAAAAATCTTAAACTTGTTCTTCATTCGTTTCCAGAATCTCAATCTTCAAAAGAAACTGGAAAACAAGGCTTAATGGGTTTGCATTTCGTTTTCAAAAACAAGAAAAACCCTAATCTTCATTAAGACATTTTTGTCTGAATGAAATGGACAAAATTCGAACCATCTTATTGGAAAATCTTTCCACATTAAGATTATTCTTATTTGTTAACATCTTTGGTTGAACTGATAATACAGAAATGGCCTCTGCTGACATTTCTACCGCTGAGAAAACCACTGCTGCTGAGGAATTAGAAATAATCAAGGCTCCTCAAGTCAAGTTCTCTCTGGAAGAACTGGATTGGACCAAGTCTAACAACCTTTATGCGCTTCTCGAGTTTCCTCCTCGAAAGCAAGCCACACATCTGAATGATGCTGTGAGCTTCCTGAAAAATTGTTGTATCTCAACAGCCCTGACCATAACACCTCCTATAAGTCAGCTATTACTATCCCAGTTCTGGTACTCTGCCAGACACTCTCAGTTACCATCCGCCAAAGATCCCTAAAAAACAATCGACTGCATCCTCAGCGATACTGAATATGGCACAATAAAGATCACCTCTGCCATAATTCGCAAAACCCTGAACCTTCCCACTGCTACAAAGGAAAACCCTTCGTTCCTCTCCCTGACCACAAGAAACACTCCGATAAGGAAGCCATCATTGCATTCTTCGATGCAATGGGCTACGTATGGGAAACTGGAAGGGACAAGAAGCCTGAGAAGAAGCTGACCCTAATCAAGAAATCGAAAATGTCCAACGAGATGAACTTCATCTTCGCTCATTTAATCAGCTGCATGACTGCAAAGACCGGCTCCTCTGACCAAGCCGCTCAACCTCAGCAAGCAATGGGGTACGCACTGCTGAAAGGTCTACACATAGACTGGGTATCAATAATCTATGAGGACTTGGTGCAACAAGTAGACTCTGCCGCTGACAGACCTCCATGGGTTCCATACCCAAGATTCATCAGCGCCGTCTTCCAGACAGGCCTGAAGAACAACTACCCGCAAGAGGGTGACCTGAAACTCTCTTAGGTTGGCCCTAAGGTACTCGACTTCAAACCGGTGGAAAACGAGGTACGTCTTTCTACCCTCTTAACTCTTCTAAACCCTACTTCTTCTGCTTCTGTGGCTACTTCAGCGACAATACCCCTCGCTGATACCCAGGCCACAAAATCCTCTCCTTCAAAGAAAAGGAAACACTCCACTACCCAACTTAGTTCCAAAAGAACTAAGATAACCAAGGAGCAACCCCATCAATCTCTTGCTGAAGACTCCTCAGCTCATCTTGAAGAACTGAAGGAACGTTCAGTGGTACGCTCTGCCACACCTGAACAAGCCATCCATTCCATCCCAACTTTAGCGTCTCTAAACGCCGAGGTTACAAACTTGGAACCTACCCAACCTCCTCCAGTCTCTCAAAAGACTGAAGAAGCGATTCTCAGCGGATCCAACGCTGAACTCCGCACCCAACCTCCTTTCTCAACCTTCGCTTCTCCCTCTACTCTATTGAACTCTCCTCCAGTTATCACTGGAGCTGCCGTCATTCCTCCGGAAGCTAAAGATGACACTTTCCAAGGAATGATGACGACATGACCTGCAGAACTGACCGTGCGTCAACGTACTCTCACTGACGACATGGAACTATTTTCAGGACATCGTGATTTCGATGAATTCACCAATCCTCCTGCAGGTAAACACCAACCCATATACACTGTAACTAAACCCCAAACTTCTGAGCTTTCCTCTGTTCACAAGTTCTTATATGTTACAGGTCCTAATTTGGGAGATATCAACGATTCTCTGAAGAACTTGGAGACAAAGCTGACAGGTCTCACCACCATTCTTTCCGACAACTCTACAGCTGTAACAAACGCTGGAGAGAATCTCAACAAACTTACAACGGTGGTGGAAAAGAAAGCCTCCACAAATGATTTGGAGAAGGTTGATAAAACTCTCAGCGACTTCGCCAAAGTACTCGCTGACATCTACCCAGACTACCTCTCTATCAAGACTTCAGTTTCATCCATGTCCAGCGAAGTCACAACGCTGAAGACATCGGGAAAACTCGAGGGAGACGTGCCCGCTGTAAAGACTAACGTGAGCTCACTAACGACTAACTTAAGCTATGAAAAGACTGACGTTGGTTTGATGAAAACTATGATGCACCCTGAACCTGAAAATTTTTCTGCGGCGGATCGTACTGAGCTTCGGAAAATCAATCCTGCTATTTCTAACCTAGAAAACAGATTAGCAGCGATTGAAGTTTGTGTGGGGATCCCTGGCCCAGAAGACAGGGAACCCAAAACAGCTGCTGAGTCAACACATTCCTCCCCCATTCATCATGAAGAAGTGGGGGAGAAGAAGAACTCTGAAGACCTTCTCCACGATGAATCTATCGAGGAGGAGAAGACTCAAGACCTCACTCTTGCTGAAGAGAGTGAGAAAACAGCTGAAGAAACTGCCGCTGGACCTCAGGGAGATGAACACCCTGAGGGAACCCAGAAGCTTACCTCTGTATCTGAGGGGGAGCAACTCGAAGAAGAAGCTGAAGAATCTGAAGTCGTCGGCATCTCTGAAGATGAACCATAATCCAGTGATAAGGGTGATGATGACGATGATGATGATGATGACTCCTTCATTGTCAAACCTGCTCAAAGGACGATAGCTCTTAAAGGGATCGTAATAAAAGAATCCACAGGAAAAGGCGTCGCTAAAGACGATGACAATCTGGCGATCTTGCTTGAAAATCCGGTTTGTCAGGTACACTAAATATTCCTTACTCCATCCCTCCTCTATCTATACACTATCGGTTCTTCTCTCCACAAGCCTATACACTTAAACAAATTTCCTTTCTCTGATTCTACCCAAGTTCTTACTCGTAAGATCGCTGCGTTTCAGCTAGTCCTCTCCCCTGTTTGAGGATATCGCTGAAGTTCATAAAGCTGCGACTTCACCAATAATTCCCGCTCCCATCGCTGAAGAAATAATCCCAGTCTTGGATTTGATCTCTGAGACTGATGAACCTGAAGAACAGATGCTCGCTCATTCAAGTAGACCTTCCTTGGTTCCTCAAAAACCAAGTGAAGATGATCAGAAAAGAAGAGAAGAGATAATAAAGCAGTTCGAAGATCAACGAATAATTCTGAAGCGTGATCAACTTCCTTCCGTTCCTCCAAAGTTCAAACTTTCTAAAAAGGAATACAAGGATCACCTCAGAGCTGAACGTCTACTCGCTGAAAGAAGAGAAGTTGAAGAAAAAGACAGAGAACTCGCCATCCAGCTTTCTCGACAATCAATGAAAGACCCCAAGCTGAAAAGAGCTCCAATTGAAGTTCAACGTCAGCTCTGGGAAGACGCCAAGAAGATCACTGAAGAAAAGAGAACTGTGTCTCAGTCTACTTTAGCCTGGTGCAAAGAAAAGGTACACTTCAGATTCTCTCCTGCCAGAATCAACAAGGTACTCATCACTGGAAGATCAACCCTCAAAGTTTCAATCGCTGAAATCGAGATATTCAGAGAGAATGATCAGTACGAAAAATTCTATGCTGAAGCAATCACGCAGTACGGTCTCTCTGAATGGTTGGAGATCAGATTAGCCATACAGAAGTCTCAGTCTAAGTACAAAGAATATTTTGAAAAGATGATAAACAAGCAGATCGACATGGTCTATTCTTGTGTGGATATTCCTCCTCTCGAAAGTCAGAAAAGAAAGGCCTCAGCGAAGAAGAAGTCTAAATCTTCAAATGATGGTCCTGTCATACGAAACGAAATAGGTATTGGTTTTTCTATGGCTGAAGTCCTTGGTCCAGATCCTGATATTTCTGGACTTAACACATCTCTTCCTCTTGGTGAGACTTTCATGCCTGGGAAAGTCATAAGCGAACCCTACGGGATATTCTTCATTGACTATGATGGACGAAAGCGTTTTCAACGTATCTCTGAACTTCCCATCACTCCCATCGAACAGCTAAAAGATCTTATCTACTGGTGTGACTTCAGGAACGACCTTCAGGCAAGACATCTGAAACCCTTGATTTTTGAAGAAGCGCTGAACAAAAGAAATCAAGGTGTAACTATTCCTGACTGGATGATTCCCACATCAAAGACCCTTGATGAACTTCTCATTAAGGAAGAACCATTATAAGCTGATATGATCGCCTAATTCTCTATTGTATCAGTTATTCTTTTGTACTTGTAATTTATTTCGCTTGTACTTGTAATCTTTCCATTTCCCTTTGTAACCTGATTCAAAGTTTTAAAGAAAGATTTCAGCGAAAGTACTTTACTCCATCAGTACAGAAAAGATCCCAGAAAACAGTAAAAGGGACAAATATTTTATGAGTTCTTTTTATCCTTATGTTTTCATTAAATAGCAATTTTCTTTGTTGCTATGTCATAATCAAATAGGGGGAGATTGTTGATCCAAACCCTCAGTGATTTGATAATGACCCTCTCTTATATACTTAGTGAAAATTGTAAGTAAACAATATGTATTATAGTTTCACTATCGCTGATAAGTACTAAGATCTTACAGTACCACTGATAGGAACTCTCGCTCTTTAGATTAAACATTCAGCGAACACTGTTCACCATAAATGCTCTGAGTCTGTTCAGTCCTTATGGTGATCGCTGATAAATTAGTTGTTTACTTATGATCTCTGAAGACAAGTTTCACGTCAACATAGGTTCTACGCTGAAGTCGAAGATCAAGCTCAAGAACCAGCGACAAGTCTCCTAATGAACTGATGCGGATCAACGAAGACTCAGATTTGTCTACTCAACGTGAAGTATCAAGTACAAGACTTCAGCTATCGCTGAACTTCATCATTCGCTGATAAGCAATATGATAAAACTCTGATTCAATGAAAGTTGATCATGAAGTCCTCCGTACAAAGTACTTTTGTCTTAACCACCCTTGCACGACTCCGTACGAGATGTTAGAAAAAGAACATCCTTATTGTCTGAAATCGTACAACCACTCTGATACTACACTGTTCATTCATGCGGCTACTAAGATTGTCAATAAAGGTCAATGACATGCAACCAACCAGTTGATGACACGTGTAAAGTGTAAACTGACATGCATTAAATGCATGCAATATATAAGAAGACGAACTCACTTCATTTTGAAGTAACTTGCTAACTCTGGACAAGTTCATCCTTCTTATCTTGATATAGGTTATTATTAGTAATCTCCTTATCTTTCTTAGTGCAAGAAACCTTAGTGTTCCAACTTGTTTAGATTTAGGTTTATCCTTAATCTTGTTCCACAACAAGCTGTAAATTGTTAATGATTTTACAATAAACAATTTAGAAAAGTAAAACTTGTGTGTTTGTATTCCACCCCCCCCCTTCTACAAACTTTTATAGGCCTTCGGGACCAACACATAGGTAGTTCGTTGGGGCTTGGACCAAAAGCATTGAGTGGAGTGGCAGAAGATGCCGTGGCCTCTTTGATTGCATCCTTGACAGAGTTGTTGATCATCTCTGTCAAGGTTCTGATGTTTGAGTCAGAGAGGAGAATGGAAGGCATTGGTAGAGTTATGTTCATTGCCGCTGTGTGATTCTCTGCCATGGTTCTTATTAGATCAGCAATCTTGTTAGTTCCAGATCCGTGCAACAATAAATTTCAACTGGTCATCTCTGATTAGCTTTCAATATTGAGAGAATTACAATGAAAGTGTTGGAAAGCAAATGAGACAACTAGCCTATTTTTCTAAGGCTAGATTGCTTTATATATGTCGGGTCCGTGGTTAACAAGCCCATGGCCCGTTCACTAATAAGGCTCAAATTAAACAATTATAATTTAAACCATGAACTTTAAATCAACATAAAACGACCCTAACAATCTCCCCCTTTGATTTGAAGTTCGATTTGGCGCCAGTTCTCGACATATCTTTTTCGTAGTGCGAAGTGAATCTCGAACCATCTGATACCATGGCGATAGTCGATGCGTTCTTCAACCATTTCCATGGCATTCTGAGCAGTTATTTCATTCGGACTAGGAACATACGAAACCCTTGGATTTTCAGACTCGTGCTGAATGATCTTTCGAAGAGCATCTCGAACTTTGTAGAGCGTGCCGTCGCATAATCTTTCTACCTGACTGAACCACAGAAATCTTTTCTCTTTCTGTTCATTGATGAAGATGATCCCAAATTCTGGTTCTAGAAGCATAACGTTCTCGGGATACATATTCAACTCAGGAGCTTGCAGATTCGGCTTGATCAGATTTACCTTCTTCGCCCTGTTCTTGATAGCCATTTGGAAGTCCGTTAGATAAGACATCATAATTGTGCGGACCAGGAATCGACGAACAACTTCGAGCGCCTTTGTAACGGGAAGCGGTGGGATAGTTCTTGAATGTAGGTCTTTCAGAATCGCCAGGAAGTCAAACGGTCGGAGGTTCTGGAAGTCGGCTTCAGATAATTTCCATTCGTTCCCATCTTCACGTCGGATATTGAATACATGATAGACAATTTTCATCATACGGCTTGACTGGATATTGATTACCTCTGTGATCTGATGCTTGGTTCTGACTTGGCTGACTGGAAGACACCGCTTCATTGCGCAGATGTATCGGCGTTGGTATTCGGGACTGTAGTTGTAAATGCCCAGGCAGAAGGTCGGCTCAATCTGGCGTAGCTTGTGTACAAACAACTTCTTCAGGGTTTCCTCCAGATGAGGGATAAGTACAATGATCTTCTCCCAACGGATTTGTTGTTGAGGGGGAGGAGGAAGATCAGTAGCTGTCTGTTATTGAAGAGGGGATGTCGGAATGTCGGCAGTAGTAGTTTCAGGTCTTGCTGAAGTTCCGGTGGGTTGAGCATAGTGAACGGAAGAAGTACCATAAAAATTCTGTAGCAGGAACTGATCATAATCAATATTTTCATCGGCATCAGTAGGGAAAACCAAGTTAACCTGGAGATTTGCGGCACTGGCGGCTTTTTCATACCTTGCATCTTCGGTCTTCGGGTTAGCTTCGCAGTCTGGATCGATCATATCCAGTAACGGTTTGTCTGATGAATCAAAGTCGAACAGTTCATGTGTTGAACCCTCGAGCTTTTCAACCATCGGGTCTTCATCATCTGATATGTCCATATCGATTACCATCTCGGCTAATGGCAACTCGGCTTCAGGTTGGGCGTCGGTTGTTGTTGCCGCAGTTGCTGGTTCTAGATGAACCACGGTTGTCGTTTCGGCAAGGATAGGGGCGGTCTCGGTAGGTCTTTGTCGTTTCTCCCCCTCACGGTGATCAGGATCATCCTGGTCATCGTGCTTGCGCTTCAGACCGTCTGCTTGACTCTTACAAGTATCTTCGAGGGAAAGGACTCTCTCGGACGGCGTTGTGAGCGCTTGGTTGTAGTCCTTGAGAGTCGAGTCAATTGCGTCCAGGGGATTGGTAATAGATGATGAAGGAGCAGTGACCTGAGTTTTCAGAACGGAGACCAGGTCTGCTTCAGTTGAGGCATCAGATTCAGATTGCTGGAGTAGCTGAGCCAAAAGCATCGTCTTCAGAGTGTCCACCGAATAGATTGGCTGAACCAATGTCGATGGAGGTGTAGGTGCGGTTTCAGCTTCGACGATCTTTGCTTTGCCTTTGATTATTTTGGCGAGATCGGCGGCGACATGCTGCTCCATTGCCTCGCGGACAACCTTAAGGGTGCTGTCCAGGGACCCTTGCGACACAAAGTCCGGGTGAGTAACTCCGGGATCACTTAGATTACCCGTTGAGACGTCTACCTGAGAGGCAGAGCCACCTACGTTCACAGCTGGCATGTCGGTAGCTTTGGTAGGATTTCCCTCTGATCCTCGTGTGCCACCTAAAGGTGACGACACTACGGTGGTTCCGGTCGAGTCACAAAGAATCTCGACTTGGTGTTGCTCCTCTTGTGTCCTAGCCAAAGGATTTTTAATAGCAAATGGCTCTAGACTCGATTGTGCACGAAATGAAGTCGCGACCGGGGGCTGCTGGTCGCTAATTTCAACACCAGCACTCTCCGAATGAGAGACTAGTGGAAGTTGTGCTATATCCCCGTGAGAAACTGAAACATCCGTCTTTTGAGAGACGGATGAGTGGATAAGGGGGTCGTGCAATTGCTCCGCTGGGTCCACGGAGGCTTCTTCAATACCCCGTCCCAACAAATGAGACGGGATAGCAGATGTGGCTACCTGGATTACACTCGGTTGGGTTCGCGCAGGAGCCTCGTTATCTTTACGGCTCAATCTTTCCTGGTTCGCTTTCGACCTTAATTCCCTCCGTCTTACATGTTCTATGTCCCGGGGAAGGTCCCTCCGGCGTTGGCTGGACCATGGGATTCCCTAACTCTCGTCTATATGTTGGCACACTCGGTGCAGGTAGGGTTTCAGGTATATGACAAAAAATGAAAGATTTTATGCTCCCCCTCAACTCTAGCACAGATATTATCCTGCTCCCCCTCAAAACATGCATGGGTATTGACTTGCTCCCCCTCAAAACATGCATGGATTTAAAAATGAACCTTCTCTAGCTCCCCCTCAAACTGAGCATAGGGATGACTTTACTCCCCCTCAGAATGTGCGCGTAGAGGAAATGCACACGGGAATGTCCACACACAAAAAACTTTTTCGAACATTTAAAGAAAAACGTGTGTGACACTCCCCCTCAATAGTAGAGTAAACTTACCTGATGGTTGATCATGCTCCCCCTAAATACATGAGCAGGTCGTCAAAGCACAGGTATAGACAAACCTCGCGTCTTCGTAATATAGTTCCTTGTAGATCGTGAGCAGCTCCCTCCTTCCGGTCATGTGTGTGGAGCATCCACAGTCTGAGTATCACACATGACCGTCCTGCAAAACAAGTTTAGCGGACCTTCGGTACCCAGATTTTCCTGGGTCCGGGAGGGTTAGGTTTGGCACCCCTTTGAGGAACTTGCTTTGACACAGCTTTCCCCTTAGGTGTAGGTTTTACACCGTTTGTGGGAACTGTTTTTGGCACATGTTGCCTCTTAGGCGTAGAATTTACACCTTTGGGAGGAACAGTTTTTGTAGCAGGTTGCCTCTTAGGTGCTGGTTTAACCTCAGTAGGAGCAACCCGTTTAGGAATGGGTTTGGTCTCCCGCTGTGGTTTAACCGCTGATTGGTAACCCCGTTTTTGATAGTGTCTTTGCTGGTTATTACGGGGTTTGCGTTTGGGAAATAAATTACACATATGATATGACCCAAACCAATCATTATTCTGAATATCATCAAAATCATTCCAACCACAATTAGAACAACATAAACAATCACGCGATAACTGAATCAATTGATTAAGAGAGTTAAGTTTAATTGGAAAAGAAACTTCAAAATGATTCCAAGCATAATTGTCTTTGTTTATCCTAGAATTAAAGACAGGAGGGAAAGACTTTGATGCAGCATCCTTGACAGGTTCCTTCTTTAGCCACTTTGGTTTTTCTTGTTTAGCGCGACCGGTTTTATCCGAAACAACAGGGACAGTGCGGTCAGTGACTTTTGAAGGAACAGGATTTTTGGCAGGCAATCGCTCGGTCTTTTGCCTCGGCTATGATTTTTTTTGAGAGACAGGCTTAGGTTTGGGAACCGCAATCACAGCTGGGGCCTTGGTGTTAGAACAAGTACCCTTTTCAAAGTTAATCGGTCGATTGACAACGGGGGAGAGAAAATCAGTATGGCTCAGAAGAGGTTTATCGAAAGGGAATGACTCAAACTCTCCCTCCGAATTACCTTCAGAGTTCATATATTCTGAAAAATCAACTTCCGGAATTACAGGACTTGGATCGGTCGAGGAAGGCGAGGAACACCTTGTGCTTGTGTGTTTTGGGGAATTTGGTGCGGAAGCTAATAAAAAACCAGAGTTCAAATTCCTTAAAACACTCTCGTCTTGAGAATCTTGATCGTCTTGTGTTGAAAAAGTTTTTCCTAAGAAAGCTTTACACGAAGACGTGTCCGATGAGCTAGAGGAAAGTTCGGGTGAAATCTTCTTTTCAGATTGGAGTTGGTCAAACTGCTCTTGGAGTTGACCTTTACTCACTTTCTCTTGCATCACTTCTGTTGCCAAAGCGGACAGTTGTGATGTGAGTCGATTGATTTGAAACCGAAGGATCTCCTGTCCCTCATCCGACACAGTTTCGGTTTTGACCGATTTAAGATTCTCAAGTTTTTCAATTAAAGCTTGCTTTTCCATTTGAAAAACTGACCTTTCTTTCTCGAACGACTCCTTCAACTCGACAATCTTTGCTTCCAAGATGAGAGGGGGAACATAGAGTTTAAACTCGTCCGTCTCAGTCTTGGTTGCGGTTGCTTGGACCTCGTCCTTTTTGGAGGAATCCTTGGGCGTAGCAACCTTGTAAGGGTCGAAGTAGTCATTTGAGAGATACTTTTTGTTCTTTTGATAGGAATAATTTAAAGGTTCATAACAAAACGGAAGTTGTATTCCTCGTTTGTGTGCATGCTTATATTCCTCGGTTTCCTCTTCCTTTTCAGGTTCAAGAGGACCAGTTGTTGGTCCCGAAGGCCTATATAAGTTTGTAAAAGGGGGGGGGGGGGGGTGGTTGAATACAAACACACAGATTTTACTTTTCTAAATTGTTTATTGATAAATCATTAACAATTTACAGCTTGTTGCGGAAATAAGATTAAGGATAAACCTAAATCTAAACAAGTTGGAACACTAAGGTTTCTTGCGCTAAGAGAGATAAGGAAATTACTAATAATAACCTATCTTGAGATAAGAGATTGAACTTGTCCAGAGTTAGCAAGTTACTTCAAATGAAGTGGGTTCATCTCTTTATATACTGCATGCATTTAATGCAAGTCAGTATACACTTTACACGTGTCATCAGCTGGTTGGTTGCATGTCATTGACCTTTGTTGACAACCTTAGTAGCCGCATGGATGAACAGTGTAGTGTCAGAGTGGTTGTACGTTTTCAGACAGTCGGAGGTTCTTTTCTGACATTTCGTACGGAGTCGTGCAAGGGTGGTTAAGACAAAAGTATTTTGTACGGAGGACTTCATGATCAGCTTTCGTTGAATCAGAGCTTTATTCATTGCTTATCAGCGAATGATAAAGTTCAGCGATAGCTGAAGTCTTGTACTTGATACTTCACGTTGAGTGGACAAATCTGAGTCTTCGCTGATCCGCATCAGTTCATTAGGAGACTTGTCGCTGGTTCTTGAGCTTGATCTTCGACTTCAGCGTAAAACCTATGTTGACGTGAAACTTGTCTTCAGGGATCATAAGTAAACAACTAACTTATCAGCGATCACCATAATGACTGAACAGACTCAGAGCATTAATGGTGAACAGTGTTCGCTGAATGTTTAATCTAAAGAGCGAGAGTTCCTATCAGCGGTACTGTAAGATCTTAGTACTTATCAGCGATAGTGAAACTCTGATACATATTGTTTACTTACAATTTTCACTAAGTATATAAGAGAGGGTCATTATCAAATCACTGAGGGTTTGGATCAACAATCTCCCCCTATTTGATTATGACATAGCAACAAAGAAAATTGCTATTTAATGAAAACATAAGGATAAAAAGAACTCATAAAATATTTGTCCCTTTTACTGTTTTCTGGGATCTTTTCAGTACTGATGGAGTAAAGTACATTCACTGAAATCTTTCTTTAAAAATATTGAATCAGGTTACAATGGACAATAGAAAGATTGTAAGTACAAGCGAAATAAATTACAAGTACAAAAGGATAACTGATACAATAGAGAAAAAGACGATCATATCAGCTTTCAAAAGGTTCTTCCTTAATGAGAAGTTCATCAAGGGTCTTTTCAGTGGGGATCATCCAGTCAGGAACATTTACTCCTTGATTCTTTAACTTCAGAGCTGCTTCAAAAATCAAGGGCTTCAGGTGTCTAGCTTTGATGTCGCGTCTGACTTCACACCAGTGTACGAGATCTCTGAGTTGTTCGATGGGAGCGATGTTGAGCTCAGAGACACGTTGAAAGTGATGATTTCCATAGTAGTCTAAAAAGAATATACCATAGGGATCACTTACAACTGTGCCAGGAATGAAAGTTTCTCCAGGTGGTAGGGAGGTGTCAAGCATTGATAGATCGGCATCAGGGCCAAGAACTTCAGCACGAGAGAAACCAATACCTGTTTCATTTCGAATGATTGGACCTGAATCAGAGACTTTCTTTTTCTTAGCAGAGACTTTCTTCGGTTGAGGAAGAGTAGGAGGAATATCCACAGCAGATGAAAGCAGGTCGATCTGTTTGTTTAAGATCATCTCGACATGGCTTTTGAACTTTGAGCGCGATCCTGAATGGCTAATTTTGTTTCTAACCATTCAGAGAGACCAAACTTTTCTAAGGTAGCAGCATATAAGGTTTGCTTGGTTTTGTCATCTCTGTAGACATCCACTTCAACAACAGGAACATCAGCGTACAGTCTTCCTCTGATGTTTGCCTTGATTATTTTGGATGGTCTTGATCGATAGGTCAGCATTTGTTTAGCCCATTCCAAAGTCGTATCAGAGACCTTAGTCTTTTCTCTAACGATTTCTTGAGCATCATCCCATAGATGACGTTGAACATCAATGGGAACTCTTTTCAGCTTGGGGTCTTTTATTGATCGTTTTGTAAGCTTGATGGCGTATTCTCTGTCTTTCTCTTCAGCTTCCTTTCTTTCAACGATGAGGCGTTCAGCTCTGAGGTGTTCCTGGTATTCAGCTTTTGAAATTTTGAACTTTGGGTGAACTGAAGGAAGTTGATTACGCTTCAGAATGATTCGCTGATCCTCGAATCGCTTTATCATCTCTTCTCTTCTTTTCTGATCCTCTTCACTTAGCTTTTGAGGAGCCAAGGAAGGTCTATGTTTGTGCGAGAGTAGCTGTTCTTCTGGTTCATCAGTCTCAGAGATCAAATCTAAGACTGGGATTATTTCTTCAGCAGCAGCTGGCTTTATTGGTGAGGTCGCAGTTGTGGAACCTTCAGCGATATCCTCAAACAGGGGAGAGGACTAGCTGAAACACAGTGATCTTACAAGTAAGAACTTGGGTAGAAACAGAGAGAGAGAATTTGTTCAGGTGTATAGGCTAGGGTAGTAGAACTGATAGAGGAGGGATGGAGTAAGGAGATGTTTTAGTGTACCTGACAAACCGGCTTTTCAAGCAAGATCATCAGATTTTCATCTTCAGCGACGCTTTTGCCTTTGCCTTTCTCAGCTCCAGAGGCTGGGGGCGTTGTCTTTGTCCGCTCCCCTGTAGGTTCATTTATTGAGATTCCCTTAAGAGCTTTGATCCTTGGGGCAGGTTTGACGATAAATAAGTCATCGTCATCTTCGTCATCATCATCATAATTCCTTGGAGAGGAGGATGGTTCATCATCTGGGATGTCGACGGCTTCATCATCTTCTGCTTCAGATTCTTCAGCTTCTTCTTCGAGTTGCTCCCCCTCAGATACAGAGGCGAGCTTCTCGGTTCCCTCAGGGTTTTCAACTCCCTAAGGTCCAACGGTGGTTTCTTCAGCATCCTTCTTCTCTCCCCTGATAGATTCATCATGGGAAAGGTCTTCATCGCTTTTATCTTCAGCGCTCTTCTCCCCAAGATGTTCAGCGCTCTTCTCCCCCTCTTTCTCATGATGAGTGGGGGAGGAATGGGCAGACTCTTCAGCTGTGGGAGGTTCTCTGTCTTCTTGGCCAGAGATACCTATACAGCCTTCAATCTTTGCTAATCTGACTTCTAGGCCAGTTATAGCAGGATTGATCTTCTCAAGCTCAGTGCGATCCGCCGCTGTGAAAGTTTCCAATGCAGGGACAGGTGCAGGAGCAGGAGTATTCGCCTTATTCAGCAGTGTCTCGATCATCGTTTTCATCGAACCAACGTCGGTCTTTACAGAACCTAAGTCAGTTTTGACGGTAGACATATCCCCCTCGAGTTGTCCAACCGATGTCTTTAGCGTTGTGACCTCGCTGGACATGGAAGAAACGGAGTTTTTGAGAGAGGTGTAGTCGGTGTAGATATTAGCGAGCACCTTGGCGAAGTCGCTGAGAGTCTTATCAACTTGCTTGATGTCATCTGTGGAAGCCTTCTTCTCCACCACCGTTGTCAGCTTTGTCAAATTCTCTCCAGCGTTTGTTACAGCTGTAGAGTTGTTGGAAAGAGTGGTGGTGAGACCTTTCAGCTTTGTTTCTACGGACTTCAGAGAGGCGTTGATGTCTCCCAAATTAGGACCTGTAATATATAAAAACTTGTGAACAGAGGAAAGCTCGGAAGTTTGGGGTTCAGTCATAGTGTATAGGGTTTTGTGTGTACCTGCAGGAGGGTTTACGAACTCGTCAAAATATCGAGTTCCTGAAAAATGTTCCATGTCATCTTCAAAGGTGCGTTGACGCATGGTTATCTCTGCAGGTCCTGTATTCATCATTCTTGCAGAAGCTTCAGCGATGGCTTCTGGAATGATGGCATCTTCAGTGTTCTTTGGAGGAGAGTCCAAATGAGTGGAGGGAGGAGCGAAGGATAAGAATGGGGTTCGGGTACTGAGTTCAGCGTTGGATTCGCTGAGAATCACTTCATCAGTCTTTTGAGAGACTGAAGGAGGTTGGGTAGGTTCCAAGTTTATAACCTCAGCGTTTAGAGATGCTGAAGTCTGGATGGAAGGGATGGCTTGTACGGGTGTGGCAGAGCGTACCACGAAACTTTCCTTCAGCTCTGCAGAATGAGCTGAGGAGTCTTCAGCAAGAGATTGCTGGGGGTGCTCCTTGGTTTTCTTGATCCTTTTGGAACCAAGTTGGGTAGTTGAATGTTTCCTTTTCTTAGAAGGAGAGGATTTTGTGGCCTGGGTATCAGCGATGGGTATTGTCGCTGAAGGAGCCACAGAAGTCGAAGAAGTAGGGTTGAGAAGAGTGAGAAGGGTAGAAAGACGTACCTCATTTTCGACGGGTTTGAAGTCAAGTACCTTAGGGCCAACCTGAGAGAGTTTCAGGTCACCCTCTTGCGGGTAGCTGTCCTTCAGGCCATATTGAAAGATGGCGCTGATAAATCGGGGGTAAGGAACCCATGCAGGCCTGTCAGCGGCAGAATCTACTCATTGCACTAAGTCATCATAGATAATAGATGCCCAGTCAATGTGTAGACCTTTCAGCATAGCGTATCCCATTGCTTGCTGAGGTTGAGCGGCTTGATCAGAGGAGCCGGTCTTTGCAGTCATGCAACTGATAAGGTGAGCGAAGATGAAGTTCATCTCGCTGGGCATTTTTGACTTCTTGATCAGTGTCAGCTTCTTCTCGGGCTTCTTGTCCCTTCCAGTTTCCCAGATGTAACCCATTGAATCGAGGAAAGCGATGATGGCTTCTTTGTCAGCTTGCTTTTTATGGTCAGGGAATGGAACAAAAGGTTTTTCTTTTGTAGCGTTGGGAAAGGTCAGAGCTTTGCGAATGATGGCAGGTGTGATCTTTATTGTGCCATACTCAGTATCGCTGAGGATACAATCAATTTTTTTGGAGGGGTCTTTGGCGGATGGTAGCTGAGAGTGTCTGGCAGAGTACCAGAACTGGGATAGTAGCAGCTGACTTGCAGGAGGTGTGATGGTCAGGGCTGTTGAAATGCAGCAATTCTTTAGGAAATTTACAGCATCTGTCTGGTGTGTGACTTGCTTTCGAGGAGGAAACTCGAGAAGCGCAGAGAGGTTGTTTATCTTGGTCCAGTCTAGTTGATCCAGAGTGAACTTAACCTGTGGAGCCTTGATGATTTCCACTTCCTCAGAGTCAGTGGAGATGTTCTCAGCGGTAGCATGAATCTTAGAAGTTGCCATTTCTCTGTATTATCAGTTCAACCAAAGATGTTAACAAATAAGAATAATCTTAATGTGGAAAGATTTTCCATTAAGATGGTTCGAATTTTGTCCATTTCATTCAGACGCAAAAGTCTTAATGAAGATTAGGGTTTTTCTTGATTTTTTGAAACGAAATGTAAAACCCATTTATTCTTGTTATCCAGTTTTCTATGAAGAAATAGATTCTGGAAACGAATGAAGAACAAGTTTAAGATTTTTGCATTTAAACTTGAAGAACAACCATGAAATGGTTGTGTTCATAAAACCATGAAAGAGATGATTTCATTTTTAAGAAGTTCTTTTGTTTGATCTTGTTTAAAACAAAGAGAAGATCGAAAACAAGTTATAAGCATTTGAAAAATAAGAACATATTAACCTTGATGTTTGATGAAGAAGATGATGAACAGTTCTTGAAGGTTTAAGAGCACAAATGCAGTAGTAATTTTTTCTTGCGGAGGAAGATTGATCGCGTAAAAGACAAATATAAACCAAGAGTTTGTTTATATAGAGAGTTTAGAGAGAGAAAACCTTGAGCGGGAAAAGATTTTCATCATGACACGGACACGTGTTTGCATTTGATTGGAAGTTTGAACGAGGCGTGCAAACGTGTGTCAGAAAGAAGAACGTGCCGAGGTTTATCCGTTGCAATGACGTCACAACTGTCCTTTCATATTCTTTTAGGATGTCTCTGAGGTTTTGAAAGCTCAGGGACTCTTTTGAAAACATGAAGCACTGAATGAGAAATATCAGTGATGGTTTTAAGAACTTTCAAAATATCGTTGTTAAGGAAGAGATATTCAGCGATGCATTTTGTTTTGAAATCTTGCATTTTCATGCGTTTGTCAGAGAGAGAAAACATACCTTGATATCAGCTTAACCAAGTTTATTTAGAGAGAAGATGATGGTATAGGTTATACAATTTGATTTTATCCTATCGCTGATCAATGTGAACCGCTGAAGAGTTTACCCTTCAAAGTTCAGCATTCCAAGCTCGCTGATGAGAAAGTTGAATCTTGTCTCATCAAGAGGTTTGGTAAATAAATCAGCTAACTGATAATCAGTTGGGATAAAATGAAGTTCTATATAACCATTCATCACATGATCTCTGATAAAATGATATCTGATTTCTATGTGTTTCGTCTTTGAGTGTAGCACTGGATTGTTTGCTATAGCGATGGCACTAGTGCTGTCGCAATAGATTGGAATTTTGGAGAGCTGAAGATCATAGTCTAGTAGCTGATTTCTCATCCACAAGACTTGAGAACAACAGTTTCCAGCAGCTACATATTCAGCTTCAGCTGTGGAAGTGGACACTGAATTTTGCTTCTTACTTGTCCAACTTACCAGCTTTCCACCCAGGAACTGACATCCTCCTGTGGTGCTTTTCCTATCCATTTTGCAACCTGCAAAATCACTATCTGAATAGGCGGTTAGATCGAATCCTGAGTCTTTGGGATACCAAAGGCCTAGATTCGCTGTACCCTTAAGATATCGAAAAATTCGCTTTACAGCTTTCATATGAGATAGCATAGGTTCAGCTTGATATCGTGCACACAAACATGTTGCATACATAATATCGGGTCGGCTAGCTGTCAGATACAAGAAAGAGCCGATCATCCCACGGTACAACGTGACATTAACAGGTATTCTCTTTGAATCCTTGTAAAGTGTCAGCGGTGGTGCCATTGGGGTTTTCATAGCTGAACTATGTGTTAAATCAAATTTCTTCAGCATATCTTTAACATATTTTCCCTGATTTATAAAAGTTCCTTTTTCAGTTTTCTTAATCTGAAGACCAAGGAAATATGTTAGTTCACCCATCATGCTCATTTTATACTCATCTTTCATTCTATCAGCGAAACGAGTACAAAACTCAGGGTTGGTGGAACCAAATATAATGTCATCAACATATATTTGAACTAAAATGATATGACCTTTCACTTTTCTAAAAAATAGAGTTTTGTCAATCTTACCTCGCTCAAAATGTTCAATGTGGAGATAAGTAGAAAGAGTGTCATACCATGCACGAGGAGCTTGCTTCAAGCCATAAAGTGCCTTATCCAGCTTATAAACATAATCTGGACGCTTAGAGTCTGAAAACCCTGGAGGTTGTTCCACATAAACTTCTTCATTCAGCTTTCCATTTAGAAACGCTGACTTAACATCCATCTGATGTACTGTGAAGTTTTTGTGTACAACGTATGCTAAGAAAAGACGAATAGATTCAAGTCTTGCTACTGGAGCAAATGTTTCGTCATAATCTATACCTTCCTCTTGTCTGTATCCCTGAGCAACGAGACGAGCTTTGTTGCGGGTTACAGTACCATGTTCGTCCAACTTGTTTCGATAGACCCATTTAGTGCCTATCACCGTTTTATCAGTTGGTCTTCGAACAAGTTTCCAAACTTTGTTTCTTTCGAATTCAGTCAGCTCTTCTTGCATAGCGCTGACCCAGTTTGGATCTCTGAGGGCATCATCTATTTTCTTTGGTTCAGTTAGAGAAATAAAGTTAACAAATAAACAAATATTACCTGCACTTCTACGAGTCTGAACACCAGCGTTTGGATCACCAAGAATTTGATCGATTGGGTGATTTGCAGTCCATCGCTGAGCAGGAGCATACGTCGCTGACTCAGTCTGAACTGGAGAAACTGAAGATGAGGCTTCAGCTACTTCTGGAGTATCAGCTAAGAGAGGAATACTTGCATTTGTCATTTCATTCACTGATTGCTGAGAAATAGATGGAGTGTCTGAAGCATTTGGTTCAGCAACGGGTATAGTGTTTATAGGAACAGCTGAGATCCATGATGTTTCAGCTTCACTATTCTGTACGTTTGGAATGATAGTAGGACCATCATTTTCTACGGTGTGAGCATGAGGAGTGGGAAGTTCTTCTGAATCACCAAGATGAGAAAACATCCATTGATTCAGTTCTTCAGTATCAGCGGACGGTTTAGAGTTCGCTGAACGGGATTCGTCAAACATGACGTGAATAGTTTCTTCTACAGTTTGTCTTCTTCTATTGAAGACTCTGAAGGCTTTGGAAACTGAGGAGTATCCAAGAAAGATTTCATCATCAGCCTTAGGATCAAACTTTCCAAGGGCATCTCTGTTGTTCAGTATGAAACACTGACATCCAAAGATGTGAAGAAAGCTGATTGAAGGCTTTCTCACATGAAAGAGTTCATAGACTGTCTTTTTGAATCTTTTAACTATCAGCGACCTGTTTTGCGTAAAACAAGCAGTGTTGACAACTTCTGCCCAAAACGGAGTAGGCAGGTGAGAATCGCTGAGCATTGAACGTGCAGCTTCAATAATTGTTCTATTTCTTCTTTCAGCGACTCCATTTTGTTGCGGTGTTCTCACTAACGAAAAGTTGTGAGAAATACCCTTACTCTCAAGGAAGGAATCAAGAGAACTGTTTTTGAATTCAGTTCCATGATCACTCCTTATAGAGCGAACAGTCATATTGTTCAGGGTTTCCATCTTCCGAAAAAAGGTGATGAGTTCTTCAGGGGTGTCACTCTTAGAACGGAGAAACATTACCCATGTGTAACGAGAGAATTCATCAACTATGACCAGCGTATATTTCTTTCCAGCGATGGATTGTTTGTTAACAGGGCCAAACAAATCCATATGGAGTAGTTGTAGAGGAGATGACACTAAGGAGACTTGCTTTGACTTAAAGCTTGCCTTGGTCTGCTTCCCTTTTTCACACGCTGAACATAAAGACTCTTTGGCGTATGAATGCTGAGGTAGACCAGTGACTAACTCTTTTGAAGAAAGAGTATTCAGTGTCTTGAAATTTAGATGAGATAGCCTCTTATGCCATAGCCAGTTGACATCAGAAGATGCCTTTGAGAAGAAACAGGAGTTCTCAGTGGTTGTTGAGTCCATGTTTATAACATAAACATTTTCCAAACGATAACCGCTGAGAGCTGTCTTCTCCTTTTTGTCAGTGACAAAGCAGGATTCCTTAGTGAAAATCACTTTGTTATCCATGTCGCAAAGCTGACTTATGCTTAGAAGATCATGCTTCAGCCCTTCAACATATGCGACTCTTCTGAAGGAGGTTGTACCATTTGATAGTACACCATACCCTCGGGTATGTCCTTTTCCATTTCCACCGAAAGTCACAGAGGGACCCTTCTCTTCCTTGTATTCAGCGAGCAGGTTTTTCTTTCCAGTCATGTGTCTAGAGCATCCGCTATCGAGATACCAGATACCCTTCTTAACCTGAAATACAAAAAGAGATTAATTTTCCTTGGGTACCCACTTAACCATGTATACACATTTGTCAGTGGAGCTAGTTGGAATAGAAGGTTCAGCGGTCTTTGCAGCATTTGAAGATTCAGCTTTGTCTTTCTTCACTTTGGTTAATTTCTTAACCTCAGTGGTAGGAGTCACCTTGACCTGAATTGCAACAGGGTTGGTCTTCTTTGCCTTGGGGGCAATCTTCACCTTAGCTATCTTTTCAGCTTTGGTGGCTGTGGGGCACTTACTAGAAATATGATTGGTAAGTCCACAGTGATAACATTTCCTATAACTAAAAGTAGTTTTAGGACCATTTGTATGCTGAGCTTTTAATCTTGAATTAGAAGTGCCAGCACCAAGTAAACTATTGGCTTTAGAAATGGGACGAACATTCAGTTCTTCAGGTTTCTTACCAAGGACATCCACTCTGAGTCTAGGAGTAGATCGCTGAATAGATCCACGCTGAATATATCCAGAGATCTGATTTCTAGAACCAGAGGGGTAGGTCACTGAAGCTTTGGAGGCATTCAGCTTAGGTACTAAGGTACCCTTATGAGGATTTTGGTAAATAACAATTCCTTTACCTTTGTCTTTAGAGACAGAGGTAGGTTTTGAATAAACCATTTTCTCCTTGCCTTTTGAGGAGGTAGGAGTTTCCTCAGGGATTGGTGTAATGGACGAGGAGCACTGAGAAGATAAGGTACCAGCGACTGAGGATACGAACGTTCCAAATTTAAGCATTGAACGCTCAGTGGTTGGTTTTGGAGTATCATATTTGTAACCCAAACCACGTTTATCACTCAGGGGAATCTGAGACTTTATTATTTCAGTGATCTTTGTTGAAGAACTACACCATCCTTCAACAGTAGCTTTTTCAGCTTTTAATGCAGCGATAGCTTCTGCTCGTTCGATTTTGACTAGCTGATTTAAATATACTTGATCTTTGAAATCTTCTTCAATTTTAGAAAGCTTTTCTATTTGAAGGTGACAGTTTTTCAGTTGTTCAGCGAGATCAAGGTTTTGGTTTTCAACCACAGTTTTGCCGTTCATGGCTTCGTATAAACTTCTAGTCAATAGATCGATCTTACGGAGACTATCAGCTTCATCAATATTTGCAATATTGGTAAAGAAAGAAGGCGATACCTGAATAGCAGAGGTTGAAGTGGAGGGAATGTCTAAACTTTCTTCCTCATCTTCAATCTTAGCCATAAGGCAGAGAATGGCTTCATCATCTTCAGAGTCAGATGATGATTCTTCTTTATCAGATTCAGCCCAATCATAGTTGGCCATAAAACCTTTGCCTTTCTTCTTAAAGCTTTTCAGCTTTGCATACTTTTCTTTCAGCTTTGCATACTTTTCTTTCAGCTTTGAATATTTGTCATCTTTATTCCTTGGAACAAAGGGTTTCTTTGGGAAAGCTGAAGGTCTAGTGACTTTCTTTGACCTGCACTCATTAGCGAAATGACCTGTCTTTTCGCAGTTGAAACAAGTAGCAGTAGCCTTATCAACAAAAGCTGATGATCTAGGCTTGTCAGTTATGGAAAGAGGTTTGTTCTTTCTAAACATCTTCTTTTTGGCGAATCTCCTGAACTTTTTAGTTAGGAGAGCCAAAGATTCATCATCATCTGAAGAATCAGAATCTGATGACCTTTCAGAGTTACTTTCTAACTCAGTGATAGTGACCAAGGGTCGCTGAGTAGAAGGTTCCTCTGAGATTAAAGCAACAGGGGTGCTTTTGGAATCTTTTACAAGATTCTTTTTAAGATGGCTAGATTGCTCATGATTCAGCAATGTACCATATAAGGTTGAAAGGGTCATAGATTTTAGATCCTTTGACAGCTTGAGACACATGGAATAATTGTCCCAGCTTTCAGGTAAACATTCTAGAAACTTTGTCAGTACTTCAAAGTTAGAATATTCCTTACCAACAGTTTTTAGATCTATAATTAAGCAATTAAAACGTTGGTGAACTTCAGGGAGAGTTTCATTCTTACCAGAAATGAAGCTTTCGTATTGTCTTACCAGGTTGATTTTTCTTGAATACTGGACTTCAGACGTTCCTTCATACTGAACACATATTGTGTCCCACATGGCTTTTGATGTTTTCAGATTCATGACGGAATGGTAGACTTCGTCAGGAAGAGCCATGGAAAGTATGGATCTGTCTTTTGTATCTATAGCCACTTTCTTCTTATCTTCATCGGTCCACTGAAAGATTTCTTTAGGGACCAGCCTTTCAGGAATAGCAGGTCTATTCTCAGCGGCTGGAACTGCAGCATCAATTCTTACAGGGATGAATGGACCATTCTCGAGATAGTAAGGCATAGTAGGGTCTACACCTTCTAAGAAGAGTATCATCCTATTTTTCCATAAGTTGAAGTTATCTTTGGAAAATCTAGGGGGTTTTGCAAGAGAACCATTGTCTATATAATTTGTGTTTGTGTTGGTGGCCATTTTCAGATAATAGCAAGGAAGAGAAATATCTTAGATTAGATCTTGTTTATGAGATTAAACAAATCTGCTCTGATACCACTTGTTGGTCCCGAAGGCCTATACAAGTTTGTAGAAGGGGGGGGGTTGAATACAAACACACAGATTTTACTTTTCTAAATTGTTTATTGATAAATCATTAACAATTTACAGCTTGTTGCGGAAATAAGATTAAGGATAAACCTAAATCTAAACAAGTTGGAACACTAAGGTTTCTTGCACTAAGAGAGATAAGGAAATTACTAATAATAACCTATCTTGAGATAAGAGATTGAACTTGTCCAGAGTTAGCAAGTTACTTCAAATGAAGTGGGTTCATCTCTTTATATACTGCATGCATTTAATGCAAGTCAGTATACACTTTACACGTGTCATCAGCTGGTTGGTTGCATGTCATTGACCTTTGTTGACAACCTTAGTAGCCGCATGGAGGAACAGTGTAGTGTCAGAGTGGTTGTACGTTTTCAGACAGTCGGAGGTTCTTTTCTGACATTTCGTACGGAGTCGTGCAAGGGTGGTTAAGACAAAAGTATTTTGTAAGGAGGACTTCATGATCAGCTTTCGTTGAATCAGAGCTTTATTCATTGCTTATCAGCGAATGATAAAGTTCAGCGATAGCTGAAGTCTTGTACTTGATACTTCACGTTGAGTGGACAAATATGAGTCTTCGCTGATCCGCATCAGTTCATTAGGAGACTTGTCGCTGGTTCTTGAGCTTGATCTTCGACTTCAGCGTAGAACCTATGTTGACGTGAAACTTGTCTTCAGGGATCATAAGTAAACAACTAACTTATCAGCGATCACCATAATGACTGAACAGACTCATAGCATTAATGGTGAACAGTGTTCGCTGAATGTTTAATCTAAAGAGCGAGAGTTCCTATCAGCGGTACTGTAAGATCTTAGTACTTATCAGCGATAGTGAAACTCTGATACATATTGTTTACTTACAATTTTCACTAAGTATATAAGAGAGGGTCATTATCAAATCACTGAGGGTTTGGATCAACACCAGTCCATTGAATGGCATATTCCGGATACTTTTTATCTAAACCAAGACAAGCAAAATCATACAAAGTTGGTGTAAACCATCTTCCCTTTTTCAAATAATGTGGGTTATCATATCCGATACCCCATTCTTTGTTAAAGTACGTGAACTCTTTGGGTTTATTCAGAAAGATGGTTTGATCAGTTTGACCCCTTTTGTGGAGTTTTGTTTCAAGATCAAGAATTTTAGCAACAAACTCCTTGTGCTGAATCTGAAGAGAGGAACATTGATAAACAATTTCTTCTTTCTCATTCATGCACTGATCAAACTGAGACTGAAGATCAGATAATTTGGCCCTTAAGTCTTTAGGTGCTATTGAAAGATTTTTGCATTTCTCCTTTAAAATAGCATTTTCAGACTTATATTTTTCTGTTATTCACGTTTGAATATCTAGCTTTTCGGTTAGTGATCTAATCTCAAGCTTTTGTTCTTTAGTGGTGGCCTTAAAGGAATTTGCCTGATCAGTAAGTGATTGCATTTGATTCATGAAATCTAGTTGGATAGAATCACATACCTGGCTTGTCGTTGCCTTTTCTTCGTCAGCTGGAGACATCTTCAGTTGCACCGAAGTGATCGTCGGACGATGGTTCGATTCAAAGTGAAACTGTATCAAGGATACTTAAATGTCCCCTCCTGCGACTTAGCACGGGGGTCCCGCTAAGGTTATCGGGTGGCTCTGAGTTACCGGAAAAACTAGTTTTCGAATGATAAATTAAGCACAAACTTACCGGATGGAAAGAGTTTCCGGATGAGATTCTTTCCGGATGCAATGGGTTTCCGGGTAAAATCAATATAACCGGAAACTTCGGGTTATCCGGACAAAATAGGTTACCGGAAACGTTAGTTATCCGGACAAACTATTTTACCGGGAACTTTGGGTTTCCGGAACAAATATACCCGGAGAGTATGGAATTCGAAGACTTACCCGGAAAGTTTTGACGTACCCGGATAGATTTGAATGCGATTGTCCGGAAAGGTCTGCGGTTATCCGGAAACGGCGGCTAGAGTGATAAACTCGATTGGGAATCGATTAGGGTTGCTTAAAATCGTTACTGAAAGGTTAGGAACTCGACCAAACACAAAAATAACACTACCCAAATTGATTTTGAAGCAAAAACAACAAGTTTTGATGATTAAAAATATGATTTTTCTCAAGAACACACTCAAAACTCTTGATCTTAATTTGCTTAGAAACACACTCAAACGATCGAATTAGAGCACGAAAATTTGCAGAATCACTAAGAGTAATGATGCTAACAATACCCAATAAGCGAAATCGATGTAGTCTGTCTGCTCTGATACCAATTGTTAGTTCCAGATCCGTGCAACAATAATGAAATCAAACAAGTAAACAATGAAGCATACGATTTCAACTGGTCATCTCTGATTAGCTTTCAATATTGAGAGAATTACAACGAAAGTGTAGGAAAGCAAATGAGACAACTAGCCTATTTTTCTAAGGATAGATTTCTTTATATATGTCGGGTCCGTGGTTAACAAGCCCACGGCCCGTTCACTAATAAGGCTCAAATTAAACAATTACAATTTAAACCCTGAACTTTAAATCAACATAAAACGACCCTAACAGATCTCTGTTGTCAACTTTGTTGTCTCCGCTGCTCTGGCCCTTTCAGAATCAACAAACTTCTTAGAAGTCTCTGCATATTTCCTTGTAATCTGTTGCACCTATTCTTTGAGAGAAACATTCTCCTTGCGGATCAGCTCCTCTTTGCCATCATTGATAAGTTTATACTCATTCAAGGAGTTGCTAATACTGTCACATAAGCTTTTGAGCTTTGCTATGGTGACAGTGTCAGCGGGGGTAACCTTGGTTCCAACACATGGATCCAAGTCAACCTCGAGCTCAGAGGGGCCTCTTTCAAGAGTTGTTTGGATGTTGGCTCTTGGAGGACTTCCACCCGATCCTTGATGTTCCTTTTCAGGGGATATATCTCTCGGCGTTCTGATCAGAGTTTCCTCTTCCATCTCAGGTTCTGATGAAGGAAATCTGATGTTTTGAGAGGACCTGGGATCAAGACAGGTCTTCCCTTATGATACTAAGTCATCCCACTGCCCCTGAGTTGGGCAGAGCCTACGCGAGATTCGAAAGATCTCAGGGCTAGTTTGTGTCAAATCTATGCAAGCCACAGAGGCTTCAGCGTGTGTTGGTGACCTATTGATGTCCTGGAACGATGGGACATCAGTACAAAAAATGGATTCCCCAGTTTCGTGCATACCAGAGGCGTGAAGAGTTGCCTCTGGTGGTTCAAGCTAGTTTGGGTTCGAGGTGTGCACCTCTATTTCAATATCCATTTGGTCTTGATCACCAAGGATAGGTTGTGTGATAGCACTGGGAGATGGGCTAGGGAAACGCACATGTGTGTTCATACGAACATCTTGTTCTATTCTCACATTTCCCTCGGCACCTAGGGATTTAGAAGACTCAGATGTCTCTCCCTCACTCTCCTCTTCCTCAATACTGCCAGAGGAGGACGAACTCTCTGCCACCTCCTCTGCAGTTTCCCTTTCTTCCTCTTGGACAACTTCCATAGGGGATGATTTGTCCACTACTTCCTCCTCCTCATGATTTGCAGAGGAAGACCCCACTTCGGGTACTCTCACCTCTGGTCTTTGTACTTCTTCCTCTTCTCTCACAACACTCACAGACTCTAGACAAGACTCAGGACCTAAGTATGTTGGGGATCTCACCTCAGGTTCTTGAGGTAGAGCAGCATGATTATAGTTTTAGAGAGAGATGTGGGTTGGACTTATCAGAGAGAGCATAGTTCTTGGGATCCTTCTGGTGTTAGGATACTCACCTGTGGTTGTTGGGCTGAATCTGGACATTACCCATACAGGAGTTGGATTGCCCTGTTGAACTAGTTGTAGAGTTGGGAATGCTTCTCTGATGACAAGGCTTATGAATCTTGGAAATCTGATGTGCTTCAGATTCCTGTGTACTCCCACAACACCTCCTCTCGCCAGAGTCGATGTCTTGGTGTTTACTGCGGATATAATCTCTTTGTAGAGGATTTTGGCATAATCATAATGACTGTGGAAGTACAAACCATACATGATTTGTAGAATTTCAGTGCTGGCTTGGTCTTGACTTCCACTCTTGCAGGTTAGGGTTCTGTTGAGTGTGGAGAACATGAAGTTCCACACAAGGGGTAGATTTCCTCTTTTAAAATCTCTAATCTTGGTTAGGGTTTTGTTGTAGCCCAAGAAACTAACAAACTCAAGAAGAACATGAGCCTTTGGGGGTTTCTCATATGCAGGAATACCCAACTGTCGAGTGGTCTGCATTCCAAAGATTCTTCTGAAGGTTTTATCGATAATGCGAACCGTTCCTGCTCCTCCTTGTCTTCCTGAATCAACGTTCCCAAATGATCCCCTTTCTCTTTGGAATGTACTGGCATGTAGTCCACCATTGTTGGATATAAATCTCTGGAAGATCATCGTCGAACATTGTAACGGCTTGAAAGATTTCAGAGTTCCTAAAGAACTCTACAAACACGTGATAGATGGGTAAATATTTTGCTGGATTGGCATCGAATCTGTAGTTGTTATCTACAAACTCGTAAGGTTGGATCACTATATGATCTACAGGTACTATTCTGCTCGATTCCGCCGAGTTTGCTTGTTCTGCCATTGTTGCAGGTTTCTGGGATTTGAAGAACACAAGGATATTTGAAGAAAGGATGGAAGGTTTGCATACTTAGAAGTCATAATGGGTCAAAGGAATGGGTATTTATACTCGAAATATCTGGTTGGATAACCATCGTAGGTACTGTAGGTACTTGAGTGTCAGATAGTGGAACGACCTCTACAGTAGAACGTGGAAACATCTAACGGTTGGTCTTTCAATCAGAGGATGCCATGTGGGTTTTGGTTCTGACAACTTTTGGGCTATCAAACCGTCATGGTTAGAGATTTGTGGGTGACATATGGTTGACGCTCAAGAAATAACCCGCATCTCTGATGACCATTATCAGAGAAATGGCAGAGCTCTGGTGGAACTCTCAGCACATTTTATCTCTGATGGAAGATTATGTCCATTCTTTCAAGTAAACCAAAGTGTTTCACCTTTACCCTAAAATTATTTATAAATCCTGTATCGGATGTGAGAATAGTCAAAGAACGAAAGCAGAACAATCTCAGAGATTTCTCAGAGTTCTGGTGAATTTCATCAAGGGCTCTGGTGAAATGTCAGATTTCTGGTAAGTTCTTGACATGATCAAAAATGTTTTCATCAGAACAGGTTTTCCCTTCCTTATTTTTTTTTCTTCTATGTTCAACAAGCAAATTCATTTAGATTTGAAATTGTTTTTACTTGCTCCCCCTTAAACCATGCTTATTTTCCTTTTAAGCTCCCCCTAAAATCATGAGTTTAATTGACAGGTTTATCTTTTCAACTTTTTTCTTTTCTTGCAACTCTTAGAAAGATTAAACAATATTTACAAAGAGAATCAAAGAATATACAGATTTGAAATGCACAGAGGAAAATATTGAAAAAGTATGCTGGCAGAGCTCTGAGATGATCGTCAGAGGCTCTGGTGAAGTATCCTACCTAACTATTTTGACAGAGCTCTGGTATGAACATCAGAGGCTCTGGTGAGTTTTGAATAGAGTTAGGAGGTCATGTTCAGCATGCCCATCTTGCTGATTAAGAAGTTAAATCTCCTTTCATCAAGGGCTTTTGTAAACAAATCAGCAAGTTGGAAGTAGGTTGAAACAAAATACATTTCATTCGTCCATTTTTCAACATGATCCTTTATAAAATGGTACCTTATGTCGATATGCTTTGTCTTTGAGTGCTGAACTGGATTAGCTGTAATTGCTATTGCACTCTTGGAGTCACACAGAATTGGGACTTTGTTGTACTCCATGCCATAATATTTGAGTTGTGTTTTCATCCAGATCACTTGAGAGCAACAACTTGCAGCAGCAACATACTCTGCTTCTGCTGTAGAGGTTGATACGCAGTTCTGTTTCTTGGATGTCCAACTCACCAGTTTGTCTCCAAACAATTGGCAGCTATCAGAAGTACTCTTTCTGTCATTCCTGCATCCTCCATAATCTGAATTTGTGTATGCAATAAGCTCGAAACCAGAATTAAGAGGATACCAGAGACCCAAAAATTGAGTCCCTTTGAGATATTTAAAGATTCGTTTGACAGCAGACAAATGGGATTCCTTAGGATTTGCTTGAAATCTGGCACAAAGACAGGTTGCAAACATTATATCAGGTTTGCTTCCAGTTAAATACAGAAGTGACCCTATCATGCCTCTGTAGTTCTTGACATCCACAGATTGACCTTGTGGATCATGGTCAAGTTTAACTCCAGTGGCAATAGGAGTTTTCATAGGATTTGAATTATTGAGCTTATACTTTTTCAAAATATCATAGACGTATTTTGATTTACTTATAAAGGTGCCTCTGATGGATTGTTTAACTTGTAAACCAAGGAAGAAAGAAAGTTTTCCCATCATGCTCATTTTAAATTCACTTTTCATCAAATCCTCAAACCTATCACAATATTCCTGCCTAGTAGACCCAAAGATAATGTCATCAACATATATCTGGACCAGAAGAATATCATTCTTATACCTCCTAATGAATAAGGTTGTATCGACAGTACCTTTCTCGAAATGGTTGACCAACAGAAAATTTGATAGAGTTTCATACCAGGATCTGGGGGCTTGTTTAAGGCCATACAAAGCTTTGTCAAGCTTGTATACGTGGTCTGGAAACTCTGAACTTTCAAAACCAGGTGGTTGCTGGACGTAGACTTCTTCTTGGAGTTTGCCATTTAGGAAGGCAGATTTTACATCCATTTGGTGGACCTTGAAACCTTTGTGGGCAGCATAGGCTAAGAAGATTCTGATTGCTTCTAGCCTAGCCACAGGTGCAAAGGTTTCATCGTAATCAATACCTTCTTCTTGGCAATATCCCTTTGCAACCAGTCGAGCTTTGTTTCTGATGATAATACCATCTTCATCTTTCTTGTTTCTGAACACCCACTTGGTTCCAATAGCAACTTTGTTTTCTGGAAGTGGAACCAAGGACCAAACTTTATTTCGTTCAAACTCCAGAAGCTCCTCTTGCATGGCTTCAATCCAGTTTGGGTCTTCCAGGGCTTCAGAAATCTTCTTCGGCTCAATCATACTTAGGAAATTTACAAAGAAAGCCTCATTGATTGTTGCCGATCTTGTCTTTACACCATCTTCAGCAGCACCTATAATCTGATGATGGGGGTGATCCTTTGTCCATCTGGTCATTGGAGCATGGACAACAGGTGGAGTATGTGCTTCTGATGGGAAAATATGTATGTCAGCATCAGAGCTATGAGGATTGGCACCAGGGCTCTGTGGCACACAACTCTGGAGAGTGGCATCATTGCTCTGTGATGCACCAACAGGGCTCTGAGATGGTGAGCTTTCATACAGTGAATTTCTTCCAATATAAGTCAGAGGGGGTGATGATGGCTCTTGTTCAGGTTCTCTCACATCTGATTCGTATCCCTCATTTCTCTGAATTACACCTGTAGACAGAGAAGTAGATGGTGAAGAATTGGAGGGACCTGTAAGAGATGTACCTGTTAGGTTCTGTTCAGCAGAGTTCTGAGCTCGATTACCTCTGGTGATATCAACAGAGGAATCATCATCATCGAAGAAATCGTTGAATATCAGATTGATATCTTCTTCCCTTGACTTTGAAGAGCTTGGTTTCTCTTTTGTATGTGTCCCCTCTGGTGATTTGCAATCAGAGGAGCTTGATGTATTTTCATCAAAGGACACATTTATGCTTTCTTGAATGACCCTGGTTCTTTTGTTGTAGACTCTGTAGGCTTTAGAGGTTAAGGAATAACCAATAAAGATTCC
This sequence comes from Saussurea involucrata, assembly GCA_033807775.1. Classification (NCBI taxonomy): domain Eukaryota; kingdom Viridiplantae; phylum Streptophyta; class Magnoliopsida; order Asterales; family Asteraceae; genus Saussurea; species Saussurea involucrata. Next base: position 152,080 of record JAWVWS010001274.1, on the reverse strand, counting down.
TTCGTCGGCCTACTTGTCAAATTTGCCCAGCTGATCTCTTTCATTCAAGATGTAGCATTTGCAGCCGAAAACATGAAAATATTTCACATTTGGCCTTCGGTTGTTGATGAGTTCATAAGGAGTCTTTTTGAATCTCTTTACAATTACATCTCTGTTATGGGTAAAACAGGTTGTTGAGACTGCCTCTGCCCAGAAGTTGATTGGGAGAATAGAACCAACCAACATAGTTCTGACGGCTTCTACCAGAGTTATGTTCTTTCTTTCAACAACACCATTCTGTTGGGGAGTTCTGACAGCTCAGAAGTTATGGGAGATTCCTTCCTCTGATAGGTAGGCATCAATTCTGGCATTCTTAAATTTTGTCCCATTATCACTTCTCAACTTTTGGACTTTAAGACCTAACAGAACCTGTATCCTTTTCAACAAACTTATTAGAATTTCTGGGACATCAGATTTTACTCTGATGAACTCAACCCAAGTATATCTAGAATATTCATCAATAAGGACAAGAATATACTTTTTACCAGACAGACTTTGCACATAAATTGGACCACAAAGATCCACATGAAGCATATGCAAAGGTCTAGGGCAATTGTGATCACTCTTTGTTCTGTGTGAAGTTCTTTTCATCTTGCCCAGTTCACAAGAAGAACAAAGATGGTCTTTGTCAAATTTAAGTGAAGGCATACCTTTCACCAAGTTAAGTTTCAAGAGTTTATCAAGGTTTGAAAAACTCAGATGAGCAAATCTTTTATAACAAAGCCAGGCATCTTCCTTTTTCAAAGAGACTAAATAGAGTTTTTCTGTTGTAGAACTTTGGTTAGGATTAAAAATCATTTTGTACATATTGCCTTTTCTGTCGGCTATTAAAAGCTCTTGACCAGACTCGGAAATTAACAAAGAACAATATTTCTTCTTAAAATTGACATCGAATCCATGATCACACAGTTGACTTATGCTAAGCAGATTATGATTTAATCCTTCAACATAAGCAACCTTAGAAACTGAAACACCACCATTATTTAGAACATCATAACCTCTAATATGTCCCTGTCCATCGCCTCCAAAGGTTACTGCACTTCCCATTTTGTTTTTGAATGAAGTCAGCAGCTCCTTATTGCCTTTCATGTGCCTGGAACATCCTGAATCTAAATACCAGATTTGCACATGAGGCTTCTGCAAGACATATTAGTTCTTTTTAGGTACCCATTGCATGATGGGTCCTTTCTTGTTAGGCTTGGGGGTGTTAGACTTACTGTTTGGGCAAAACAATCACGTCGCTCGACCGCGACCAGAACAGGTAAGACATAAGATTAAGGACTATATCTTGTATTAAGATAAGGTCTCGACAAAGACCCAGAACACCATCGTCGTCACTCATAAAAGGTAAGTCGAGAGTTCCTTACGACGCTCGACCATAGCGTCGACCGATCCGCACGACTATTATATAAGGACGTGCGACTTCGACCAAAGCTAACGTTAACCATGACCATTTATTAAGTGTTTAATGCAGGAGTAAAAGTCATTAAGGAGCAACGACTATAACCGACGCAATCATTAAACAGCCGGCGACCGTAACAGACGAAGATCATTACTTCGGCGACCGTTTCCAACCGTTAAGGCCATTAAAGGAGCATTCATGGATGAAGCTAAGGACGCGAAGACTATAAATATCAAGCTCAATCAACATTTCAACACATCAAATATCCGACGATTAACAACCGAAGCAATATTCAAGAACACCTGAAGTGAAGAACCATTATTCTAAGTATCGCTCTCGACGCACGACAACAACTCTCGACCAGCAGTTCATACTTTGTTTCGTACACGACAAACACCTGTTTTTACGTTCAAACACTTGTACTTTACATTTCGAAGCATTTTTCCTCATTTGTATTGTAATCACTGTACGATCGACACCAGTATCCAAGGACATCGCCCCTGATTGGCGACCATAGTGCAGCGACGACACCCCCTGTCGTCCGCAGGTTTTTTCCTCGGTTGAGATTTTTCCTGCGTCATCAAATCCCTTCTTTCTTTATTTTATTTATCGTCGCACGTCTCGTCGAAAGATTCTTTATTTAGTTATTTAAGTCCCTTAAGTTGTTCCTTTGGTGCGATTTTTGGCATTAACAGTTTGGCGCCATCCGTGGGACTACATCTAGAAAAAATCCTCGACGAACGTGCATTCTACTAATAGTTTCTTGGAGTTTCTTCTATTTTCTGTTGCAAGAAAATGGTAGCCCCTGGAAATCCGCAGCAAGCCGTCGCTCAGATGTATCAGGAACTCGAGGTTGCCAGGAATCAACTCAATGCAATGGCAGAGCAGAATCGCAGAGCAGATGAAGAGATCGCGCGGCTAAGGAATCCTTTTGGATCCCAGAATGATCCTAGACCATTCATCCAGAATCCAGGTCCAGGACCAGGCCCGTCCGCACAGAATCAGCATCCAGGTCCATTCATGCAGAATCAGCAGCCGGGTCCATTCATTCCGAATCCCCAGTCTGGGCAGATTCCCCCTCAGCACATCCGACCACCACCCTTGAACAATGGATCCCAACCATTGCAAGGTGGCTCCCAGCCATTTCAGAATGAATCCCAGCCGTTTTCCCAGCCGTTCCAACGTGGTCCGCAAACTTTCCAGCAAGGATCGGAACCTTTCCAGCAAGGATCGCAAACTTTTCACCATGGACCACAATCGTTTCAGAATGGACCGCAGCAATTCCACTATGGGTCGCAGCCATATTTTGTTCCGTTCAACGGGGACACCAATGGTTCGTCGCATGGTAATGGCACTAGTCCAGGGACCAATCCCTCGACAGGGGCAAATCTTGATCTTAACGATCCCGTCGCCCAGCGTTTGAAGATGTTAGAAGACCAAAATGAGCGCGTCCTGTCCTTGCTCGCCAAGTTGCCTGGGGCAGCCGTGCCTGTCGACGTCGAGCCTCGCTCGGGGTATCAGGCGTCGCCCTTCATCGACGAAATCGCCACCGTCGAGGTCCCAAAGAAGTATAACATTCCTGCCTTCACTCCCAAGTATTCGGGTGTGACCGATCCAACCGAGCATTTCGCGCAGTATAAGCAGCTCATGTGGACGATCTCGATTCCACACATGTACCAGGAAGTATGTGTTTGGGCAAAAAATCACGTCGTACGACCGCGACCAAAATAGGTAAGACGCACGTTATAATCCAAATCTTGTATTAAGATAAGGTCTCGACAAGAACCCAGAAGACATCTGTCGTCTCCCGTAAAAGGTAAGTCGTACGTCCCTCATGACGTTCGACCATAGCGTCGTCCGTCCCGCACGACCATCGCGTAAGATTATTGTTCCTTCGACCAAAGCTAACGTTAATCTTGACTGTTACGTGTGTTAAGTATTTAATGTAGGAGTCAAAGCCGTTAACATTGAGCAGCCGTAACAGACGAAGAACATTATGGATAATCACTCCGGCGACCGTTTCCAGCCGTTGTAGCCGTTGATCAAAGCATTAATGGAGCTAATTAATGACGCGAAGACTATAAATACCAACTTAAGTCTTCACTTCAAGGACAATCAGTTAACAGCCAATACACATTGTTAGCCCCAAGTATCTGTTATGTAAAAGTATTGAAAATAGTTCAAGTCAGAAGACCATCAGAGATCAGACAGAAGACTTGGAAGAAGTTCAAGAAAACCAACAGAGCTCTGGAGGATCCAACAGAGCTCAACAGAGCTCTGCCGAAGACTTCCAACAGAAGAACAAGTGTTTTAACAGAAGACCAACAGAGCTCTTGCGAAAGAGCTCTGGTGAAGTAAAGACCTCTGTCAGCCTAAGTCTCGTAGGAAATCCTAAGTGTTAGACACGTGTCCATACTTTCCACGTATGCCCTAAAGATTGGAGACACACTTTCCACGTGTCATTCCAGGGTACGATAGTACACTGTCTTCACTTTATCTGGGCTATATATAGAGAGGTAGTAGAACAAACAATTGTAAGCTTTGGGAAGAATAGTTTTCCACAATTGTCTAAGCACTCACTGCAACAATCCCGAGCACTACCTCCGTACGATATTGTTCCCTGTGAGATTTCAGGATACACCATTGATCTTGTTCTTGGTGTTATCCATTATCAATATACGAGCAGCGTTTCTTATTTGATCTTGTTATCATTATCCTGTTCTATAATTGATTCTCACTATTACAATATCGTTTACACAATCACTCACTTTAATGGCTTTATATTTAATATGCTTCCGCTGTCTATGTTACTACCATTAATGTGATACAACGTGAATCTGGGAACCTACAATTGGTATCAGAGCTTCTTTGGTTTTCTTAAACCAAACGATCCAATCTACCAAGGTTGACTCACTGTTGTTGATTGTGTCTATGTGTTTTAAAAGCTTCATTATATACTCTGTTTTTACTGCTTCCTAGTCTAAACAAGCTTTCATAGCTCATATAACTGTATTTTAAGCTTTCCAGTCTAGTTTAAAGATATCATCTACTGTTCATTACTGTTCCATTGGTTACTGTTCATTTACTTTCAGTTAATACTCTTTCAAAACCGTTTGAAACTGTTATACCCTGTTTTTTAAGAAAATGGCAAATAATCATATCAACGCTATTTATACTGCTGGCTCTCTGACTAAGCCTCCTACTCTTCTGAGAGATGAATATCCTCAATGGAAGATTAGGATGGTTAATTACCTTGATGGAATGGACAGAGACTTAATGCGTTCTGTCACAGATGGACCATTCAAACCCATGGTTTTGGTTCCACGTGTACCCGCAACATAAACTACTGCTGAGATTCCTGCTCACCTTGAACCCAAAACCACCGGATTCACTGATGAAGAAACATTAAAAATGGAAAATGATCTAAAAGCAGTTAGACTTCTGATTATGGCCATTCCCAATGAAATATTTCAAGAACTAGATTCATGTGTTACTGCCAAAGAAATCTGGGATCAACTTCTTAATCAACTTGAGGGTGGCATCAAAACCCAAAAGAACAGAAGGACCCAATGTATAAATGAATACAACGATTTCAAGGCACTTTCTAAGGAAACCTTACAACAAACCTACATCAGATTCAATATTTTGATAAACAAATGTAAAAAGTGTGGGGTTGTTAGGTCGAAGGAAGATAACAATGTTTTGTTCCTGAAAAGTCTGAATGATGAATGGGCAAATCTGTCAATGTCTTTACAAGCTAACCAAGATCTAGATGCATGGTCTCTTACCGATGTGTACGGCACTCTGGCCGCACAAGAGAAGGATGTTGTCAAACAAAAAGGCAAATCCACCATTGCAGGACCTATTGCGTTAGTCTCTGAATCAAAGAAATCCATAGAAGGAAAGACCAACAGAGAAAGTACTAGCAGAGGGAAGAAAAAGGAAGAGTAAGAGTTTGGTAGCTGAAAGTGATGCTGAAGAAAACTCGTCAGATGAGGATGATGATATAAATGCGTTTGCTAAATCTCTTGCTTTAATCACTCAACAATTCAACAAGAGATTTGGCAACAGAGCATTTGACAGAAGAGGTAGATATGAGAAAGATGAGAACAAAGCGTATGCTGCACCCCCACAACAGAACCATCACAACAGAGCTTCGACAGAACAGAGACAACAACCTCAACAGAAGTTCAATACTTCTACTCCACAGAAGGCTGATGCTGCCCAACCCATCAATCATAATGACGGACGTTGCTTCAGATGTGGTAAACCTGGCCATTTCTCTGCTAACTGTAAAGGAAAACTTGTGAAAGATCAAGATTATTACAAGAATAAGTACAAGTATAACTACAGAGAAAGAAGCTATGTTGCTGAAATGGAGAACTGGGTTTCTGATTCATCTTCTGATGATGAACCAGAACAAGCCAACTTTTGTGGAGTTGTTGTGGATGATGAAAGCTTAGAAGAAACTGTTGACTGGATGACCGGAGAACCGGAGATAACGAAGGGAACAACAGAAGAAGAAGATCTAGCTCATGCATTTGCTCTTACTTCAGACAGAGTCTGACGACAGAGCGCTGGAGACCACCAGACCCAGTGCCAAGGTATGTTCATCTGAATCCAAGTCTGACTCAGAATTAGAAATGCATGTTTCTATGCTGAATGAGGAATTTCAACTTCTGAAACAAAAACTTTCTGAAGAAAAGGAGCTAAGAAAGCTAGCTCAGAAGGATCTGTCCTTTTACAAGAGAGAGAAAACTCTCTTAGAACAAGAAAAGGAAGAAATCTTCAAAGAAAAATCTAAGCTAGAAGTCTTGCACCAAAAGAAAGAAAGCACGTTTTCAAAAAGGGTTAAAGAGTTTGAAGAAATTTTGAAACAAAAAGCTGAAGAAGTTGCTAAATCTGAAAATGAACGTTTAAACTCTGTTGCTCTAAAGGACTATTTTCAGAGAGAGAGGGAAATTCTACATCAATCCCTACAGAAAAAGGAGATTTTAATCAAAAAGTACCAGGATGCACAAAATGTGTATACCAAAATCAATTCTCAAGAAGACAAGCAAGGTCTAGGTTTTAATGACATTGTTCCTTACAAAAGAAGGTTAAAGGCATCTTATCCCTTTGCCTTCTCTATTGGAAAAATGCAAGAGGATGTGATCTCTGGAACTGGTGTTTTCAAAAGAGCCAAAATATCAGATTTTACAAAAGCAAAAAGACTAAGCTTAAGGAATGTCAGCTATGACTCCTTGAATCAAGAAAAGGTTACAAAACCATCTGAAAAGTTTATTCTTGATCAGGGAAGAGCTGAAATAAAGCTTATTGATTCTATCAAAAGTCTTGATCCGAAAGAAATCTTTAACTTCAATTCTTTCAAGAAGCAGAAGTCTGTGCTCCCAAGACTTCTTTGCACAAACCAAAACAGGCAATTGTTGAATCTGGTTCTCTGAAAAACGTCTCATTCTTTAAGAAACAGAACAGACTTATACCTTTGCCAAATTTGAAAAATAAGGGTATCAGAATTCTTTCCTCTAATGAGATAGAAGAAAAGAAAAGAGGAAAAGCTAAGATTATTCATGAAGACTATACCTCTGTTCCTTACGCGTATGATCAAGTCAAATTAACAACAGAGCAGAAAGGGAAATGGAAAGTCAATGACCAACCTACTCCTACGCCCATTGTAAATCCAAAGAGAAACAGTTTTGTGTCAAGAGAGTTTGTTCCAAGAAACAACAATTATAAATCACAGGACAGAATGTACGTAAAGACATCTGGTCCTAAAGCTTTTCAAAATCAAGCTCCCTTTGAGCAACAGTCTTTGAAAAGAAACGAAAATCTGCATCAATCTTCATGTTCCATCAAATGCAATTGCGTTCAACTTCTGTTACAATTGAAGAACCATATGAATGGTCCCCACTGTGTTCTGAATCAGTCAGTTCAAAAGAATAATCCCAAGACTGTTCAGAATACACAGAGGAAAACCTCTGACATACCATCACAGTGTGGAAAGCCCAAAGGAAAGCCTGTTAACCCACCTAAGCCTAACAAGAAAGGACCCATCATGCAATGGGTACCTAAAAAGAACTAATCTGTCTTGCATAAACCTCATGTGCAGATCTGGTATTTGGATTCTGGATGCTCCAGGCACATGACGGGGAATAAGGAGCTGTTAACTTCTTTTAAGAACAAGATGGGAAGTGCAGTAACCTTCGGAGGAGACAATGGCGGACGGTACATTAGTTAATGGTGGTGTTTCAGTCTCTGAGGTTGCTTATGTTGAAGGATTAAATCATAATCTTCTCAGTATAAGTCAACTCTGTGATCACGGGTTCGATGTCAATTTCAGGAAGAAATATTGTTCCTTGTTACTTTCCGAGTCTGGTCAAGAACTCTTAAGAGCCGACAGAAAAGGCAATATTTACAAAATGAATTTTAAACCAAACCAAAACTCTACAACAGAGAAACTCTGTTTAGTGTCTTTGAAAAATGAAGATGCCTGGCTCTGGCATAAAAGATTTGCCCATTTGATTTTTCAAAACCTTGACAAGCTCGTGAAACTGAAGTTAGTAAAAGGACTTCCTTCTCTGAAGTTTGGCAAAGACCATCTCTGTTCTAGTTGTGAAATGGGTAAGATGAAAAGATCTTCACATAGAACAAAGAGTGATCATAGTTGTCCCAGACCTTTGCATATGCTTCACGTGGATCTCTGTGGTCCTATCTCTGTGCAAAGTCTGTCGGGCAAGAAGTATATTCTTGTTTTAATTGATGAATATTCTAGATATACTTGGATTGAGTTCATCAGAGTAAAATCTGATGTCCCGGAAATTTTAATAAGTTTGTTGAGAAGGATACAGGTTCTGTTAGGATTAAAAGTGCAAAAGTTGAGAAGTGATAACGGGACAGAGTTCAAAAATGCCAGAATAGATGCCTATCTTTCAGAAGAAGGAATCTCCCAGAACTTCTCAGCTGCCAGAACTCCACAACAGAATGGTGTAGTGGAAAGGAAGAACAGAACTCTGGTAGAAGCCGCCAGAACCATGTTGGCCGGCTCTGTCCTTCCCATCAACTTCTGGGCAGAGGCAGTCTCAACAGCCTGTTTTACCCAAAACAGAGCTGTCATAGTAAAAAGATTTAAAAAGACTCCCTATGAACTCATCAACAATAGAAGACCAAATGTGAAATTCTTTCATGTTTTCGGTTGCAAGTGCTACATATTGAATGACAGAGAACAGCTGGGAAAATTTGATAAGAAAGCAGACGAAGGAATCTTTATTGGTTATTCCTTAACCTCTAAAGCCTACAGAGTCTACAACTCCAGATGTCGGGTCATTCAAGAGAGCGTAAATGTGTCCTTTGATGAAACTACATCAAGTGCCTCTGATCGTAAATCAACAGAGGGGACAAAGGAAGAACAGAAGAAACCAAGTTCTTCGAAGACAAGGGAAGAAGACATCAATATTTTGTTTGATGATTTCTTTGATGATGATGATTCCTCTGATAACATCAATAGAGGAGATCAAGCTCAGAACTCAACAGAACAGAATCTGACAGGTACATCTCTCACTAGTCCCTCTAATACTTCACCATCCACTTCTCTGTCTACAGGAGTGATTCAGAGAAATGAGGAACCACATCAGAACGAGAGAGAACTTGAACAAGAGCCATCATCACCTCTGCTAACCAATATTGGCAGAGACTCCTTGTTTGAAAGCTCACCTTCACAGAGCCCTGTTAATGACTCACAGAGCAATGAGGCCACTCTCCAAAGTTGTGTGCCACAGAGCCCTGGTCCCAATCCACAGAGCTCTGACGCTGAAGTTCGTCTTTTCCCATCAGAAGCACAAACCCCACCTATTGTCCATGCTCCCATGACACGATGGACAAAGGATCATCCTCATCATCTTATCATTGGTGCTGCTGAAGATGGTGTGAAGACAAGATCGGCCACAATCAATGAAGCCTTCTTTGTAAATTCTTTAAGCATGATTGAGCCGAAGAAGATTTCTGAAGCCCTAGAGGACCCAAATTGGATCGAAGTTATGCAAGAAGAGCTTCTGGAATTCAAAATAAATAAGGTCTGGTCCTTGGTTCCACTCCTAAAAGGCAAAACGGCCATTGGAACCAAGTGGGTGTTTAGAAACAAAAAGGATGAAGATGGGATTATCATCAGAAACAAAGCCCATCTGGTTGCAAAGGGGTACAGACAGGAAGAAGGCATCGATTATGACGAAACCTTTGCTCCTGTGGCTAGGCTAGAAGCCATCAGAATCTTTCTAGCCTATGCTGCTCATAAGGGTTTTAAGGTCTACCAAATGGATGTCAAGTCTGCCTTTCTGAATGGCAAACTACAAGAAGAAGTTTATGTCCAGCAACCACCTGGTTTTGAATGTACTGAGTTTCCAGACCACGTTTACAAGTTAGACAAAGCTCTGTACGGCCTTAAGCAAGCTCCCAGAGCCTGGTATGAAACTCTGTCCAAATTTCTGTTGGTCAATCACTTCGAGAAAGGTACTGTCGATAAAACTCTATTCTTTAGAAGGTATAAAAGTGATATACTTCTGGTACAAATATATGTTGATGATATTATCTTTGGGTCTACACGGCAAGAGTACTGTGATAGGTTTGAGGAATTGATGAAAAGTGAATTCAAAATGAGCATGATGGGAGAACTTTCTTTCTTCCTTGGTTTACAAGTTAAACAATCTGACAGAGGGACTTTCGTAAGTCAGTCCAAGTACATCTCTGATATGTTGAAAAAATATAAGCTCAATGATTCAAAACCAATGAAAACTCCTATTGCCACTGGAGTTAAGCTTGACTCTGATCTTAATGGTAAACCAACAGATGTCAAGCACTACAGAGGCATGATAGGGTCACTTCTGTACTTAACTGCCCGCAGACCTGATATAATGTTTGCAACCTGTCTTTGTGCCAGATTTCAAGCAAATCCTACATAAACTCATTTAACAGCTGTCAAGCGTATCTTTAAATATCTGTAAGGAACTCAATTTTTGGGTCTCTGGTATCCTCTTAACTCTGGTTTCGAGCTTGTAGCATATACAGATTCAGACTATGGAGGATGCAAGAATGACAGAAAGAGTACTTCTGGTAGCTGCCAACTGCTTGGAGAAAAGTTGGTGAGTTGGACATCTAAGAAACAGAACTGTGTTTCAACCTCTACAGCAGAAGCAGAATATGTTGCTGCTGCTAGTTGTTTCTCTCAAGTGATATGGATGAAAACACAACTCAAAGATTATGGCTTAGAGTATGGTAAAATTCCAATTCTATGCGACTCCAAGAGTGCCATTGCCATAACAGCCAATCCAGTTCAACACTCGAAGACTAAGCACATCGACATAAGGTACCACTTTATAAAGGATCATGTTGAAAAAGGGACTATTGAAATGTATTTTGTTTCAACTGACTTCCAGTTTGCTGACTTGTTTACAAAAGCCCTTGATGAAAGGAGGTTTAACTTCTTAATCAGCAAACTGGGTATGCTGAACTTGTCCTCCTAACTCTGTTCAAAATTCAACAGAGCCTCTGATGATCCTACCAGAGCTCTGTCAAATAGTTGGGTAGGATAGTTCAACAGAGCTTCTGTTGTTCACCAGAACTCTGCTAAGCATACTTTTTCAACACTCAGTGAACATTCTGTATATATAAAGTTTTTTTTGTATAAAGTTTTTTTAAGCTCAATTTTCAAGGGGGAGTTCAAAAGAAAAATAATGCATGGTTTTAGGGGGAGCAAGTCAGTACTCAAATTTCCAAATCCAAATTGACTTTGCTTTTTGATCTTCATTGACAAATCTTTTGGAAGAAAGGAGGAAAACCTGTTCTGATGATAACCTTTGTGATGATGTTAAGAATCTGCAAAAAAAAACTGACTTCTCACCAGAGCCTCTGTTGTTTCTCACCAGAGCTCTGTTGTTTGTCTAAGGTTTTTCTGTTCTTTTCCTTTCACATCAGAACAAAATTATAAATGTTTTAAAGGTAAAGGTACAACATCTTGGGTTACTTAGAACGATATGAAGAGATCACTCAACAGAAGCAACTTAACAAAGCTCCACCAGAGCTCTGTTAGTTTGTTCTGCCACGTCATCAGAAACACGTCATCAGAGATGCGGGTCATTCTTTAAACGTCAACCGCTTGTCACTCACACATCTCTAACCGTGACGGTTTACTTGTCCAAAAGATGTCAGAATTAAATCCACGTGGCAATCTCTGATTGAGATACCAACCGTTAGCTGTTCCCACGTTCATACTGTAGCAAACGTTCCACTAGCCAAAACTCGAGTGCCTATAGCACCTATGATCGTGATCCAGCCACACATTCTTCATATAAACACCCATTTCCTTCAAACCATTTCATTTCTTACGATTTCAGAATATTCAAACCTTTACTCATCTTTCCCTCCCTGTTCAAAAACTTCAAGAACCCCAAACCTGCAACAATGGCGGAACCCCAAAACTCTGCTGATTCTAGCCGAATAGAACCCACTGATGATATCGTTGTTCTTCCATACGAGTTTGCTGACAACAACTACAGATTCGATCCCACTCCAGGACTCTATCTACCCCTGTATCATGTCTTCATTGAGTTCTTTAGGAACTCTGACATCTTTAGAGCCCTAACAGAGTTCGACGACCATCTTCCTGCAATCTATGTCCAACAATGGTGGACCACATGCCAATACATCGAAGAACAAGACGGGATAGTTGGGAGCGTCAACGCAAGTAATGGAGGAGCGGGAACAATCCGCATAAGAGCAAGTACCTTAAGAAGAATCTTCAAAATGGAAACAAAAAGACAACTAGGAATAGACGCCTATGAGAAACCACCAAAAACAGTCGTCCTTCTTGATTTCATGAAGTTTCTGGGTTACAACAAGGATCTGAATAGGATAGGAGAGTTCAAGCGACATAATCTACCTACTATGTGGAATTTCATGTTCTCCACCTTAAACAGAACCCTTACCAGCAAATCTGGTAGTCAAGACCAAGCCACAACGGAAATCCTACAAATCATGTATGGATTGTTCTTCAATCGGAACTTTGACTACGCCAGCATTCTCTACAACGATCTTCTTACAGCTGCTAACACAAAAACCTCATCCATCGCAAGAGGTGGAGTCGTTGGATCCCACAAGTTCTTGAAGATGATCAAGTTTCCACGCTTCATCAGTCTGGTGATCAGAAGAGCCTTCGACAGACTGGAACTAACTCATCAGGGTCGCTCAACACCCGTCTGGACGATGTCCAAATTTCTCTCCACTACATCAGGACAATACCCCTTCATAAGAAGAATTCCAGGTACAATGCTTGCCCTTATCACCCCTGACCATATCTCTATCCAGAACTATCAGAGTGCTGCTCAACCTCAAGAACCTGAGGTGAGAACCCCAGCATACTTAGGATCTGAGCCTTCATTTGAGAGCTTGAGTGAGGAGATAGGTGAGGAAGTTATCAGACCAGAGGCGAGAATACCCGAAGTGGGGTCTTCCTCTAGAAGAGAGGAAGTAGAGGACAGAGCATCTCCTAGAGAGGTTGTCCATGAGGAAGTACAGGAAACAACAGAGGTAGAAAGTATCTCCTCTGATAGTGGTGAGCAAGAGAGAATAATCAGAGAGAATCCAGAGAGTTCTACAGCCGTAGGAGCCGAGGAGAATGTGAGGATAGAAAAAGATGCTCAACAGAGCACACCCGAGGGTATCCTTAACCAAAATCCCAGTGCTTCCACACAATCTAATCCTGGTGATCAAGACCAAAGGATTATTGAAACAGAGGTGCACACCTCGAACCTTAACCAGCAAGAACCGTCAGAGGCAACTCTTCATGCCTCTGGCATGCACGAAACCGGGGAATCTCTGTTTGGTAATGATGTCAATTCTCCCCATGACATCGATAGGTCACCTCCACACAATGATGCCTCTGTGGCTCATTTAGACTCGTCCCAAAATAGATCAGAGATCTTTGTAATCTCACGTAGCATCTGTCCGACTCAGGGACAATGGGAGACCATAGTTGAACGAGGGCAAACCTTTCTTGATCCAAATGCCCCTCATCACACAAGATTTCCTTCTTCAGAACCTGAGCTGGAAGAGGAAACTTTAGTCAGAACACCTGTAGTTGTTTCCCCTCCAAGGGAATATCAAGGATCGGGTGGAAGTCCTCCAAGAGTCATTCTCAACACAACTCTTGACGGAGGCGCCTCTGAACTCGAGGCAAAATTGGATCCAAGTGTTGGAACCAAGGTTACCCCCGTTGACACTGTCACAAGAGCAGAGTTCGAAAGCTTCTGTGACAGTATCAACAACTCCTTGAATGAGTATAAACTTATCAATTCACAGAAGGAGGAACTGATCCAGAAGGAGAATGCTTCTCTCAGAGAAGAGCTACAGAAGCTGACAACCTCTCTTGCGGAAATAACTCAAAAGTATGTCGAGGCTGAGCTGCTCAGAACAGAAGCAATACAGATCAAAACAAAAGCCGAACAAGTCAGAGCAGAGGCAGAAAAAGCCAAAGCAGAAGAAATTGCTAAGTTGACAACAGAACTAGCAGAACAGAGAAGACTCCGCACAGATGAAGAACGAGCCAGAACAGAGGAAAGAACAAAGTTCTCAACAGAACTAGCCGTTCTGAAGACACTCATGATAGAGAACCACACGGCTCAGATGAACAGAACCTTGCCAACCCCTTCTGTGCTTCTGTCAGATTCCAACGTCAGAACCTTGACAGATCTAATTAACAACTCTGTTAAGGTTGCTATCACAGAAGCCACGACTTCTTCTGCTACACCTATCAACATCTCCAGCCCTAACCCAAATGACCTTTCCATGACTGTTGGCCAAATGGGAGACTTCAGAAAATCAATTCTTAGCCGAATGATGACGATCTCATCAAAGTTCGTAATGAAAGCTAAGGCATCAGAACAACATGTGAAAGCATCCCTTGACACTCACAAGATAAACTTCGAGGCTCAAGTAGAAGAGATCAGAGGTGCTGCAACAGAGCTCGAAGATGTAATGACGAAGGCAACCTCAAACTTTACTGACATTATTTTACAGGCTACCTCTACATCGAAAAGACCTGCAGAAGAAGCACCTACAGATGAACCTTCTAGCAAGAGACACAAAGCTGATCTAAAGTTTGTTGTTCCGTCCTCACAAACAGCTAGAATTGACGATTCTGGCGATGATGATGATTTTGAAGATGCTCAAGAAGGTCAATCAGATGATCAATTGGGTGAGTCATCAGAACAACAAAAGGGGGAGAAGGAGAAGGAGAAGGAGAAAGAGGCAGAGAAAGAAAAAGAGGCTGAGGGAAATGACAAGGGAAAAGGGAAAGCAACAGAGGCTGAGGCAACAGAAAGAGGAGATCAAGGGAAGACAACTGAAGACTTACCAGAGATGACTATGGTAGCTTTCGAGTACATATTCAAAGACAGGGTCATCAAGCCAACAGAACCCTCATCTCAACAACCACCAGAAGTCATCATCTTGGACACCCCTCCTACTTCACCAAGAACAGAACCAGAGAGAACAGACCCATTCTCTGCTGAAGAACAACCAAGCTAAAACCAACCTTAAGAATCTGTTCAACACATCGACAGACTTATGAAGGAAACTCATGAAGACCCAAATCCCATACAAACAGAACAGATCCCTGAAACCTCAAACCAACATTCTGGCAAACCATCGCTAGAAGAATTTTTTGCCTATCTCTATGGTGACCGTGATACAATTCCTGCCAATGCTGTGCCCATTAACCCATATTTCAGCCCCTGTAGGATAAATACGATCTCTGATGTAAGGCGTAAGTTCATCGAAACAAAGTCCGGTTTGAACAGAAACATAAACTCTGACTTTGGAATCCGCAAAATCGTAGACATCAAGCAGAAGGTCTTTCGGCACAACAGAATGCAGATGAGTTATCACGAGTTCATAGTTGAATCAAACAACAACAGGGTTGAGCACTTCAACGATAACGATCTGGTACTTCTAAACTCTTATGATCTGATTCAACTTCATGCCTACTGTTACAACTTCAGTGACAAATACAAAGAGGCAAGAACAGCACTTCCTGAGGTACGCTTCGCTATGCAAGAGCACATCAACCTAAGGATTCAGATTGATTTTCAGCTAGGCATAGAGTTCGAAGTTGAGACACTAGCGACTGCACCACCAAATGAGAGCCTTGAAGGCTATAGGAACTATAAAACTGGAACAGTAGTTGGAGATCCTCCAGTGTTCATCTGCCGACAGAAGAAAATCAAGAAGGCACTCAGAGCAAATGAAACTCACAAGTACTCAAGTGAGTCGCTAGTATACCTCAGAGACATCATTCAGAATCTCCCAAGAGAGAAATGTCTGGAAGAACAACAGAGAAGTTTCATCACCCAAATCAATCTCTTGCTGAACTTCCGAGAACTCATCAGAAGATTTGACAGAATCTTAAGGGGAGATAATTATGCTTAAGTGTACTTATCTTTTAATCTTAATGTAATATTCTAAAAGATTAGTGTAAGGCTTCGACAGAGGTAAAAGTTCTCTGTTCTTTTGTTTAAATCTCTTGTCAATTTTAAATTTTTATTTTCAATACTTAGGGGGAGATTGTTAGCCCCAAGTATCTGTTATGTAAAAGTATTGAAAATAGTTCAAGTCAGAAGACCATCAGAGATCAGACAGAAGACTTGGAAGAAGTTCAAGAAAACCAACAGAGCTCAACAGAGCTCTGGCGGATCCAATAGAGCTCAACAGAGCTCTGCCAAAGACTTCCAACAGAAGAACAAGTGTTTTAACAAAAGACCAACAGAGCTCTTGCGAAAGAGCTCTGGTGAAGTAAAGACCTCTGTCAGCCTAAGTCTCGTAGGAAATCCTAAGTGTTAGACACGTGTCCATACTTTCCACGTATGCCCTAAAGATTGGAGACACACTTTCCACGTGTCATTCCAGGGTACGATAGTATACTGTCTTCACTTTATCTGGGCTATATATAGAGAGGTAGTGGAACAAACAATTGTAAGCTTTGGGAAGAATAGTTTTCCACAATTGTCTAAGCACTCACTGCAGCAATCCCGAGCACTACCTCCGTATGATATTGTTCCCTGTGAGATTTCAGGATACACCATTGATCTTGTTCTTGGTGTTATCCATTATCAATATACGAGCAGCGTTTCTTATTTGATCTTGTTATCATTATCCTGTTCTATAATTGATTCTCACTATTACAATATCGTTTACACAATCACTCACTTTAATGGCTTTATATTTAATATGCTTCCGCTGTCTATGTTACTACCATTAATGTGATACAACGTGAATCTGGGAACCTACACACATAAACAATCATCAGCGAACATCACAAAACAGCAGAGAAAAACATTCAAACTCATAGCAAAAGAACCTTCAAACTCTGTAAATCAAGTACTGAAAGCCAGAGCCTTATAGCGAACTCAAGAACACTCGAAGAAAAGCTCAAGTCATCGCTCTCGACGTACACCAACAACTTTCGACCAACAGTTGTTTACACTTTGTATTCACACACGACAAACACTTGTTTTTACATTCAAAACACTTGTACTTTACATTTCGAAGCATTTCCTTCACTTGTATTGTAATCATCGTACGACCGACGCCAGTACCAAGGACATCGCCCCTGATTGGTGACCATAGTGTAGCGACGACATCCCTTATCGTCCGCAGGTTTTTTCCTCGTTTGAGGTTTTTCCTGCGTCATCAAATCCTTTGTCTTATTTATTTTTCCCTCGTCGCACGTCTCGTCGAAAGATCCTTTCTTTAGTTGTTTAAGTCCACATCGACCTTAAGTTGTCCCTTTGGTGCGATTTTTGGAATTAACAGTTTGGCGCCATCCGTGGGACTACATCTAGAGAAAATCCTCGACGAACGTGCACTCTACTAATAGTTTCTTGGAGTTTCTTCTATTTTCTGTTGCAGGAAAATGGCAGTCCCTGGAAATCCGCAGCAAGCCGTCGCTCAGATGTATCAGAATCTTGAGGTTGCCAGGAATCAACTCAATGCAATGGCAGAGCAAAATCGCAGAGCAGCTGAAGAGATCGCGCGGCTAAGAAATTCTTTTGGACCCCAGAATGGTCCTAGACCATTCATCCATAATCCACGTCCGAGACAAGGCCCATCCGCGCAGATTCAGCAGCCGGGTCCGTTCATTCCCCCTTAGCACATCCGACCACCACCCTTGAACCATGGATCCCAACCATTGCAAGGTGGTGCCCAGCCATTCCAAAATGGATCCCAATCGTTCCAAAGTGGTCCGCAACCTTTCCAGCAAGGATCGCAATCTTTCCAGCAGAGATCGCAGCCGTTTCAGCATGGACCACAATCGTTTCAGAATAGACTACAGCAATTCCACTATGGGTCGCAGCCATATTTTGTTCCGTTCAACGGGGACACCAATGGTTCATCGCATGGCAATGGCACTATTCCAGGGACCAATCCCTCGACAGGGGCAAATCCTGATCTTAACGATCCCGTCGCCCAGCGTTTGAAGATGTTAGAAGACTAAAATGAGTGCGTTCTGTCCTTGCTCGCCAAGTTGCCTGGGGCAGCCGTGCCTGTCGACGTCGAGCCTCGCTCGGGGTATCAGGCGTCTCCCTTCATCGACGAGATCGACACCGTCGAGGTCCCAAAGAAGTATAACATTCCTGCCTTCACTCCCAAGTATTCGGGTGTGACCGATCCAACCGAGCATGTCGCGCAGTATAAGCAGCTCATGTGGACGATCTCGATTCCACACATGTACCAAGAAGTATGCATGTGCAAGAGTTTCGGGGAGACTCTCACTGGTCCAGCTCTCCAGTGGTTGATCAATCTCAAACCCAAATCTATCGGGTCGTTCGCCGAATTAGTCAACCAATTCTCCCGGCAATTCGCCAGCATACGTAAGATGGAAAACCAGACTAGTGATCTGTACTATGTCGTGCAGAAGACCAATGAGTCTATTCGAAGTTATTTCAATAGATTCAATGCCGAAATGATCAGTATCCGTAATTGTGATATCAAAACTGCGATCGAAGCTTATAAGTGTGGTCTAGACGATAGTTCAGGTCTATATATCGATCTGACCAAGTATCCCCCAGAGACTTTCGAATACGTACGAGCTCGAACCTTAGCATATATGAGGGTCGAAGATGATGTAGCCTTTCGTCGCAAACACACTGGCGATAAGAAACCGTTAGGTGTCAGAAAGCCAGAATTCAAGCCGAAGGCCATATCTAGAATAGAGCCAACACGTCAAATTTCAAACGTTCGTTTCAAGACGAAGGCAGAAGCTAAAACCGCGACTAAGTTTACTCAGTATCCCAAGATATCCTCTTATGGGTTCAAAGGGTCAGCTAAAGACTTAGTCGAAGCTCTGAAGACCACCCAAGCAATCATCCGGTGGCCGAAGAAGTCTGACTTGGACGATGCTAAGAAGGATAAATCAAAATGGTGCGACTTCCACGTCGACCATGGGCATGCGACAGATGATTGTATCGCACTCAAGAAGGAATTGGCATATCATGTTCCACAGGGTAATCTGAAAGATATTATTGATGATGTCGTTCTTCCAGCTAATAGCCACCGATCGTCAGCGCCCAAGCTTGCAAAGATCATCAATTGCATCACTGGTGGTTCGGACGTGTGTGGTCTGACGTACTCCGCAGGTAAGCGACATGCCAGTCAAGCGCCCGACGACCGGCCTATTCCTCGTTCATCCAGACCCAAAGGAGATTTGGAACTAGAAGCCATGAAGATCGTGTTCGACCAAGTCGACCTCGGTGACTCGTACCAAAGGCATCACGACGGGTTGATCATTCAACTCACGGTCGGTAATTGTTTAACTTGTCGAGTCTTGGTCGACGGGGGCAGTTCAGCAAATGTCATTTTTCTCAACACCATCAAAGCCATGGGAATCGATTGCTCAGAAATCATCCGACGTTCGACGACCTTGGTCGGCTTCAATGGAGAAGCGACAAGCACCTTCGGAGAGATAATCTTGCCTGTCTATGCCGGAGGAGTCAACAAGCAAACCAAGTTCAGCGTCATCGACTGTGTGTCGGCCTATAACATCATCTTAGGTCGACCATGGATCCATGACATGAAAGTTGTTCCTTCGACGTATCATCAAATGTTGAAATTCCCGACGCCATGGGGAATCCAGGAGATCAAAAGTGAGCCAAAAGTCGCGCGTGAATGCTACAAATCTACCTTGAAGCCAGGAAGATAAACTAAAGTCGCAAGATCAAACTGGTTTGTTCTCCTATCCCCAAATTAATATCTTTTCCACAGGGATAAATCTACTATGGTGCCTTGTCGCACGACAACATTGTCAACGCAAGTCAGTATTTCACAAGATCGTCGTGTCGTTCTGTCGTTTAAAACCTATCTTTTCCTGCCAAAAAGAATAGGGTAACAAACGACAGGGGGCAAATAGAGAGAGTCTGAAATGGTACGTTCTCTAACTCTTTTTCATACGATATTTTCTCACAAAACGACTACTGACTTAAGCATCGGAGGATCGTTGGCTAGTCTACGACCAACCCCTGACCTCATTTTATCGCAGGATCGCACGACAATAATCACTAAGTCTATTATATGACTTTAAATTCGTAAGGTCGCACGATATACATGATCAGGTCTGTGACTTGGTCATCCCTCCACAGGGGCATACGATACAAATTCATCGTACGATCTCGTCGTACAATCGCAAAGCCTAAAACAACTTATCTTTAAGTTTCTTAGCTTTCATACCCTGAATGGATGCTTTAATCGCGTGTTTTTATATTTGTTTTTGTAGGATCCCAAATTGAATGATTTGAGAAGAGTTTACAATATAGGAATTAAGAACAACTCTCTCACAATTGAAGCTCTCTCTCTCTCTCTCTATACGTCTGACTCTTTCAAATTGAGGCTAGGAGATTTTTGAGGCTTAACCTAAAACTCTAACAAATTACACATTAAATACTTAGGTTTTAAGGCCTAAGCCCATTAGTCACTAAAGCCCACATATTTAATTTAGGCTTTTACAATTTAACCAAGTAATCTTGAATACAATATAAAATAAAAGCTAACAATCTCCCCCTTTGTATTCAAGATTAAAAATAGCCCGATCTTCCACAAGGTCAGTTGTTTCAATTCCTTCTTTGACTCCCCCTTGATCGTTGCATACTCCTCCTTGATCTTTGCATACTCCCCCTTGACTGTTGCATTACTTTTCTGGTCTCAGTTATCTCTTAAATGATCAGAGAACGATTTGATGTGCGGAAGCTTGTATAACCAGTTTGAGTAGTAACTGATAGTAGATAAACAGCTACGAGATGAAGAGTAGCAAATACATTCTGCTCATGAGAATCTGCATTAAAGAATAAGTAACCAGGGGTAATCATCTAACATAGAAGCACAATAGCAACTATTATCACAACAATTTATAAAAAAATGTGTGGCCTATGCTCAGAGTTGACAAATATGAAGCTCTGATAGGACTTCCAGTTATCATAGAAGTAAAATTATAAAAATTAAACTTCTCAAACTGTTCTGGCAATATCACATAGATATGCATGTGGAATCACAAAGATTCGTGATATTGTGTGGAAGAAAATAGAATGTTATCTATTAAGCTCAAAAGTGTGTAAACTATTTGGACAAAATAGGTATCCACAGACTCAATGTGCATGAGTGAAGTGTGAAGGTGGGGCAATTTTCCTTCTTTTCAATATCCAACTTTCCAAAGAAAGATCAGATAGCATATGTGCTGCTTCCCCGTGGAAAAGTGAAACGGTTCCTTGTGGAGAAGGAAGTGAGTAGCTGGTGGGGTTAAGACAAGAGTTGGCATGGGCTCACTGCCTGTTTCAATGACAATCACCAAAAAATTGTGATAAATCAGAAATGTGGTTTGCCCGACTCAGAAAAGAGATGGTGCAGAGTTGTATAATTCTTTTGACTCTGTTCTCACACCCTCTTTCTTTTTATCATGTAGCTCACATCTAACCAAACTCCCTTTTTAAATTTTACCTCTTAAGCACAATGAGAAAAACTCATATAGTTTATCTCCCCCACTCTTTGATGTAGACCCTTCACCTCTCAAGCACTCAAGGTTTACTTCTTTGGTAGGAAACACAGGTTTAAGTGATCCATAGAAGTTCTATAAAGCTCACACATTGATCCCATGAAATTGTTGTCCTAGATGTTGGATTGTTCCACACACTTGACCATTTGATGTCTCAAAAAAACCATTTAAAATCCAACTTCTATATTTGAAAAAGCATTTTGGCATCTAGAAGTGGTTTGACCATTTGAAAGAGTTTTTATCATTTTAAAGATGGCCTTTCTCTAAACATGATAAGTTTTAAAGGTTTAGAAATTTTACCTTTTCATGGAACGCTTTCACATGTTGCTCTGATACCAATTGTAGGTTCCCAGATTCACGTTGTATCATATTAATGGTAGTGAAATAGACAACGGAAGCATATTAAATAAAGCCATTAAAATGAGTGATTGTGTAAACGATAAATGAACTATAAGAATCAAATATTGAACAGTAAAATGATAACAAGATCAAATATAAAAGCTGCTCATATATTGATAATGAATCACACCAAGAACATGTTAGAGTGTGTTCGGAAATCTCATAGGACAACAATATCGTACGGAGGTAGTGCTCGGGATTGCTGCAGTGTGTGCTTAAACAATTGTGGAAAAACTACTCTTCCCAAAGCTTACAATTGTTTGTTCCACTACCTCACTATATATAGCCCTGAAAGAGCATAGACAGTGTACTATCGTACCCTGGAATGACACGTGGAAAGAGTGTCTCCTATTTTAGGGCATACGTGGAAAGTATGGACACTTGTCTAACACTTGGGATTTCCTTCGAGACTTAGGCTGACAGAGGTCTTCACTTCACCAGAGCTCTGTTGAAAGAGCTCTGTTGGTCTTCTGTTGAATACGTGTTCTTCTGTTGAATTTGTTCTTCTGTTGGATCCGACAGAGCTCTGTTGAGCTCTGTTGGTCTTCTTGATGAACTTCTTCCAAGTCTTTTGTCTGATCTCTGTTGGTCTTCTAACTTGAACTATTTTCAATACTTTTACATAATAGATACTTGGGGCTAACAATCTCCCCCTAACTATTTTCAATACTTTTACATAACAGATACTTATTGTCCTAGATGTTGGATTGTTCCACACACTTGACCATTTGATGTCTCAAAAAAACCATTTAAAATCCAACTTCTATATTTGAAAAAGCATTTTGGAATCTAGAAGTGGTTTGACCATTTGAAAGAGTTTTTATCATTTTAAAGATGGCCTTTCTCTAAACATGATAAGTTTTAAAGGTTTAGAAATTTTACCTTTTCATGGACATGGTCAGACTGGCTTTCTCCCCCTCAAATTGAGCAATAAATCTCATTTAGGCTCAATTTGAAATCAGATATCCTATAAAAGTCAAAAGGTGTTGGTAATCATCTTTGATGATTCCACATTTGTTAGGAATATCCACATGCACAGTTAATTCAAATTAAAAGGAAACATGGTGCTGGGGGTTAGAGATGTAGAAATACCAGTCAAAGTCTGATCTGTTGAGGTGCTGGTCCTACACTGATGTGTGTAGAAACAACATTCAGTTGAAGTCTTGGTTCTATACTGATGTGTATAGAAGCAACCTCAATCTGATTTGATTATGGCAATGGAGAGAGTGAAGCGATGCTTTCGATCCAGCAAGTATCTACTGACTTTGACAATGAATTAGGCATATCAGATCACTGAATTTGATAAAACTCAAAACTTCAAAGTCGTGCGTCCGTGAATTATCTTTCCAATGCAACTGGACTCGTGTCAATTGGAGCACCGAGTAAAAAGTTATGCGCATGTTTCTGAAGCAGCGCAAAGCTGTCCAACAAACAAAAAATATCCGGGCTTTGGACAACTTCTGACAAATCAACCGAGCTCTGGTAGATGTCTCTGTTAAAAATCAACATAGATAGCTCTGTCAATTGCCTCTGATAAATCAACAGAGCTCTGGTAAGCTCAACAGAGCTCTGGTGACGAGTTGAGAGAAACACAACTTTCTGTCCAGCAAATGTGTACTGACTTTAGAAGCGATTCTGACCAAGAAGAACACTGATTCAGACCAAGATCAAAACATGAAAGTTGTTCATAAATGTCTTAGGAATCCAACGCATCTAGACTCATCAAATTTGGAGCTTCGAGGAGGGATTTCTGTTGAAAAGTACAACAGGTGCACAAAGCTGACAGCAAGTACCTCTGCTCTGTTGTACCTCTGCTCTGTTGGTGTACCTCTGCTCTGTTGGTGTACCTTTGCTCTGTTGGTGAACCTCTGCTCTGTTGGTTATCTCTGTTGGAACATAAGTTTCTGACAGAGCTCTGATGAGGTCTAACAGAGCTCTGGTGAGCTCTTGCTGATTTCTTCTAAGTCCTCTGCCAGAAGTTTTACACCAACTTCGACACTACTTTACACCATGATATCTCTGGAGTTTACAAAAACTCAAAACATGAAGAGTGTGCATTGGTTTGTTATATTTTCAGATCATCTTGAATCACCTCTTTTCGAGCTCGTACGACAATGATATGGTTGATTTACCACAATCGCGCAGATTTGTCCATCAGCTTTCCATCAGCACACTGTTGTCTACTTCAACGATGCATATGGCCCTTATAAATTTCGAATCTCTGAATTCTCAAAACACGAAAGCTGTTCATCAATGTGTTTTGAATCCAGGGCCTTTTGAATCGCATCAATCGGTGCCTTTATCAGTGAGATATGATCAATTTACTACAGCATCGCAAATCTGTCAGCATGCTGTCATATTACTTAAGTTCTGTAATGTTGTGCACAGAAATTAATTGTCTTTGAAGGATGAGTCTTAAACTGAGTGTTTAAGAGTCCATTATCCACTGAAGTGTAAGTCCTTAACAGATGTATTAAGGAGTCCAAGTACCTGCAAAACAGTTTAAAGACATTTTGGTACCCATTTCCAAATGGGTCCTATTTTTTTAGGATTTGGAGCTGTCTTCAGGTCCTCTGGCTTGCCAGTTTTTGTTGGTTTGCCAGGTTCTTTTCTATGCTCTTTCTTATATTGGGTCTTTGAATTTTTCTTATGAAATGACCCATTAGGAACACAGTTAGAACTAGAGAAATGGTTCTTTAATTTAAACAGAAGATCAAAGCATTTACAGTTATGAGAATGAAGAGATGAATGTTTAACAGAAACAGATGGCTTTGGAGCATTTATGACAGGAGTAGAGCTTTTGACTTTCCAAATCATTTTCACTCTTTTGAAAACAAGATTATCTGTATTATCAACACAAGAGTTTTCTAAGTCAAAATCCTTAAGCCTTTTAGCTAAAACATCTTTTTCTTTAAGATTTAAATCAAACTTCTTTAGAAGATCTGATTTATACATCTTCTCCAACATAATCTTGGTTGACAAATCAGATAGTCTTTTTGTCAATTTGGACACTTCATCTTTAAAAACATTTCTTTCTCTCTCAAAATCATCTTTCAAACATTTTGTTTGAAATCCTTCAATCTTCTTCTTCTCAAACTCTTTTCTTTCAAGATTAGACTCTTTCTTCTCTTTTTCAAGAGTCTTTTCTAAATCAAAAATTAGATTAGAAAATTTTAAACATTTAAGTTCAAGTCTTTTCTTCTCTTGTTCAAACTCAGATAAATTCCTTTTCAGTTCAATATTTTCACAGTTTAGGAGTTTACCTGATTCTTCAAGCTTAGCAATCTTGTCTGAATCAATAAGAATGCTATTGTTCCTTTCTTCTAGCTCTTTCTCAAGAGTAGGAATTATCTTACGAAAATTAGTACTGAGCTTAGAATAATAATGAACATCAGCATCAGCACTAAATCTTAGTCTTGACATATTGTTACTTGAAAATTTTAAAAAAATCAGATCGTTAACAGATACTTCGTGAGAAGTAGAATTTGTGCACTTGAGTCAATTTTTCAAATCTTATCGGATTGAGCTGAAATTTTGTAGGTAGATGCACGAGGATATTCTGGACGACTTTAATTCTTTGAGTTTTGTCCGAAGACCAACAGAAAGTGGTTTTCCGAAGCAAAACAGAGTGCAGAAAAATAAAAGTTTAAAAGCTCCGAAAATTGAGTGAATGCACAAACTGAGCTACAAATCTAGTGATTTTGCGGAATAAAACACTCAGGTATTCTCTACTAACAACCCTTGATCGATTCTAAACCAGTAGAAGAACTCTAATGGCTAAAACCAACCAAAAAGATGAAGAACTTGAAGAACTCTCAACTTTGCACAAAAACACAATAACCTCTCAAAATTTGATAAAAATCAATGGATTGAAGCACAAATTCGAATCTGTTTGGCTCTGATACCAATTGTAGGATCCCAAATTGAATGATTTGAGAAGAGTTTACAATATAGGAATTAAGAACAACTCTCTCACAATTGAAGCTCTCTCTCTCTCTCTCTATACGTCTGACTCTTTCAAATTGAGGCTAGTAATAGCATATCAATAGCATATATTGTATTTATGGAAAATAGAGAAATTAATGTGTGATTAGTCCGTATTTATAGGATAGGTCAATTTTTGTAATCTATATAATTGATATGTTGTGATGAATGAAGGGTGGCAAAAATCATTTTCCACTTTCATGGTATCAAGAGCCCAGGTCTCACCCTAGCCACCCTCCCCTACACAGCCGACCGTTTCTTTTTCTTCTCCATCATGACGGGAGCCACCCCTACTCCCCCCACTCCCCTTCATCCGGCAATCACCGTGACTAACATCAAGAATTTCGTTCCGGTCACTCTCGAAATGGATAGCGGTCAATATACTTCGTGGGCGGAATTGTTTAAAATTCACTGTCGTGCCTTCCAGGTCCTCGATCAGATCATCCCTCCCAAAACTACTTCTTCTTCTATCGCCCGCACCACTGCTGAACAAGAACTTTGGGATCGTTTGGATGCGATTGTCATCCAATGGATATATAGCACCATATCCAACGATCTACTCAACACTATTTTGAAGGATGATGCTACTGCCACACAGGCCTGGTCCTCATTGGCGAGTATTTTCCAAGATAACCGCAACCAACGAGCCATCTATTTGGAACACCAACTCGTCACCACAAGGCTTTCTAATTTTCCCATCTGTTCCGCCTACTGTCAGGCTCTCAAAATGATCTCGGACCAGTTGGCTAATGTCGGGGCGGAAATCTCAAATCAACGCCTTGTCTTACAACTCATAGCCGGTCTCCCCGAAGCATACGAAGGCATTGCCATGATGATACAACAATCCAACCCTCTTCCTACCTTTTATGAAGCTAGATCAAAACTAATTTTGGAGGAGACCCGAAAACAAAATCAATCCTCCGCCGCCGCCGCGTCTGCCGGAGCGGCTCTCAATGTGCAACAGTCCCGTGGTCCAGATCAGTCTCGCCACAACTCAGCCCCATCGTATGATTACGGCTCATATCGCGGACAAAACCGTGGTCGCGGCCGTGGTCGTGGAGGTCGTGGCAGGGGCAGCCGCTTCTCAAAGGGGGGTGGAAATTCCAACACCTTCTCTGGTCATTTTGGATCTCGTCCACAATGGCAAAATCCACTACCTTGGACTCCTACCCCACAACAGTGGCAACCCCAACAGCCCCCAGCCCACGCATGGAACCAACAGCAGCCCGTCCCTTCAACTTGGGTTTCGCAACCACCATGTCCCTATCCTACTGCGGCTCAGTTCACTCCAGCCCGATCCACTGCCCCTGGTTTACTTTGACCACGACCCACTGCTCAGCCACATCAAGCTTACACCGCCTCTGAGGCACAATATACCCCCACAGACATAGACCAAGCTTTTGCTACAATGTCTTTAAACCAACAGGACCCCAACTGGTACGTAGATAGCGGTGCCACGTCCCATATGACTAACAATCCAGGTAATTACTCCTCTTATGTCAATAATGGTAATTTTCGGAACATAATTGTAGGTAATGGCGCGCAAATTCCAATCCAGGGCACCGGTAATCAAACTCTTTCTCACCCGTTTCCTCCTTTCTCCCTTAATAATGTTCTTTACGTTCCTACTATTGTCAAAAACTTATTATCGGTTAGAAAGTTGACAACCGATAACAATTTATCCATAAAATTTGATCCTTATGGATTTATTGTGAAGGATTTCCAGACACGGACACCGCTCCTTCGATGTAATAGTGTTGGCGATCTTTACCCCCTCACACTCAACTCCGCTACTCAAGTCACAAGTCCTTCTACTTTTGTTGCTGTCACTCAAGATCTATGGCACTCACGTTTAGGCCACCCCGGCTCCAATATTTTGTTTCATTTGCATAAGACTGCGTCTCTTCCTTTTCGTAATGTAATAAAATCTATTAATAATAAAGTTTGCCCCCCGTGTGTTATGGGCAAACACATCCGATTACCGTTTAATACTTCTATGTCTACAACCTCCTCATCTTTTGACATTATACATAGCGATCTATGGACTTCTCCGGTTTTATCTATGGGTGGCCATAGATATTATCTTCTATTTTTAGATGACTACACTAATTTTTTGTGGACTTTTCCTCTCGCTAATAAAAGTCAAGTATTTCATACCTTTCTTACCTTCTATAATCTCATTAAAACTCAATTTTCAAAATCAATCAAAAATCTTCAATGTGATAATGGTCGCGAATATGACAACGATGCATTTCGACAATTTTCCAATAATCACGGTATGACTTTCCGTTTCTCTTGCCCATATACCTCCTCCCAAAACGGAAAATCGG
Source organism: Saussurea involucrata (assembly GCA_033807775.1). Taxonomy (NCBI): domain Eukaryota; kingdom Viridiplantae; phylum Streptophyta; class Magnoliopsida; order Asterales; family Asteraceae; genus Saussurea; species Saussurea involucrata. The sequence continues at coordinate 123,846 of JAWVWS010001274.1, read as the reverse complement.
AACGAAAAATACGGTCCATAAATAATCTTATTCGCACCATCTTATCTCACTCATCGGTTCCATTGAATTTTTGGCACCATGCTTTGGCCCATGCCACATACCTCCACAATATTCTCCCTACTAAATCTCTACAATTCTCAACCCCTACATACCGTCTTTACAATCAACATCCATCATATTCAACTCTTCGCGTATTCGGCTGTCTTTGCTTTCCTCTCATTCCCTCATCCAAAATCCATAAACTACAACCCCGATCCACCCCATGTGTCTTTCTCGGTCATCCTCAAAATCATCGTGGCTACCTTTGCTACGAACTTTCCTCAAATCGTCTCATCGTCTCCCGTCACGTTATCTTCGATGAGACATCCTTCCCATTCACCACCATGCATACGTCCAATCCCTCCTATGAAACCTTTATTTCTGACCCTCATCCATCCTTGTGGTCCCATGCAACTAAATACACAAATCAAGCACCACCTACCCCCACCCCCCATTCTTCCCCCACCCCTTCTGTTATGCCAGATCCCTACCCATCCTCCACAAATTCCCCAACTTCTAATCCTACAACTACCCCACTTAGCCCGCTCACCTCTAACTCTTCGCCCCCATCAGCGAGCTCGAACCCACCACTCCCTCCCACCCGCACAATACATACCCGAAGTATGTCCGGAATCACCAAACCCAAACAACTCTTTAACCTACACACCACCACCTCTCTCTCCCCCTTACCTCGTAACCCTATCGATGCCCTTAATAATCCGGATTGGAAACGCGCCATGGCCGATGAGTTTCGTGCCCTTATCGATAATAAGACGTGGGTTTTGGTACCTCGACATTCGGGAATGAACATAGTACGTAGCATGTGGGTATTTCGACACAAAACAAAATCTGATGGGACATTGGAGCGGTACAAGGCTCGTTTGGTTTGTGATGGACGCTCTCAACAAGTTGGGATTGACTGTGGGGATACATTTAGTCCCGTGGTTAAGCCGGCCACGATTCGCACCGTCCTTACATTAGCTATTTCTCATCGATGGTCCATACACCAACTTGACGTGAAAAATGCGTTTCTTCACGGGACATTGCATGAGACGGTCTACATGCATCAACCAGTTGGTTTTCGTCATCCAACTTTCCCGGATCATGTGTGTTTATTGAAACGGTCCTTATACGGTTTGAAGCAAGCCCCTAGAGCGTGGTACGAACAGTTTGCCACTTATGTTACCAAAATCGGCTTCACCCACAGCAAGTGTGACCATTCGTTATTCATTTATCATCAGGGTCTGGACACCGCCTACATTCTTTTATATGTCGATGACATAGTTCTAGTCACCTCCTCAGATTCCTTACGTCACAGAATTATGACTTTACTTGCTTCCGAGTTCGCAATGAAAGATCTCGGACCTCTCAGTTTTTTTCTCGGCATCGCGGTGACCCGTTCATCCCCGGACTCCTTATTTCTATCGCAATCCAAATACGCTCTTGAAGTGTTACAACGAGCAGGACTAGCATCGTGTCATCCGGTTGCCACTCCGGTTGACACAAATTCGAAACTGAGCTCGAACGATGGTACACTTCTGGACAACCCCACTGAATATCGGCAACTTGTGGGAGCTTTGCAGTACTTAACCATCACCCGTCCCGACATAAGTTATGCAGTTCAGCAAGTTTGCATGCATATGCATGCCCCGCGAACTTCTCATATGAACGCGTTGAAACGCATCCTTCGCTATGTTCGTGGAACCATTACCTATGGACTCACATTTCACAGCTCGAGTACTAACTCTCTAGTTGCCTATACGGATGCCGATTGGGCCGGGTGCCCGGATACTCGTCGGTCCACTTCTGGGTATTGCATTTATTTGGGTGATAATCTACTATCTTGGTCCTCGAAACGTCAACCAACAATTTCTCGATCGAGCGCCGAAGCAGAATACCGGGCTGTCGCAAACGTTGTGTCCGAGACGTGTTGGCTACGAAACTTACTATGTGAGTTGTTTCATCCTCCATCTAAAGCCACATTAGTGTATTGCGACAATGTAAGCGCGTTGTACTTATCTACCAATCCAATTCAACATCAAAGAACAAAACATATCGAAATCGATATTCATTTCGTTCGGGAAAAGGTTGCTCGCGGCCAAGTTCGGGTATTGCATGTGCCTTCACGTTATCAAATAGCCGATATCTTCACGAAAGGACTACCTCGGATACTTTTTGATGACTTTCGATCCAGTCTCAACGTCCGTGAACCTCCCGTTTCGACTGCGGGGGTGTAATAGCATATCAATAGCATATATTGTATTTATGGAAAATAGAGAAATTAATGTGTGATTAGTCCGTAATTATAGGATAGGTCAATTTTTGTAATCTATATAATTGATATGTTGTGATGAATGAAGGGTGGCAAAAATCATTTTCCACTTTCAGCTAGGAGATTTTTGAGGCTTAACCTAAAACTGTCGTTCGCCGAATTGATCAACCAATTCTCCCGGCAATTTTCCAGCAGTCGTAAGATGGAAAAGAAGACTAGTGATCTGTACTAGGTCGTGCAAAAGACCAATGAGTCTATTCGAAGTTATTTCAATAGATTCAATGCTGAAATGATCAGTATCTGCAATTGTGACATCAAAACTGCGATCGAAGCTTATAAGCGTGGTCTAGACGATAGTTTAGCTTAATATATCGATCTGACCAAGTATCCCCCAGAGACTTTCGAAGACGTCCGAGCTCGAACCTTAGCATATATGAGGGTCGAAGACGACGCAGCCTTTCGTCGCAAACACACTGACGACAAGAAGCCGTTAGGTGTCAAGAAGCCAGAATTCAAGCCGAAAGCCATATCCAGAATAGAGCCAGCGCGTCAGATTTCAAACGTTCGTTTCAAGACGAAGGCAGAAGCTAAAACAGCGACTAAATTCCCCGTGTACCCCAAGATCTCCTCTTATGGGTTCAAAGGGTTAGCTAAAGACTTAGTCGAAGCTCTGAAGACCACCCAAGCAACCATCCGGTGGCCGAAGAAGTCTGACTTGGACGATGCTAAGAAGGATAAATCAAAGTGGTACGACTTCCACGTCGACCATGGTCATGCGACAGATGATTGTATCGCACTCAAGAAGGAATTGGCATATCATGTTCCACAAGGTAATCTCAAAGATATTATTGATAATGTCGTTATTAACAGCCATCGACCGTCGACTCCCAAGCATGCAAAAGTTGTCAATTAAAATCCCCTACGCCATTGGGAATCCTGAAGATCGAGAATGAGTTGAAACGTCGCTATGGTGCCCTGTCATGATCAATCACAGACAGTATCTCATCGGATCGTCGTGTCGTACTGTCATTTAAAACCTATCTTTCTTTCCAAAAAGAATAGAATAATAAATGACAGGGGGGCAATACCCCATGAAGGAGAAAGGTATGATTTCTAACTCTTTTCCATACAAATTTTTCTCACAAACAGCTACTGACTTAAGCATGGGAGGGTCGTTAGTGAGCCAACGACCAACCCTCGACATCGTTTTATCGCAGGATCGCACGACATAGACGATCAGGTCCATGACTTGATCACACCTTACATCTAATCGCACAACGCCACGCACGTCCACAGGACAAACCCCTTTCTCTCTCGTCTACGGCTGCGAAGCAGTCCTACCGGTCGAGGTCCAACTCCCAACCTCAAGGCACACTTCCATCGAACATAACTTGGTTGATCTAAGTTGCGACCTCGACGCCCTCGAAGAACTCAGAGAATTAGCCTTAATCAGAATGGCGTCGAAGAAGCAAGCGGTCGAACGGTATTTCAACAAACATGTCAAGGTCAAAGTCTTTCAAGAAGGCGATTATGTTCTTCGCCGAGTGTTCCAAAACACTCAAGAACCCAACGCGGGAAAACTTTCAATCAAGTGGGAAGGCTCGTACCGTATTTCTGAAGTCGTTGGTAAGGGAGCCTATCGACTCCAGACCCTCGACAATCAAGAGATCCCGCGTAGTTGGAATGTGACGCATCTCAAAAGATATTTCTTTTAAGATTACTTCTTTCTCATACAAATTGTTACTTGAAAATAAACATCATAGGATCGAAAGATGATTACGGGAATGCGCAACATAGATGCCCAAATTCACGAATCGATCGTCTTATCACAGGGGCATCTAAATCTCGACGTACGATTGGTAGGTTTTAACGACCTCTCAATAAAAGTTTCTAAACTTTGAAATTTTTTCATATTCATCGATGATATATATTCATGATTGTCAATACAATTCAAAATGTCTGAGTTATAGTCATCATATTGCAAAGAATGCCTAAGTCGCACGATTCTTCGCTCATTTTACAGACGATAACGTGTTCACAAAACGAACAGTTATACAAAGACAGACTAAAACTCATTATACACTAATAAGCTCGAGCGTAACCTACATAAAACAAAAGATGTGGAGAAGAGTGTCAGTCGTATGTTCTGCCAGGAGTCTTGACCTTCGAGATCGTGGCAGCATCAAAACATGTTAATGCAAGGATCAAACGAGTATGTTAGGAATTGTTTTCCAACTCCTTACGCCATAATATTCTGAGAATGTGGCTCTTAAGATTAACGTTAAGGCTGGAACATCTGTTTTCTGACGAGTGACCTCCACTCCAATATTTTTCCCATCTTGACACACTTAATGAAAAGAAACAGAAGCATCTGTCGAATACGAAGGGAACACGTTAGCAAAACATAAAAACGAAAGAACATCGATAACACAAGTTTTGAAAGAAAAACTTACAAGGAACGCCATTTCGGCTAAACATAGCCCTATCTCTTCAATAGAGATCCTTTGAAAACACTCCTCGGAAACTAAGGGCTGATGTTTCCCCAGATGCGGAAGTGACTTCATCCTGACGAGGATGTAGTCAAAAGAGGGACGGCGACAGCGCAAAGCTGATCACCATAAGTTCCTCCTCGTTCTCTCCCGTCTTTACACCCTCGCCCCTGTCGGCTGACGAAAGGGTTGACGTGGCAGAAGACATCGTCGCCAGATGCGCAGAATACACAGACATCGTGTTCATCGTAACCAACATCGTCAACGATTCGTGTATCGCAACCCTTGATAGATCTCCAACCACCCAAGATTTGAACAAAGTCAAGATTCTAGAGAGGGGCCTCATCAGAAACAGAAAACTTTTAAAGAAAATCTCTAAAGAAAACAACCCATTGTGATCTCTATTTATGCAGGAAATCGCAACAAGTCGAGTCTGCTGATGATCAACACGCGTCCATACCTATCCGAATCTTCGACACCTGTCTTCAACAGCTGGTAAGCATCATCGTGCGTCAGTATGACGTCACAACTTTTCAACTTCTCGTTCAGTTAAAGACGAACCGGTCTAGTTCCACGACAACCAGGTAAGTCCCTCAACCCAGGTCACAAGTCTAAGCGTTCGACAAGCAAAATTTAAAACTTAAATTTGACATTCAATTTTCAAATTTTGGGGGCAAACTGTTTGGGCAAAAAAATCACGTCGCTCGACTGCGACCAGAACAGGTAAGACATATGATTAAGGACTATATCTTGTATTAAGATAAGGTCTCGACAAAGACCCAGAACACCATCATCGTCCCTCATAAAAGGTAAGTCGAGAGTTCCTTACGACGCTCGACCATAGCGTCGACCGATCCGCACGACTATTATATAAGGATGTGCGACTTCGACCAAAGCTAACGTTAACCATGACCGTTTATTAAGTGTTTAATGCAGGAGTAAAAGTCATTAAGGAGCAACGACTATAACCGACGCAATCATTAAACAGCCGGCGACCGTAACGAACGAAGATCATTACTCCGGCGACCGTTTCCAACCGTTAAGGCCATTAAAGGAGCATTCATGGATGAAGCTAAGGACGCGAAGACTATAAATATCAAGCTCAATAAACATTTCAACACATCAAATATCCGGCAATTAACAACCGAAGCAATATTCAAGAACACCTGAAGTGAAGAACCATTATTCTAAGTATCGCTCTCGACGCACGACAACAACTCTCGACCAGCAGTTCACACTTTGTTTCGTACACGACAAACACCTATTTTTACATTCCAAACACTTGTACTTTACATTTCAAAGCATTTTCTTCATTTGTATTGTAATATTTGTACGATCGACACCAGTATCCAAGGACATCGCTCCTGATTGGCGACCATAGTGCAGCGACGACACCCCTTGTCGTCCGCAGGTTTTTTCCTCGATTGAGGTTTTTCCTGCGTCATCAAATCCCTTGTTTCTTTATTTTATTTATCGTCGCACGTCTCGTCGAATGATTCTTTCTTTAGTTGTTTAAGTCCACATCGACCTTAAGTTGTTCCTTTGGTGCGATTTTTGGCATTAACAATAGTCGACACGTATCCTTGCCTTTCTGAATACTCGACAGATTGTCGACACCTAGCAAATGCAGTTGTTATGTACGATTGTACGTCAGCATGACGTCACGACCTTATTCCCTTTTCGACTTCCCATTCAGTTAGAATTGGACCGATCCAGCGCCAAGACAACTGAAAAGGTTTTTTACACGTGTCACGACCCCAGACGTCCGACTAGCAAATTTTAAAAAACTTTTGAAATTCGAAGTTGCCACTCCACTTTTTTCAAAATTTGGGGGCAAACTGTTTGGGTAAAATTTCACCAGCCTCGACCACGACCAAAACTCTAAAGACATTTACTTTACTTCACTTATAAATAGAGTCAAATCGTAAACCCTTTGTCCTTTGACCAAAGCTGAAATCTTACGTACCTCTCGACCTCGACCGTCGTGTAGAAACACACGACCTCGACCAACTAACGTACGATTCTTCTGTTATGTCTTCCTCATTTAATGCAGGTCAACGACATTTATGACCAACGGACGAAACCGACAGAGCAGTTATGAACATTAAATAACAAAGACCGTTGCGACCGTTACTAGAAGAATTCATAGAGTCATTAAATGCATTCGAAGAATATAAATACGAAGGCAAAGTCATCATTTACGGATCATCGAATTCTGGAATCACACTACATACTCAAGAACATCCGAAGCAAAGAACTTTTTCTCGAGTGATCGCTCTCGACGCACGACTTACACTCTCGACCTGAAGTTTTCGCACATGACACACTTGTTTTACATTCGATACACTTGTTATTTTCACATTTCAAGCCATTTGTATTGTAATCATTGTATTCTCGACACCCGGAACACAAGGATATCGCCTCTGTTTGGCAATCATAGTGCAGCGACGACTTCCACAATCGTCTGCGGGTTTTTTCCTCGTTGAGGTTTTTCCCGCGTCACCAAAATCTTTGTCTCTTTTACATTTTCTGTCTTTAACGTACTGTTTTGTTGAACGATTCCTTTCTTTAGTTGTTAAGCTCCACAATCAACCTTAAGTTATCCTTCTGGACGATATTTGGCATTAACAAATACGAAGGCAAGAAGAAGTCCGATGAGCCCAACCAGTTTGAAAAGAAAGAGAAGACAGAGAAAGATGACCGCAAGCCTGAAACAAAGAAGAAAGACGAACCCGTGACATGCTATAACTGTGGGAAGCTTGGTCATTTTGAGAAGGACTGTAGAAGACATGTGGTGAAGAACTCTCACTACTACAAGGCTAAGCTTGCACTGGCTGAACAGAAAGAAGCTGGGGAAGCTCTGTTTGTTAAAAATGACCACTGGCTGGGTCGATCTGACAGTGAAAGCGATTCTGAAGGTGCTGATGCCTTCATGGGCTACCATTCTCCTGCCAAAGAAGAAAAGACAAAGGTGTGTCAGGTATGTGAACCTATCTATCTAGATCTTTATAACCGAACATAACATCTTGTTGAACGAATAGATTCCTATAAGGCCACTGCTAATGAACAACTGCTTGAGATTAAATCACACTATCTGAAAAGCTAGATGTTCAAAAGTGGATAACTGAGAAACACAAGTCCGAAAATGTTAATTTAAAAGAAGAATGCAAAAATCTTTCAATAGCACCTAAGGACTTAAGGGCCAAAATATCTGAACTACAGTCACAGCTAGATCAGTGTGAGAATGAGAAAGCAGAAATTGTTTATCAATGCTCTGCTCTTCAAATTCAACACAAGGAGTTTGTCAATTAAATTACTGATCTTGAAACCAAACTCCACAAAAGAGGCCAAACTGACCAGACCATTCACATGAATAAACCCAAGGAATTTACATATTTTAACAAGGAATGGGGAATCGGATACGATAACCCACAGTACTTAAAAAGGGTATATTCAAAAGACCGACACTTTATGACTTTGGTTGTCTTGGTATTGACAAAAAGTATCCAGAATATGGGATAAGATGGACTGGTCCTCTTGAACCTGAGAAAGAAGAGGAAACTGAGGAATATAAGCGCAAACACACGACAAAAATGCAACTTTCATTTTGTTATGAGCCTTTAAACTATTATTATGAGAAAAATCCAAAAAAATACCTCTCAAATGACTACTTTGACTGCTATAAGGTTGTAACGCCCAAGGATTCCTCCAAAAAGGATGAGGTCCAAGCAACCAAACCCAAGACTGAGACGGATGAGTTCAAACTCTATGTTCCCCCTCTCGTCTTGGAAGCAAAAATAGTCGAGTTAGAAGAGTCACTCGAGAAGGAAAGTGTTAGGGTCATATTTGGTTGAAGAGAAGTTCAAGGTCTAATTTGTTATTTTCTATTCTTGAGGCTTAATTGTGTAAATGGGCCATTGGCTTGTTGCCATGGGCCCATAGTATTTAAAGTTGTTTAGCTTAGAGAATTAAGCTAGCTGTCTAATTACACTTTCTTGAACTTATTGTAATTCTCTCTCATATTGAAAGTAAAGTGGATGACCATTGGAAATCATATCGTTTGTGTTATTATCTATTGATTTCTATTACCTGTTGCACTGATCTGGAACTCACAATTGGTATAAGAGCAAACGGACGAATCGGTTCAAAGTGTTTCTTGATTTCTGGTAAGATTTCTTCTCAAATATTCGACTGTGTTCTTGGCTAGAAAACTCATATTTTGATTCGGCCAAAATTGATTGCTATCGCTTATCACATTCTGTTAGTATCATCATAGTAAGCGTTTTTGCAAATTTTCAGTACTCAATTCGACCATCTTAATCGATTTTAAGCAAAATCAAAGTTTCAAGTTTTTGGTTTGTGTTCTTACAAAAAAAATCGAATTTTTACCATCAAAAACTTGTTATTTGGCTTCAAATTCGATTCGGGTATTGTTAGTTGTAACACCCGTAATTTTCGGACAAGTACAATTTCAAATTAGAGGGAAACCGGTCTTTTAAGAAAAATATGAAAAATAAGATTTTTGTGTAAATCTTAGATTTTATGGTCTTTTTGGATGGGGAATTCGAATACGATTCCAACGGTTCTTTCTGGAGTAAAAACGGAGCTATAACGAAGAAGTTACGGCCGAAACAGTATCCGACCCAACATGGGGCCGCGCGGCCTGGTGCGCGGCCTTGGGCCACGGCCCAAGCCGCGTAGCGTCTGGAGTCCAGCCTTAGGGAGGCACGTGACTTTCCACGCGACTTCAAGTCGCAGGACAAACCGCGGGAACGGATCTGGTGTATTAAGACGCGATTTTCAGTTTAAAACATCATTTCTTCATAACTTTTGCATCCCAACTCCGATTTGAGTGATTCAAGTTACTACGGTTTCGTTTTTGAGAGATGTTCATGGATCTAGGAAGAGTTTTGAAGTATGTTGGATGGTCCAGGAGTATTTGGTGGTGGTTGAGGTAAGCTTCTCACTTTTCTCCGTCTAAGAAGTTAGGGTTTTGATATTATTGGTGTTTTTGGATGACTTATGTTGGGGAAAACATATATAAGTGTTCGGGGATGATTATTTATGGTTGGAAACTTGTGGATCTAGGTTTTTGGATGAAGATGCAAGTTTCTTAAAGGAGCTTACGTTTGGAGAAATTGTAGATTTATCCTAAATCTAGCAAGGTGAGTTCAAGTTGATTTGTGAAAACTTTGTACATGCCAAAAATGTTATTTTCCAATAAATTGCGTGTTTTACTTGAAAATATCAATGGTTGAGTTATTTGGATAGTTTAACTCTTTTGAAATATTTATCTTCATAAATGTTGTAAAACACCCATATTTTGGGCTTTTGGATATTTTGATGTGTAGAAATCATAATATGTCCTTAAAATATTAATTGCTCAAAATGATGTCTATTTGGTGGATTAATCATGTTAGTGTAATTGATTTTATAAACCATGTGGAAATGCACAAATTAGTATCAAGGGTCATTTTGAGGATTTAAAGGTGTGAGTCTTTTTTGGGGAAAACCCTTTTGTTTAACTGTGTCGGGTTTTGGGTTAATAACGATTTTGTGGTACTTGTTTACACAACTGAGGTTTAAATGCATTTTATGCGATGATGACCGTTATATAAGGGTCTAGCGAGTTTGGAGCATTTTGCTCGGGTTTGTCTTTGAGAAAGTTTGGGGACATTTGTCCGGTTTTAAATGGCTCAATGTGGAGTCTTATTTATGGTTTCCATTTATTTCAACTTGATGCATTTTATTGCTCATTATTGATATTTACATGCTTGGGTGTTTTTTGTCATCCTGGGTTGAGCATGTTTTGTAGACTGTGTTGCATTGGATCCATAGGCATGTGAGTCAGTCTTTGTTTGATGGTCTATCTCTTTGTGCACAGGGAGTGGACAATGGGAACGCAAGGGTATATACGTCAGGCCGTGGGGCCACTAGCGAGTAGGCAATAGGGGACACTGGAGTGCCTGAGGTGAAACTCGTCTAGACTGGATATGCAATGTGGTCCCCTGTAAGTCCTTGAGGTGTAACTCTACGGGGTATGCAATAAAGGCAATTTATTATGGTCCGAGGATTGAGATGTCTATATGGCATGAGAACTAGGACTGGGGCTTGAGGTGTAATCCAGTAACATCATAAGTGGCCTAACTTTGTGTGCCCGTCACTTTCGATGGAATCGGGTCTCCCTCGTCACCGAAAGGTGTGGTTTTTGGGTATAAGATTTTATCCATATTTTCGGTGACGCACTTTATTTATACGAAATGTCTTCATGGTTCATTGGCAGAGTTCTATGCTTCATCCTATTTGGATGTTTTAAATATTGGAGTTTTGTCCTTGTTTATATTTCTTGGGATATTTACGTCCAAACACGTTTTGAGTGAGTTGGAGTTGGAATTCATTTTGGAAAACGCTTTATACAATATGGGAGCCTTTTTCATAGATTTTGTGTGAGTTGAAAAATGGGTGATTTTCATTTAAAGTAAACTCTTTTGAAATCATGACTAAAACTACACCCCTCTCGATTTATGAATTTATATAGTCATGATAAAATGTTTGAACTCACTAGGCGTTAGCCTAACCCTTTTTATTTGTCGGCATGTGCAACAGGCTCAGGTTGGGGTAGCTCTAGCTACATTGTGAAGTGGCCAGTGCTAGTATAGTGCACGAGAGGTGACTTAATTAGTGAAGTCTTCCGCAATTGTTTGGACTAGCAACTTGTGTTGTGTTAAGTAACACCCGATTAAGTTATTTTATTGTGGACTTATAATGTTTTAAATTCCGAGGTATTTTAAGGAATGAACTGTAGAAGCGATTATATCTATTTTGGTTATTTTATTGATTTTTAAAGTTAGTTGCTCGTTCCAAATTTGAGGGTGTTACAAGTTGGTATCAGAGCATATGTTTGAGAGAATTAGGTGTTGATTTTGGATACCTAGACTCAAACAAGCGTTCCTCTAAGTAAACGAGAGTGAAATTCACCATTAAGCACTTTAAGATAGGATGATTCGAGGTCAATGGATGTTGTTAGAAACGAGAATCACGTCGAGAGTAGCAAGGATAATCATGTGCGGTGCGTTCATAGTGACACCTGGCCAGTGTCATGGTGAACCTACCAGTACATGTGCATACTTGAATTGCTTTAATGTGATGATCGTTGGGGTAGTGAAGAAGGTTCTAATCTAGTAGTGGTTGGAATAGATGGACAATTCTATCATTAGTCACTTGGAGTGACGATAAGCATGATATTTGTTTTAAGTAGACCGTTCGGGTCAAGATTGATGGTTGGATTAGAACCTTAGGCTTATTTAACCGACTTTGATTCGAGGAAAAACCGTAAGGTTCATCGATGTATTTCCCCAACTTTGCCCTAAGAGGTTTGAATATCCGGATGGCAATAGTGGACCGGAGAGATTTGGAGAAGTATGGGTTGAGACGTTGTATGCCGATTAAGTTATGCACAAAGTTTATTTTGAAAATAAATCGCATCAACTATTTCTTGTATTTCAAATCCTTATAGGGATTGTGTTACAAATTTTGGAAAAGGTTTAGCACATATACAAGATTTCAAATTATGGGTTTTCGAACCTACATGAAATTATTTTATTGCGGTAGTTGCAAACTCCGCCGGGATTTGTTTTGCTTTATTTCATTATTGTTCAACATTGCTTTCGGATATAATGATAATCATATTTTTATTATGTTTAAGATGTTGGGCAAGTAACTACGGCTTGTGACTTTAACATTGGATCTCCTCCACATATGTTAGAGTTTGGACGGAAAGTTATCTTCCATGATGTCTGTGTAAAACTATTTTGGAGAATTTGTTTAATGTGAATTGTTAAACAATGTTGTTTATGTGGTATTACCATAGAAGGAGTTTTGGAATTTGGTATTAGCCATGATTTTGCTTAATGCAATTTGACTTTGGAAGCACAATGTTTGGTGCTATTTTGTTAACTTGGAGTCATTGAGTTCGTTGAATTTCATGGAGTTTTGTTGTACGACATTTTGTGTCGTGTGGGTACAGTTTTACAATGTGCATACTCTACTTTCTTATGTGAAAAGTTCATGAATTATGTTGGGTATTTTGTCCCACTCGAGTTTTGTTGAGAAATGTAAATTTTATGCCATAAGGCGACTAAAAAGAGATGAGTTTGGAACTCTAGTGTCGCGTAACTTTTCTTTCAAGCATTTGTGTTATTAAGTATTTTGTTGCAACTTGTTCAGTATATGGATTGATTTATACACGACATAAGTAATGCATGAAAGAACACTTGATCGTATCTTATAACAGTTTACTTAATGCGCTTTCGGTCAGTTGAATGTTTTATTATCATTTTCATGTAAATGCATTATATCGACTAGGGGTATGCATAGCTTGGTAACCATTGCTTTTCAACACTTTGATAAACGAGTCGTGCATGAAAATGTTTTATTAACTCATTGCACAAATGAAGACCATTTGGTCAAAATATGCGTTAGTGTTGTGGGGGTCATGCATGATTCACGATACGTTGTAGTTTGAAAACACAAATGTGCGAGTCATTGACATTTGGTCAACTTTAGTCCAAGGAACATTTTGGAAAATTGTAAACCTTTTTGGTTTTGGAGAAAATGTGTATTTTGTGTATTTTATAACAAATAAACTTTTAGGCATTGATGTTTTAACGTCTTATATTTCGAATGCGAAACTTTTGATGTAAATGCTCCGTAATGGAGATTTTGGAAAAACGATTGCCTAAACCCAGAGTGCGTGGAATTGATTATGTTTTGAACATTAATGCGCACTGTTTATATGATTTAAGGTCGAAGGTTGATTTGGACCCTTTTTGGTGTCAACAAATTACAAGTACTCAGTTTCTCCTAAGTTTTGGAAAACACGTTGTTGTGTGAAAACCCTGTCAGAAACATTTTACTCATGTGTCATTATATGACCGGATGATGAAAAATTTTGGAAATTGATTTCAGGAATTTCACCTTTTGAAATTTTGTCGTGAACTATTTGATGCATGTTATTTCATCCCAAGAAAACTACTAGGAAGGTGTTACAAGCTTGCATGCTTACTCCAATTCGAGATTTCCTCATGATGTTTTAGTCGATATTTTCAAATGATGAAAACGTATTGATTTCGTCTTTAAATTTGGAACTTATGCAAGTCATTTTATGTTTTGACTAAAATGTACTTATGAATCGTTTCATCGTTTTTGTAAAATAAACTGACGCCCACAAATTTGTTGGCGAACCTTGTTCCATGCCATTTTATGGTTAAAAAAGAAATTTTGGAGTCAAATGTCGTTTGGACTTCTTTTGAAACGCGTGCACACCTTTTGTTGCACCCTATTTAAAGTATGGCAGTTACTTCACGTACATGTCATGAATCAATCCATACTAGGACCGTAGCGGTTCATTTTAAAGAAGTTGTTTGTTACGCTTTTGCGTTTGGTTAATATCTAAACTGCGTTGAAATAGTTTTCAACATGATTTTCATATGTGGGACGAGCGTGTCCATTTTTGCGCAACTATCGAACTGATAGTAGTAGTTTTTTTATGCGTACGATTAATTTGATATGAAAACCTTTGTGTTGAAAATTTCTATAAAAAGTTCTGATTAGCATATTTGTTAAATAATTCACTTGAGAACCTTGAACTCATTAGGACCTTGCAAAGGGTAAGTAACCCCGGTTAAGATTAAGTATGAGTAGCATTTCGACAGTGGAACGTTGTGTATTCCGACACACGAGTGGTATCGGTTGTAAGGTTGATGTACTTTTGTAACGGAAGGGTTAAGTTCGCAGTATCTTATTTTGAGGTTGGTGGTAACCATTTTTGTTGGCAACTTTGTTTTGGGTCTTGGTCAATTTTTCGCATAAGGGACGTGTAGGACCCTTTAGGCACCATATTGATAACCTTGGTTTTGTAAGAAGCTCGACGAGTGAAACTCAAGTGTTGAGTCTGTTGTGATTCAAAATTTGGTGGTATAACTAGGGGTCAACTTTTGGGCTTGAGGCCAAACACCGTTAGTGTAATCGGAGGATTTTAGTCCGATTTTAAAGGAATGATGGTAATGGTTGTAGTAATCTTAGGATGTTCAATTGTGATAAGTGGACTTAGTGAAATGAATTTCTTTGTGTGGTAAGAAAATCTGTCGGTTGGATATTTGATAATTGGACGTATCTTTGGAGTTGTGTAATTGAGGGGTTAGTGATGACCATCGGTGTTGGCATTAATGGAATCCATTAGGAGTGAATGCTAGTCCAAGTGGCAGAAATATTTGGGATTCAGAGGTTTTAATTGATTTCGGTGGTGATTGAACTTTGGGCTAGTTTGAAGATAAAATTTAAGAACATGTGGATGTGGAGTGATTGGGGAACTCGAATATGTCATTGGGATAGTATGGATCACTTAAGGTTGGGAGACAACTTAAGTCTGGTGGTCGGAAGCCACTCTAGTAGATTAGGCTTTCAATTGGATGTATGTGTATTATGCCTAAGCAGGGACTCGTTGTGAGTAACACCAAGAAGTTATGTGCAATTCTGTGAGGATTAAGATTCGAATCTGGTTGAAGCAGAAGGAACTTGGAATATGTTGGGCACGGTAGCCATGGATCGTGTGAGAACTAGATTTCGAGGACAAAATCATTCTAAGGTTGGGAGGATTGTAACACCCGTAATTTTCGGACAAGTACAATTTCGAATCAGGGGGAAACCGATCTTTTAAGAAAAATAATATTTTGGTTTAAATCTTATATTTTATGGTCTTTATGGATGTGGAATTCGAATACGAGTCCAACGGTTCTTTCCGGAGCAAAAACGGAGCTATAACGAAGAAGTTACAGCCGAAACAGTATCCGACCCAACAGGGGGCCGCGCGGCCTGGTGCGCGACCTTGGGCCATGGCCCAAGCCGCATAAGCCTCTGGAGTCCAGCCTTAGGGAGGCGCGCGACTTTCCACGCGACTTCAAGTCACGGGACAAATCGCGGGAACGGATCTGGTGCATTAAGACGCGATTTTCAGTTTAAAACTTCATTTCGTCATAACTTTTGCATCCCAACTCCGATTTGAGTGATTCAAGTTGCTACGGTTTCGTTTTTGAGAGATATTCAAGGATCTAGGAAGATTTTTGAAGTATGTTGGATGGTGCAGGAGTATTTGGTGGTGGTTGAGGTAAGCTTCTCATTTTTCTCCATCTAAGAAGTTAGGGTTTTGATATTCTTGGTGTTTTTGGATGACTTATGTTGGGGAAAACATATATAAGTGTTTGGGGATGATTATTTATGGTTGGAAACTTGTGGATCTATCTTTTTGGAAGCTTTGGCTTGAAGATGCAAGTTTCTCAAAGGAGCTTACGTTTGGAGAAATTCTAGATTTAGCCTAAATCTAGCAAGGTGAGTTCAAGTTGATTTGTGAAAACTTTGTACATGCCAAAAATGTTATTTTCCAAATAATTGCGTGTTTTACTTGAAAATATCAATGGTTGAGTTATTTGGATAGTTTAACTCTTTTGAAATATTTATCTTCATAAATGTTGTAAAACACCCATATTTGGGGCTTTTGGTGTGTAGAAATCATAATATGTCCTTAGAAGATTAATTGCTCAAAATAATGTCTATTTGGTGGTTTAATCATGTTAGTGTAATTGATTTTATAAACCATGTGGAAATGCACAAATTAGTATCAAGGGTCATTTTGAGGATTTAAAGGTGTGAGTCCTTTTTGGGGAAAACCCTTTTGTTTAACTGTGTCGGGTTTTGGGTTAATAACGATTTTGTGGTACTTGTTTACACAACTGAGGTTTAAACGCATTTTATGCGATGATGATCGTTATATAAGGGTCTAGCGAGTTTGGAGCATTTTGCTCGGGTTTGTCTTTGAGAAAGTTTGGGGACATTTGTCCGGTTTTAAATGGCTCAATGTGGAGTCTTATTTATGGTTTGCATTTATTGCAACTTGATGCATTTTATTGCTCATTATTGATATTTACATGCTTGGGTGTTTTTGTCATCCTGGGTTGAGCATGTTTTGTAGACTGTGTTGCATTGGATCCATAGGCACGTGAGTCAGTCTTTATTTGATGGTCTATCTCTTTGTGCATGAGGAGTGGACTATGGGAACGCATGGGTATATGCGTCAGGTCGTGGGGCTACTAGCGAGTAGGCAATAAGGGACACTGGAGTCCCTGAGGTGAAACTCGTCTAGACTGGATATGCAATGTGATCCTTGTAAGTCCTTGAGGTGTAACTCTACGAGTTATGCAATAAAGGCAATTTATTATGGTCCGAGAATTGTGATGTCTGTATGGCATGGGAACTAGGACCGGGGCTTGAGGTGTAATCCAGTAACATCATAAGTGGCCTAACTTTGTGTGCCCGTCACTGAAAGGTGAGGTTTTTGGGTATAAGATTTTATCCATATTTTCGGTGACACACTTTATTTATATGAAATGTCTTCATGGTTCATTGGCAGAGTTCTATGCTTCATCCTATTTGGATGTTTTAAATATTGGAGTTTTGTCAATGTTTATATTTCTTGGGATATTTACGTCCAAACACGTTTTAAGTGAGTTGGAGTTGGAATTCATTTTGGAAAACGCTTTATACAATCTGGGAGCCTTATTTTCATAGATTTTGTGTGAGTTGAAAAATGGGTGATTTTCATTTAAAGTAAACTCTTTTGAAATCATGACTAAAACTACACCCCTCTCGATTTATGAATTTATATAGTCATGATAAAATGCTTGAACTCACTAGGCGTTAGCCTAACCCTTTTTATTTGTCGGCATGTGCAACAAGCTCAGGTTGGGGTAGCTCTAGCTACATTGTGAAGTGGCGAGTGCTAGTATAGTGCACGAGAGGTGACTTGATTAGTGAAGTCTTCCGCAATTGTTTGGACTAGCAGCTTGTGTTGTGTTAACTAACACCCGATTAAGTTATTTTATTGTGGACTTATGATGTTTTAAATTTCGAGGTATTTTAAGGAATGAATTGTAGAAGCGATTATATCTATTTTTGGTTATTTTATTGAATTTTAAAGTTAGTTGCTCGTTCCAAATTTGAGGGTGTTACATTAGTATTGTGTTTTCGTAGGTTTCTAACCTTTCAGGATTGATTTCAAGCAACCCTAGTCGAATTCCATCAATTTTTGGAACCACATCCGCAGTATCCGGATACCACAGTCGTGCTTTCCGGATACCACTCAGCTTTCCGGAACATCGCTACTTCTTTCCGGGTAAGTTCTTTATTCCACCTTTTCGGACACAAATGTTCCGGAAACCTAAAGTTTCCGGTAAACTATTTTATCCGGACAACTCAAAGTTTCCGGTAAACTATTTTATCTGGACAACTCAAAGTTTCCGGTAAACTATTTTATCCGGACAACTCAAAGTTTCCGGTAAAATTGATTCTTTCCGGACCCTAATATCCGGTAAGTCATTCTTCCAGAAAGCATCTCATCCGGATACCCGATTCATCCGGTAAGTTCTGTTTTTGATATTTTGCATCCGAAAACTATAATCTATCCGGTAAACTAAGATCATCCGGTAACCTCTTGTTATCCGGAAACCTTTGTTTATCCGGGCACTCTTGAGTATCCAGAAACCTTTGATGATTGAACACATTCACACTCAATCTGATCCGGACACTTCCAGATCAGACATCTTATATCCGGATTCCTATCCGGTAAGTTCGGTCTAGTTGATTTCTTACCTATTTTAGTATAAATCGCTCTTAGAACCTGCGTTAGGACTTCACTCTTAGTGCATTGCGTTAGGTTATCACTTTGAATCGAACAAATCGTCTGACGATCACTCTAGTGCAACTTAAGATGTCTTCGTGCGACGCTCTTGCTATCGGCACCGACTCCAAGCCGCCTTGTCTCTACCAAGGTGAATACAGCCAATGGCGGGACAGATTTCTAATCTTCATTGAGTCAATAGATAACTTCGAGTTTATCTGGCGAGCTCTAGAAGACGGGCCAATTCCTGAACCCATGAAGACTATTCCACCAACTGAAGAAGGTGGTCAACCTCGTGTCGAGAAAATGACACTCTCCGATATGACTGCTGACGAAAGAGGCATGATTGAGGGAGAAAAGCATGCAAAGAGGTACCTTGTTCAAGCTCTACCCAACACGATCTACACTGCCATCGACAGCTACAAAAAGATAGCAAAGGGCATGTGGGATCAGGTGGAGAAAATGATGCGCGGGAGAGAAGTTGGGAATCAACTAAAAATCAACAGCTCCATAACCAAGTTTGATGGGTTTAAGCAGTGCACCGGCGAATCCCTCTCCCAGACCTTTGAACGCTTCTGTCTCCATCTCAACGAACTTCACAAGAACCAAATCACTCGTTCTAACATGGAGAACGCGCTCAAGTTTCTCAACAACCTCTTGCCTGAATGGAAAGTATTCGCATCTCACGTCAAGCACAACCACTTGATGGAGAAAGTCGGCATCCACGAGCTCTACGAGATGCTACTGCAGGACGAAGATGAAGTGATGGAGATTCTGAACGAGAAAAAGTCTGCATCCAAGCCAGCTGCTGATCCACTAGCACTTATGTCTTCCAAACGAGGGAAATCTTCTGGCTGTCATTCCAAACGTGCCCAAAAGCAAAGCGAATCTGAGTCAGAACCTGAGGAAAAAGAATACAGTGATTCAGATCCTGAAGTATCTGCCATTAAGAAAGCAATGGCCCCGCTCTCTAAATCCTTCCAACAACAGAAGTTCTATAAAAAGCCGACGTTGTCTCTTGTGCAACTCGGTAGTCACTTGCGCATAGAGGAATCTCTTCGGGCGCAAGAGGCTGAGAAACCTAAAATAAAAGAGGTTTTTGCACCTTCGGTGAACATGGTTGAAGAGGGAAAGTCCAACAACTTCCATGGAAAACGTAAGTTCAACGAAGCCAAGAAAGGGCCCAATAAAAAGGTTAAATTAACCTGTTGGACCTGTGGGATGACCGGCCATCTCAAGCGGGATTGTCGGGTTTTCAAGAGTAAGAATGGAGCAAGCACAAGTGGTGGTGTGCAAGGATCCAAGGATCAAAACCCACGGCAAGGTCAGAATTTTGACTTTGGTTTTAATTCAAATTTGAATTATGTACCACTAATATCCGAATCTTTTTACGTGCAGGATGATGATGTCGCTTGGTGGATTGACTCGGGTGCTACAAGTCATGTGTGCAAAGATCGCCGTTGGTTCACCTCCTTGGAACCGGTTGAAGACGGATCGATGCTACACATGGGGAATGAGTCGAGTGCTCCCATTCTTGGTCGTGGCTTAGTTAGGCTAGAATTTAGTTCTGGAAAAATAGTTTAACTTTTAGATGTTTTGTTTGTACCACGAATTCGAAAGAATTTGGTTTCCGGTAGCATCTTGAATAAGTTAAGATATAGGCAAGTTTATGAGTCGGACAAGTTTATCTTGTCAAAGGGTGGCTCTTTTGTTGGATTTGGTTATTTGTTAAATAATATGTTTATGTTGAATTTGAATTTGAATAAAATGAATTTTGTTTCAAATTCTGTTTTTATTGCAAATAGCGTTTGTGTTGATTCTATTTTATGGCATGCAAGGCTTGGTCATGTTAATTTTAAGCGGATGGTTGAAATGTCAAAAGACGGTCTTATTCCGGCTTTTGATATTAAAACCGAGAAGTGTAAACCTTGCATGTTAACAAAGATCACTAGACAACCTTTTCCTAACGTGAAAAAGGACTCGTCGGTGCTTGAGCTTATTCATAGTGATCTTTGTGATTTGCATTCAACTCCGTCTTTTGGTAATAAAAAGTATGTTGTCACTTTTATTGACGACGCTTCATGGTTTTGCTATGTATATTTGTTACATTCAAAAGATGAAGCGTTGGTTAAATTTAAAATTTATAAAACGGAGGTTGAATTGCAAATGAATTGCTTTATAAAGTGTTTACGCACCGATCGGAGTGGGGAGTATTACGACCCCATGTTTTTCCAATCCATAGGAATCATTCATGAGACTATGGCGCCTTATACACCACAGTAAAATGGTGTGGCGGAACGGAAAAATAGAGTTCTCAAAGAAATGGTGAACTCTATGTTATCCTACTCGGGATTGAGTGATGGATTTTGGGGTGAAGCCATGCTAACGGCTTGTTATTTGTTCAATCGAGTTCCCAATAAAAGGAAAAAGATTATCCCATATGAACTTTGGTTCAAGAAAAGGCCTAACTTGAGTTATATTCGAGTTTGGAGTTGTCGAGCGGTGGTTCGACTACCCGAACCCAAAAGGAAGACTTTGGGTGAGAAAGGTATTGACTGCATCTTTGTTGGATATGTCGAGCATTCCAAAGCTTATAGGTTCTATGTTATTGAACCTAATGATTCTATAGTGATTCACACCGTTATAGAATCGAGAGATGTAATTTTTGATGAGACTAGATTCTCTTCAATACCTAGGCCAAAGGACATAGTTCCAAGTACTAGTGAAACTAGTGAGGTTGAAGAACAAGCAATTGTTCCAGCTGAATCTCCGATACTTCGAAGGAGCAAAAGAGGAAGGATTGAAAAATCCTTTGGTCCCGATTTCCATGTATACTTGGTAGAGGGATCAGGAGATGAGATTGGATCCCAATTCCTTTACTGTTATAGTATTGAGGAGGATCCAAAATCATTTGATGAGGCTATGAAGTCTCAAGATATTGCTTTCTGGAAAGAAGCAATACATGATGAGATGGACTCCATCATGGGAAATAATACTTGGGTATTATCGGACTTGCCACCGGGTTGTAAACCTTTGGGATGCAAGTAGATCTTCAAAAGGAAGATGAAAGCGGATGGATCAATCGACAAGTTCAAAGCTCGATTAGTAATCCAAGGCTTTAGGCAACGGGAAGGCATCGATTATTTAGATACTTATGCCCCGGTTGCAAGGATCTCTACGATTAGATTGTTGGTAGCCTTAGGAGCTATCCACAATTTAGTGATTCACCAAATGGATGTCAAAATGGCATTCTTGAATGGTGATTTGGAGGAGGAAGTTTACATGAAACAACCGGAAGGTTTTCTTATGCCCGTGATGGAGCATAAGGTATGTAAACTTGTAAAATCATTGTATGGGCTGAAACAAGCACCCAAACAATGGCATCAGAAATTTGATGAGGTTATCTTGTCCAACGGTTTTATGATTGTTAGCCCCAAGTATCTCTTATGTAAAAGTATTGAAAATATTACAAGTCAGAAGACCACCAGAGATCAGACAGAAGACTTAGAAGAATATGAACCAGAATACCAACAGAGTTCGACAGAGCTCTGGCAGGATCATCAGAGCTCGACAGAGCTCTGGCAGAAGACTTCTTCTATTCACCAGAAGAACGGATCACACCAGAAGACCAACAGAGCTCTGGCGTAAGAGCTCTGGTGAACGAAGACCTCTATGAAGCCTAAGTCTCGTAGAAATCTCTAAGTGTTAGACACGTGTCCGTACTTTCCACGTAAGCCCTAAAATGACGGAGACACACTTTCCACGTGTCATTCCAGGGTTAGATAGTACATTGTCTTCACTCTATCAGGCTATAAATAGAACGTTAGTGGTGCACATAACAGTAAGCTTTTGGAATAATAGTTTTCCACAATCATGAGGACAAACACTGTTACATTCCATAGCACTACCTTTGTACGTTTTGTTTTCTGAAAGATTTCAGAATACACACACTTGAACGTGTTCTTGGTGTTATTCAAATATCAATATAACGAGCAGCTTATTTACTTGATCTTGTTATCATATTACTGTTCAATATTGATACTCTCTTTGTTACTTAACGTCTACACAATCACTCACATATTAATGGCTTTTTATAATGCTTCCGCTATCTGATTTATGCTATATATGTGATACAACGTGAATCTGGGAACCAACAATTGGCATCAGAGCAGATTGATTTGCTCAAATCAAACGATCCAATCTAACCAGGTTGATTCATAGTTGTTGATTATTGTTGTTCTTTTAAAAGCTTCAAAGTGTGCTATGTTTTATTGCTTAAAAGTTAAAAGTTCATTTAACTGTGTTTTAAGCTTTCCAGATTAGTCCAAAGATCTTCTCTACCTTAGTTATTGTTCACTCACTTTCAGTTTAATACTCTCTCAAAATCTTTTGAAACTGTAACACTTTGTTTCTCTGAAAAATGGCTAATAACAACATTAATGCCATCTACACTGCTGGTTCTCTGACCAAACCTCCTACTCTTCTGAGAGATGAATATCCTCAATGGAAGATTAGGATGGTTAACTTCTTTGATGGAATGGATAGAGATTTGATGCGTTCTGTCACAGATGGACTATTCCAACCCATGGTTTTGGTTCCACGTGTACCCGCAACAGAAACTACTGTTGAGATTCCTGCTCACTTCAAAGCTAAAACCACCGGGTTTACTGAAGAAGAGAAACTAAAAATGGAAAATGACCTTAAGGCAGTTAGACTTCTGATCATGGCCATTCCCAACGATATATTCCAAGAACTAGATTCATGTGTTACTGCTAAATAAATCTGGGATCAGCTTCTTAATCAACT
Organism: Saussurea involucrata; assembly: GCA_033807775.1. NCBI lineage: Eukaryota > Viridiplantae > Streptophyta > Magnoliopsida > Asterales > Asteraceae > Saussurea > Saussurea involucrata. The sequence continues at coordinate 100,511 of JAWVWS010001274.1, read as the reverse complement.
TGAGGGTGGTATCAAAACCCAAAAGAACAGAAGGACCCAATGTATTAATTAATACAATGATTTCAAAGCACTTCCTGAGGAAACCTTACAACAAACCTACAACAGATTTAATGTTTTAATTAACAAATGTAAAAAATGTGGGGTTGTTAGGTCGAAAGAAGATAACAATGTTCTGTTCCTGAAAAGTTTAAATGATGAATGGCTAAATCTGTCCATGTCTTTACAAGCTAACCAAGATTTGGATGCATGGACTCTTACTAATGTGTATGGCACTCTTGCTGCACAAGAGAAGGATGTTGTCAAACAAAAAGGCAAATCGACCATTGCAGGTCCAATAGCTTTGATATCTGATTCAAAGAAACCCACTGAAGGAAAGTCCAACAGAGAAAGCTCTAGCAAAGAGAAGAGGAAAGAGAAGGTTGTGAAAAAGAAGAGTAAGAAGAGTCTGGTCGCTGAAAGTGATGCTGAAGAAAGTTCATCAGAAGATGATGATATCAATGCCTTTGCTCAATCTCTTGCGCTAATAACTCAAAAATTTAACAAGAGATTTGGCAACAAGGTATTTGATAGGAGAGGAAGGTACGAGAGAGAAGAGAAAGATGAGAAAAGAAGTTATGTTGCACCCCATCAGAGTAACAACAACAGAGCTCCATAAGAGCAAAGACCACAACAGAAGTATAATCCTCCAGCCCCTCAGAAAACCGATGCTTCCCAACCCATCAACCAGAATGATGGACGTTGTTTTAGATGTGGCAAACCCGGCCATTTCTCTGCTAATTGTAGAGGTAAACTGGTAAAAGACCAGGATTACTACAAAAACAAATACAAGTACAATTACAGAGAAAGAAGCTATGTTGCTAAGATGGAGAATTGGATCTCTGACTCGTCCTCTGATGACGAACCAGAGCAAGCCAATTTTTGCGGGGTTGCTGTTGATAACGAAAGTTTGGAAGAGGTAGCAGATTGGATAACTGGAGAGATACCAGAGAGATCAACAGAGGAAGATTTGTCTCAGAATGCATTCGCTCTTACTGTAACAGAGCCAAATGAAAGAGCGCTGGAGACCACAAGACCCAGTGCCAAGGCATGTTCTACTTCTAAATCAAAGTCTGACTCTGAGTTGGAAATGCATGTGTCTTTATTAACAGAGGAATTTCAACTTTTAAAACAAAAGCTTTCAGAGGAAAAGGAATTAAGAAAGCTAGCTCAGAAGGATCTGTCCTTCTACAAGAGAGAGAAAACTCTCTTGGAACAGGAAAAGGAAGAAATCTTTAAAGAAAAATCTGAGCTAGAAGTCCTAACTAAACAGAAGGAAAACACCTTTTCTGAAAAAGTTGAAGAGTTTGAGGAAGTTTTAAAGCAGAAAACTGAAGAGGTTAAGAAATCATAAACCGAAAGACTTAACTCTGTTGCTTTAAAAGGGTATTTTCAAAGAGAAAGGGAGGTTTTGCATCAATCCCTACAGAGAAAGGAAATCTTAAATCAAAAAGTACCAGGATGCATAAGATGTGCATATTAAGATAAACTCCCAAATGGACACACAAGGACTTGGTTTCAGTGACCTTGCTCCCTACAATGAAAGAAAGAAGACATCCCTGTCTTCTGCCTTCTGTGTTGGGAAAATCCAGGAAGATGTGATCTCTGGTACTGCAGTTTTCAAAAGAATCAAAACCTCAGATATTTCAAGGACCAAAAGACTTAATTTCAGGAATGTCAGCTATGACTCCTTGGATCAAGAAAAGGTTACAAAACCATCTTCAACGTTTATTCTTGATCAAGGAAAAGCTAGAATCATACTTCCTAATTCTGTTAAAAGTCTGGATCCTAAAGAGATTTTCAACTTTAACTCTTTTAAGGGACAGAAGTCTGTTACTTCTGTGGCTGAATCCTCTGATGATAAATCACAGAACGAGCTCAACCCTGAAGCACCAGTCTTCTCCCCTTCCTCTGAATCAATAAGAACATCTTTTGAAGAGGATCTGAAAAGAGTTCTTGATGAGAATATTGCATCTGAAGCTTTAAAACCCAAGTTAAGAAAGTTTAAATCCGCCAAAGCTGATATCTCTGTGATACCCATAGAGTCTAACACCTCCACCAGAGCCACCAGAGACTTTCTAGGCTCTGACAGTGACTCTGATTCTGAGGTGGATGAGCAAATTTTATGTGCTCAAGAGACTGTTTTACACAAACCAAAGCGAGTAACTATTGAATCTGAACCTTTGAAAAATGTGTCCTTCTTTAAGAAATAATCCAGATTCATACCAGTTCCTGTTTTCCAAAACAAGGGTATCAGAACTTTCTCTTCAAATGAGATTGAAGACAAGAGAAGAGAGAAAGCTAAAAGTGTTTCTGTGAATCAAACTTCAGTTCCATTTGCTTATAAACCAATCCGATTTTCACCAGAGCAGAAGGGCAAGTGGATAGTCAATGACAAATCTGTTCCTAACTCTGCTGTAAATCAAAGAAGAAACTCTTTTTGGCCAAGTGAATCTACTCCAAGGAAAAACAACATTTTTAAGAAACCAAACCAGGACAAAATGTATGGTCCTAAAGTTTTTCAATCTCATGTACCATTCAACCAACAGTTTTTAAATAAAAACAGCAATATGCATCAATCAACTTCTTGTTCTATCAAGTGCAATTGCATTCAACTGTTGTTAAAATTACAAAACCACTTGAATGGTCCACACTGTGTTCTGAATCAGTCATTTCAAAGGAAAATCCCAAGACTGTTCAGAATACACAGAGAAAATCCTCTGGCACACCATCCCATAATGGAAAGCCAGCAGGTAAACCAGTAAATACTCCAAGCCTAACAAGAAAGGACCCATTATGCAATGGGTACCTAAAAAGAACTAATATGTCTTGCAGAAGCCTCATGTGCAGATCTGGTACCTAGATTCAGGATGTTCCAGGCACATGACATGCAATAAGGAGTTGCTGACTTCTTTCAAAGACAAAATGGGAAGTGCAGTAACCTTTGGAGGAGATAATGGTGGACAGATTAAAGGCTATGGTACTTTAAATAACGGTGGTGTTTCAGTTTCTAAGGTTGATTATGTTGAAGGGTTAAATCATAATCTGCTCAGTATAAGTCAACTTTGTGATCATGGGTACGATGTCAATTTTAGGAAGAAGTATTGTTCTTTTTTGCTTTCCGAGTCTGGTTAAGAACTTTTAAGAGCCGACAGAAAAGGCAATCTATATAAAATGAATTTTAATCCAAATCAGAGTACTACAACAGAAAAACTCTGTTTAGTCTCTTTGAAAAATTAAGATGCCTGGCTCTGGCATAAAAGATTTGCCCATTTGAATTTTTCAAATCTTGACAAACTCGTGAAACTCAACTTAGTGAAAGGTTTGCCTTCACTTAAATTTGACAAAGACCATCTCTGTTCTGCGTGTGAAATGAGTAAGATGAAAAGATCTTCACACAGAACAAAGAGTGATCACAGTTGTCCCAGACCTTTGCATATGCTTCATGTGGATCTTTGTGGTCCAATCTCTGTGCAAAGTCTGTCAGGTAAAAAGTATATTCTTGTTTTAATAGATGAATTTTCTAGATATACTTGGATTGAGTTCATCAGAGTAAAATCTGATGTCCCAGAAATTCTGATAAGTCTGTTGAAGAGAATACAGGTTCTATTAGGTCTGAAAATACAAAAGTTGAGAAGTGATAACGGGACAGAATTTAGGAATGCCATAATCGATGCCTACCTATCAGAGGATGGAATCTCCCAGAACATCTCAGCTGCCAGAACTCCACAACAGAATGGTGTGGTGGAGAGAAAGAACAGAACTCTGGTAGAAGCCGCCAGAACCATGTTGGCAGATTCTATTCTCCTAATGAACTTCTGGGCAGAGGCAGTCTCAACAGCCTGTTTTACACAGAACAGAGCTGTAATAGTGAAAAGATTCAAGAAGACTCCCTATGAACTCATCAACAACCGAAGGCCAAATGTGAAATATTTTCATGTTTTTGGCTGTAAATGTTATATCTTGAATGACAGAGAACAACTGGGCAAGTTTGATAAGAAGGCTGACGAAGGAATCTTTATTGGTTATTCCTTAACCTCTAAAGCCTACAGAGTCTACAACACAAGAACCAGAGTCATTCAAGAAAGCATCAATGTGTCCTTTGATGAAGGTTCATCAAGTTCCTCTGATCACAAATCACCAGAGGGGACACAGACCAAAGAGAAGCAAAGCTCTTCAAAGTCAAGGGAAGAAGATATCAATCTCATGTTCAACGATTTCTTCGATGATGATGATTCCTCTGTCGATATCACCAGAGGCAATCAAGCTCAGAGTTCTGCTGAACAAAATCTGACAGGTACAACTCTTACTGGTCCCTCCAATTCTTCACCATCTACTTCTCTGTCTACAGGTGTAATTCAGAGAAATGAGGAACCACAAGGTGTAAGAGAACCTGAACAAGAGCCATCATCACCCCTTCTGACTCATATTGGGAGAGACTCCCTATTTGAAAGCTCGCTCTCTCAGAGCCCTGTTGGTACATCACAGAGCAATGAGGTCACTCTCCAGAGTTGTGTACCACAGAGCCCTAGTGCCAATCCACAGAGCTCCGATGCTGAAGAACGTCTTTTCCCATCAGAAGCACAGACTCCACCTGTTGTCCACGCTCCCATGACAAGATGGATAAAGGATCACCCTCATCATTTAATTATTGGTGCTGCTGAAGATGGTGTAAAGACAAGGTCTGCTACAATCAATGAGGCTTTCTTTGTTAATTTTCTAAGTATGATTGAGCCGAAGAAGATTTCTGAAGCCGTTGATGACCTAAATTGGATCGAAGCAATGCAAGAAGAGCTTCTGTAGTTTGAAAGAAACAAAGTTTGGTCTTTGGTTCCACTCCCTGATGGAAAAGCTGCCATTGGAACCAAGTGGGTGTTTAGAAATAAGAAGGATGAAGATGGGACTATCATCAGAAACAAAGCTCGGCTGGTTGCTAAGGGATATTGCCAAGAAGAAGGCATTGACTATGATGAAACCTTTGCACCTGTGGCTAGGCTAGAAGCCATCAGAATCTTCTTAGCCTATGCTGCCCATAAAGGTTTTAATGTATACCAAATGGACGTCAAATCTGCTTTTTCTGAATGGCAAACTACAAGAAGAGGTATATGTTCAGCAACCACCAGGTTTTGAGTACTCAGAGTTTCCAGAACACGTTTACAAGCTATACCAAGCTCTGTATGGCCTTAAGCAAGCTCCCAGATCCTGGTATGAAACTCTGTCAAATTTTCTGTTGACTAATCACTTCAAGAAAGGTACTGTCGATACAACTCTGTTCTTTAGAAGGTACAAGAATGATATTCTTCTGGTCCAAATATATGTTGATGACATTATTTTTGGGTCTACTAGGCAGGAATACTGTGATAGGTTTGAGGATTTGATGAAAAGCGAATTTAAAATGAGTAAGATGGGAGAACTTTCATTCTTCCTTGGTTTACAAGTTAAACAATCCATCAGAGGGACTTTCATAATTCAATCCTGTTGGTCCCGAAGGGCTATACAAGTTTGTAGAAGGGGGGGGGGGGGGTTGAATACAAACACAGATTTTACTTTTCAAAATTGTTTATTGATAAATCATTAACAATTTACAGCTTGTTGCGGAACAAGATTAAAGATAAACCTAAATCTAAACAAGTTGGAACACTAAGTTTCTTGCACTAAGAAAGATAAGGAAATTACTAATAATAACCTATCTTGAGATAAGAAGGATGAACTTGTCCAGAGTTAGAAAGTTGCTTCAAAATAAAGTGAGTTCATCATCTTATATACTGCATGCATTTAATGCATGTCAGTTTACACTTTACACGTGGCAGCAGCTCATTGGTTGTATGTCATTGACCTTTGTAGACAACCTTAGTAGCCGCATGAATGAACAGTGTAGTATCAGAGTGGTTGTACGATTTCAGACAATAAGGAGGTTCTTTTCTGACATCTCGTACGGAGTCGTGCAAGGGTGGTTAAGACAAAAGTACTTTGTACGGAGGACTTCATGATCAGCTTTCGTTGATTCAGCGCTTTATCATATTATATCAGCGAATGATAAAGTTCAGCGATAGCTGAAGTCTTGTACTTGATACTTCACGTTGAGTGGACAAATCTGAGTCTTCGCTGATCTGCATCAGTTCATTAGGAGACTTGTCGCTGGTTCTTGAGCTTGATCTTCGACTTCAGCGTAGAACCTATGTTGATGTGAAACTTGTCTTTAGAGATCATAAGTAAACAACTAACTTATCAGCGATCACCATAAGTACTGAACAGACTCAGAGCATTATGGTGAACAGTGTTCGCTGAATGTTTAATCTAAAGAGCGAGAGTTCCTATCAGCGGTACTGTAAGATCTTAGTACTTATCAGCGATAGTGAAACTTTGATACATATTGTTTACTTACAATTTTCACAAAGTATATAAGAGAGGGTCATTATCAAATCACTGAGGGTTTGGATCAACAATCTCCCCCTATTTGATTATGACATAGCAACAGAGAAAATTGCTATTTAATGAAAACATAAGGATAAAAAGAACTCATAAAATATTTGTTCCTTTTACTGTTTTCTGGGATCTTTTCTGTACTGATGGAGTAAAGTGCTTTCGCTGAAATCTTTTTTTACAACTTTGAATCAGATTACAAAGAGAAGTGGAAAGATTACAAGTACAAGCGAAATAAATTACAAGTACAGAAGAATAACTGATAGAATAGAAGAATCAGGCGATTCTATCAGTTTATAAAGGTTCTTCCTTAATGAGAAGTTCATCAAGGGTCTTTGATGTGGGAATCATCCAGTCAGGGACCTTTACTCCTTGATTTCTTTTGTTCAGAGCTTCTTCAAAGATCAAGGGTTTTAGATGCTGTGCCTGAATGTCGTTCTTGAAGTCACACCAGTAGATGAGATCTTTCAGCTGTTCGATGGGAGTGATGGGAAGCTCAGAGATACGTTGAAAATGTTTTCGTCCATCATAGTCGATAAAGAATATCCCGTAGGGTTCGCTTATGACTTTCCCATGGATGAAAGTCTCACCAAGAGGAAGAGATGTGTTAAGTCCAGAAAGGTCAGGGTCAGGACCAAGGACTTCAGCACGAGAAAAACCAATACCTGTTTCGTTTCGTATACGAGGACCATCGCCTTTCTTTTCTGACTTTCGAGAGGAGGAGGAGGAGGAATATCCATACAAGAATAGACTAAGTCGATCTGTTTGTTTATCAGCTTTTCGACATGTTCCTTGTACTTAGACTGAGACTTCTGTATGGCTAATCTGATCTCCAACCATTCAGAGAGACCGTACTTTGTAATGGCTTCAGCATAGAATTTTTCGTACTGATCATTCTCTCTGAATATCTCGATTTCAGCGATTGAAACTTTGAGGGTTGATCTTCTAGCGATGAGTACCTTGATGATTCTGGCAGCTCGATGTCCGAATTTTCCCTTTTCTTTGCACCAGATCAAAGTAGACTTGGACACAGTTCTTTTTTCTTCAGTGATCTTCTTGGCGTCTTCCCACAACTGACGTTGAACTTCGATTGGAGCTCTTTTCAGCTTGGGGTCTTTCACTGATTGTTGAGAAAGCTGGATGGCTTATTCTCTGTCTTTTTCTTCAGCTTTTCTTCTCTCAACGATTAGACGTTCAGCTCTGAGGTGATCCTTGTATTCCTTTTGAGAAAGTTTGAACTTTAGAGGAACGGAAGGAAGTTGATCACGCTTCAGAATGATTCGTTGAGCCTTAAACTTCTTTATTATCTCTTCTCTTCTTCTCTGATCATCTTCACTTGGTTTTTGAGGAACCAAGGAAGGTCTGCTTGTATGAGCGAGCATTTGTTCTTCAGGTTCATCAATCTCAGAGATCAAATCCAAGACTGGGATTATTTCTTCAGTGTTGGGAGCTGGGATTATTGTTGGTGAAGTCGCAGCTGTAGAAACTTCAGCGATATCCTCAAACAGGGGAGAGGACTAGCTGAAACACAGCGATCTTATGAATAAGAACTTGGGTAGAATCAGAGAAAGGAAATTGGTTTAAGTGTATAGGCTTTGTGGAGAGTAGAACTGATAAAGTGTATAGATAGAGGAGGAATGCAGTAAGATTTAGTGTACCTGACAAACTGGCTTTGGAAGCAAGATCGTCAGATTGTCATCGTCTTCAGCGACACCTTTGTTTTTGCCTTTGTCAGCTTCAGACGCTGAAGGCTTTGATTTGGTCCGCTCCCCTGTGGATTCTTTTATCACGATCCCTTTAAGAGCTTTAATCCTCTGAGCAGGCTTGACGATAAAGGAGTCATCATCATCATCGTCATCATCATCATTCTTTGGAGAAGAGGATGGTTCATCATCAGAGAAGTCGATGGCTTCTTCATCTTCAGCTTCAGACTCAGATTCTTCAGCTTTTTCTTCGAGTTGCTCCCCCTCAGATACAGAGGTAAGCTTCTCGGTTCCCTCAGGGTGTTGTTCTCCCTGAGGTCCAGCAACAGCTTCTTCAGTTGTCTTCTCAGCCTCTTCAGTAAGAGTGAGGTCTTCAGTCTTCTTCCCCTCGATAGATTCATCGTGGGGAAGGTCTTCAGAGTTCTTCTTCTCCCCCCTTCCTCATGATGAATGGGGGAGGAATGTGTTTACTCAGCAGCTGTTTTTGGTTCCCTGTCTTTTTTGCCAGGGATCCCCATATAAACTTCAATCGATGCTACTCTGTCTTCTAGGCCAGAGATAGCAGGACTAATCTTCAAGAGTTCAGCACGATCCGCCGTAGTAAAGTTTTTAGATGCAGGGGCGGTCGTGTTATTCAGGATCTGCTGCATCATTGTTTTCATTGAATTGATGTCAGTCTTCACATAACTCATGTCAGTCTTTACTGAACTGACGTCAGTCTTTACAGCAGTCATTTCTCCCTCGAGTTTTCCAACTGATGTCTTCAGCGTTGTGAATTCGCTGGACATAGATAAAACTGAAGTCTTGAGAGAGGTGTAGTCTGTGTAGATGTCAGCGAGCACTTTTGCAAAGTCGCTGAAAGTTTTATCAACATTCTCAAAGTCAGCTTTGGAGGCTTTTTCTTCCACCACTATTGTCAGCTTTGAAAGATTCTCTCCAGCGTTTGTTACAGCTGAAGAGTTATCTGAGAGTGTAGTGGTTAGACCTGTCAGCTTCGTCTCCAAGTTCTTCAGAGAGGCGTTGATGTCTCCCAAATTAGGACCTGTAACAGATAAGTACTTGTGAACAAAGGAAAGCTCAGAAGTTTCGGGTTTAGTTACAGTGTATATGGTTTGGTGTGTACCTGCAGGAGGGTTGACGAAGTCATCAAAATTTATGTGACCTGAGTAATGTTCCATGTCGTCAGCGAGAGTGCATACACGCATGGATGTTCCTATAGGTCCTGTATCCATCATCACTTGAAGAGTATCAGCTTTAGCTTCTGGAGGAATGATGGCAGCTCCAGTGATCGCGGTGATAACTGGAGGAGAGTCCAATAGAGTAGAGGGAGAAGCGAAGGTTGAGAGTTTTGGTTGGGTGCGGGGTTCAGCGTTGGATTCGCTGAAAATTACTTCTTCAGTCTTTTGAGAGACTAAAGGAGGTTGGGTAGATTCCAAGTTTATAACCTCAGCGTTTAGAGACGCTGAAGTTGGGATGGAATGGGTGGCTTGATCAGCTGTGGTAGAGCGTACCACTGAACTTTCCTTCAGCTCTTCAAGATGAGTTGAGGAGTCTTCAGCATGAGATTGCTGGGGTTGCTCCTTGGTTTTCTTAGTTCTTTTGGAACTAAGTTGGGTAGAGGAGTGTTTCCTTTTATGAGAAGGAATGGAGGTTGCAGCTTGGGTATCAGCGAGGGGTTTGTCCGCTGAAGGAGCTGCAGAAGTAGAAGAAGTAGGATTGAGAAGAGTTAAAAGTGTAGAAAGACGTACCTCGTTTTCCACCGGCTTGAAGTAGATAACTTTAGGACCAACCTGAGAGAGTTTCAGGTCACCATCTTGTGGGTAGCTGTCCTTCAGGCCTGTTTGGAAGACGGCGCTGATGAACCTAGGATAAGGAACCCATGGAGATCGGTCAGCGGCAGAGTCTACTCTGAGTACCAGATCATCGTAGATTACCGATGCCCAGTCTATATGTAGACCTTTCCGCAGTGCATATCCCATTGCTTGCTGAGGTTGAGAGGCTTGGTCAGAGGAGCCAGTCTTTGCAGTCATGCAGCTTATCAAATGAGCGAAGATGAAATTCATCTCGCTGGGCATTTTGGATTTCTTGATGAGGGTCAGCTTCTTCTCGGGCTTCTTGTCCCTCCCAGTTTCCCATACATAGCCCATTGCATCGAAAAATGCAGTGATGGCTTCCCTATTTGAATGTTTCTTGTGGTCAGGGCTTTGCGAATAATGGCAGGGGTTATCTTCATCGTGCCATAATCAGTATCACAGAGGATACAATCAATTGTCTTTGAGGGATCTTTGGCAGATGGTAGCTGAGAGTGTCTGGCAGAGTACCAGAACTGAGAAAGTAGTAGCTGATGTGCAGGAGGTGTTATGGCCAGGGCTGTTGAGAGGCAACAATTCTTCAGGAAGTTTACAGCATCATTCAGATGTGTGACTTGCTTTCGAGGAGGAAACTCGAAAAGCGCATAAAGGTTGTTTGACTTAGTCCAATCAAGTTCTTCTAGAGTGAACTTGACCTGAGGAGCTTTGGTGATTTCCAATTCCTCAGCGGCAGCAGCAACAATGTTCTTAGCGGTAGGAATGTCAGCAGATGCCATTTCTGTATTATCAGTTTCAACCAAAGATTTAACAAATAAGAATAATCTTAATGTGGAAAGATTTTCCAATAAGATGGTTCGAATTTTGTTCATTTCATTCAGACAAAAATGTCTTAATGAAGATTAGGGTTTTTCTTGGTTTTGAAAAAGAAATGCAAACCCATTAAAAGTCTTGTTTTCCAGTTTCTGGAAACGAACATATGAAAAACAAGTTTAAGATTTTGCGTTTAAACTTGAACAACAACCATGAAAGGTTGTGTTCATAAAACCATGAAAGAAATGATTTCATTTGAAATAGTTTTTTTGTTTGATCTTGTAAAAACAATGAGAAGATCAGAAACAAGTTATAAACAATAGGTAAATAATAAGAGCATATTAACCTTTGATGTTTGATGAAGAAGGAGATGAACAGATGTTCTTGAAAAACTTGAGAGCAAAATGTAACAGTAAATCTTTCTTGCTTGGAGGAGAAGTTTTTCGTGTAAAAGGAAAATATAAACCAAGAATGTGTTTATATAGTGAGACTAGAGAGAGAGAAAATCTTGAGTGGGAAAAGATTTTCATCATGACACGGACACGTGTTTGCATTTGATTGGAAGTTAAACGAAACGTGCAAACGTGTGTCAGAAAAAAGAACGTGTCAGGGCTTATCCGTTGCAATGACGTCACAACTGTCATTTCATATTCTTTTAGGATGTCTCTGAGGTTTTGAAAGCTCATGGACTCTTTTGAAAACATAAAGCACTTAATATAAATATCAGTGTTGGTTTTAGAAATTTCAAAGTATCGCTGATTAAGAAAGAGATTCAGCGATGCAATTTGTTTTGAAATCTTGCATTTACATGCGATTGTCAGCGAAGGAAAACATACCTTGACATCAGCGAATCAAGTTTATTCAGAGAGAAGATGAAAGAATAGGTTATACAAGTTCATTGTTTTCGAGAGTTATACAAGTTTGTATAATTGTATCGCTGATCAAATGTGAATCGCTGAAGATTTTACTCTTCAAAGTTCAGCATTCCAAGCTCGCTAATGAGAAATTTGAATCTTATCTCATCAAGAGGTTTGGTGAACAGATCAGCTAACTGATAATCAGTTGGGATAAAATGAAGTTCTAAATCACCATTCATCACGTGATCTCTGATAAAATGATATATGATTTCGATGTGTTTTGTCTTTGAGTGTAGCACTGGATTGTTGGCTATAGCGATGGCACTTGTGATGTCGCAATAGATTGGAATTTTTTAGAACTGAAGGTCATAGTATAGTAGTTTATTTCTCATCCACAAGACTTGAGAACAACATCTTCCAGCGGCTACATATTCAGCTTCAGCTGTGGAGGTAGACACTGAGTTTTGGTTTTTACTTGTCCAACTCACCAGCTTTCCACCCAGGAGCTGACAGCCTCCTGTGGTGCTTTTCCTATCCATTTTGCAACCTGCAAAATCACTATCTGAATAGGCGATTAGATCAAATCCTGAATCTTTGGGATACCAAAGACCTAGATTTGCAGTACCCTTAAGGTATCGAAAAATTCGCTTTACAGCGATCATATGAGATTCCTTAGGTTCAGCTTGATATCGTGCACACAAACAGGTTGCGTACATAATATCGGGTCGGCTAGCTGTAAGATACAAAAGAGAGCCGATCATCCCATGGTACAGCATGACATTAACATGAATACCATTAGTATCCTTATCTAGTGTCAGCGGTGGTGCCATAGGGGTTTTCATAGCTGAACTCTGAGTTAAATCAAATTTCTTCAGCATATCTTTAACATACTTTCCCTGATTAATGAAAGTTCCTTTTTCATTTTTCTTTATCTGAAGACCAAGGAAATATGTTAGCTCACCTATCATACTCATTTTATACTCATCTTTCATGCTATCAGTGAAACGAGTACAAAGATCAGGGTTAGTAGAACCAAATATAATGTCATCAACATATATCTGAACAAGAATGATACGACCTTTTACTTTCTTGAAGAATAGTGTCTTATCGATTTTACCACGCTCAAATTGTTCAATATGGAGATAAGTTGAGAGAGTGTCATACCATGCACGAGGAGCTTGCTTTAAGCCATAAAGTGCCTTATCCAGTTTATAAACATAACCTGGACGCTTAGGATCTGAGAATCCTGGAGGTTGTTCTACATAGACTTCTTCATTCAGCTTTCCATTTAGAAACGCTGACTTAACATCCATCTGATATACTTTGAAGTCTTTGTGTACAGCGTATGCTAAGAATAGACGAATAGATTCTAGTCTTGCTACTGGAGCAAATGTTTCGTCGTAATCTATGCCTTCCTCTTGTCTATATCCCTAAGCAACAAGACGAGCCTTGTTGCGGGTTACAGTTCCATGTTCGTCCAACTTGTTTCGATAGACCCATTTAGTGCCTATCACCGTTTTGTCAGTTGGTCTTCGAACAAGTTTCCAAACTTTGTTTCTTTCGAATTCAGTCAGCTCTTCTTGCATGGCGCTGACCCAGTTTGGATCTTTGAGGGCATCATCTATTTTCTTTGGTTCAGTTAGAGAAATAAAGATAACAAATAAACAAATATTACCTGCACTTCGTCGAGTCTGATTACCAGCGTTTGGATCACCAAGAATTTGATCAATTGGGTGATTTACAGTCCATCGCTGAGCCGGAGCATAAGTCGCTGACTCAATCTGAACTAGAGGAGCTGAAGATGAGGCTTCATCAACTTCTGGAGTATCAGCCAAGAGAGGAGTGGTTGCAGTTGTCATTTCATTCACTGATTGCTGAGAAATAGATGGAAAGTCTGAGACATTTGGATCAGAAGCAGGTATAGTGTTTAAAGGAACCGCTGAGACCCATGACGTTTCAACTTCACTATTCTGCATATTTGGAATGATAGTAGGACTATCATCTTCAACTGTATGAGTATGAGGAGTGGGAGTATCTTCTGAATCACCAAGATGAGAAAACATCCATTGATTCAGTTATTCAGTATCAGCGGACGGTTTAGAGTTCGCTGAACGGGATTCGTCAAACGTAACGTGAATAGTTTCTTCTACAGTTTGTCTTCTACGATTGAAGACTCTGAAGGCTTTGGAGATTGAAGAATATCCAACAAAGATTCCATCATCAGCCTTAGGATCAAACTTTCCAAGGGCATCTCTGTTGTTCAGTATGAAACACTGACATCCAAAGATGTGAAGAAAGCTAATTGAAGGCTTTCTCCCATGAAAAAGTTCATAGGTTGTCTTATTGAATCTTTTGACTATCAGCGACCTGTTTTGCGTAAAACAAGTAGTGTTGACAGCTTCTGCCCAAAACTGAGTAGGCAGGTGAGAATCGCTGAGCATTGAACGTGCAGCTTCAATAATTGTTCTATTTCTTCTTTCAGCGACTCCATTTTGTTGTGGTGTTCTCACTGATGAAAAGTTGTGAGAAATACCCTTGCTCTTAAAGAAGGAATCAAGAGAACTGTTTTTGAATTCAGTTCCATGATCACTCCTTATTGAGCGAACGGTCAAGTTGTTCAGGGTTTCCATCTTCCGAATAAAGGTGATGAGTTCTTCAGGGGTGTCACTCTTAGAACGGAGAAACATAACCCATGTATAGCAAGAGAATTCATCAACTATGACCAGTGTATATTTCTTTCCAGCGATGGATTGTTTGTTAACAGGGCCAAACAAATCCATATGGAGAAGTTGTAGAGGAGATGACACTGAGGAGACTTGCTTTGACTTAAAGCTTGCTTTGGTCTGCTTCCCTTTTTCACACGCTGAACATAAAGACTCTTTGGCGTATGAGTGTTGAGGTAGACCAGTGACTAACTCTTTTGAAGAAAGAGTATTCAGTGTCTTGAAATTCAGATGAGAGAGCCTCTTATGCCATAGCCAGTTGACATCAAATGAGGCTTTTGAGAAGAAACAGGAGTTCTCAGTGGTTGTTGAGTCCATGTTTATTACATAAACATTTTCCAAACGATAACCGCTGAGAGCTATCTTCTCCTTTTTGTCAGTGACAAAGCAGGATTCCTTAGTAAAGGTTACTTTGTTATCCTTGTCGCAAAGCTGACTGATGCTTAGAAGATTATGCTTCAGCCCTTCAACATATGCGACTCTTCTGAAGGTTGTTGTACCATTTAAGAGTACACCAAACCCTCGGGTATGTCCTTTTCCATTTCCACCAAAAGTCACAGAGGGACCCTTCTCTTCCTTGTATTCAGCGAGCAGGCTTTTCTTTCCAGTCATGTGTCTAGAGCATCCGCTATCGAGATACCAGATACCCTTCTTAACCTGCATTACAAAGAAAGATTAGTTTTTCTTGGGTACCCACTTAACCATGTATATACGTTTGTCAGTGGAAGTAGTTGGAATGGAAGGTTCAGCAGTCTTCGCAGCATTTGAAGATTCAGCTTTGTTAGTCTTCACTTTGGTTAATTTCTTAACCTCAGTGGTCTTCTTTACCTTGGGGGCAATCTTCACCTTAGCTATCTTTTCAGCTTTGGTGGATGTAGGGCACTTACTAGCAATATGATCAGTAAGTCCACAGTGATAACATGTCCTATAACTAAAAGTAGTTCTAGGACCATTTGAATGCTGAGCTTTTGATTTTGAATTAGAAGGACCAACACCAAATAAGCTATTGGCTTTGGAAATAGGAGGAACATTCAGTTCTTCGGATTTCTTACCAAGGACATCCACTCTGAGTCTAGGAGTAGATCGCTGAATAGATCCACGCTGAGTAGATCCAGAGATCTGATTCCTTGATCCAGAGGAGTAGGTCACTGAAGCTTTAGAAGCATTCAGCTTAGGTACTAAGGTACCCTTCTGAGGATTTTGGTTAAAAGCAATTCCTTTACTTTTATCTTTAAAGACAGAGGTAGGAGTTTCCTCAGGGATAGGCGGTCCGGAAGAGGAACACTGAGAGGATGAAGTATCAGCAACTGAGGATACGAAAGTTCCAAATAAGAGTGTGGAACGATCAGTGGTTGGTTCTTGAGTGTCAGCTTTGTAACCAAGACCACGTTTATCACTCAGGGGAATCTGAGACTTAATTATCTCAGTGATCTTTGTTGAGGAATTATACCATCCATCAACAGTAGCTTTTTCAGCTCTTAATGCAGCGATAGCTTCTTCGCGCTCGATTTTGACTAGCTGATTTAGGTGAACTTGATCTTTAAAGTCTTCTTCAATTTTAGAAAGATTTTCTATTTGAAGGTGACAGTTTTTAAGCTGTTCAGCTAGATCAAGGTTTTGATTTTCAACTATTGTTTTGCCATTCATGGCTTCATATAAACTTTTAGTCAAGAGATCGATCTTTCGAAGACTATCAGCTTCATCGATATTTGCAATATAGGTAAAGAAGGAAGGTGATACCTGAGTTGCAGAGGTTGAAGTGGAGGGAATGTCTGAACTTTCTTCCTCATCTTCAATCTTGGCCATAAGACATAGATTGGCTTCATCATCTTCAGAGTCAGATGATGATTCTTCTTCATCAGAAGCAGCCCAATCATAGTTAGCCATCAGGCCTTTGCCTTTCTTCTTAAAGCTTTTCAGCTTCGCATACTTTTCTTTCAGCTTTGCGTATTTGTCATCTTTATTCCTGGGAATAAAGTTTTTCTTTGGAAAAGCTGAGGGTCTAGAGACTTTCTTTGACCTGCACTCGTTAGCGAAATGTCCTATCTTTTCACAGTTAAAACAAGTAGTAGTAGCCTTATCAACAAGAGCTGATTATCATGGCTTGTCAGTAATGGAAAGAGGTTTGTTCTTTCTGACCATTTTCTTTTTGGCGAATCTCCTAAACTTTTTAGTGAGGAGAGCCAAAGATTCATCATCATCTGAAGAGTCAGAATCTGATGACCTTTCAGAGTTACTCTCCAACTCAGTGATAGTGACCGAGGGTCGCTGAGTGGAAGGTTCCTCTAAGATTAAAGCAACATGGGTGCTTTTGGAATCTTTTACAAGATTCTTCTTAAGATAACTCGATTGCTCATGATTCAGCATCGTGCCATATAAGGTAGAAAGGGTCATTGATTTTAGATCCTTTGACAGCTTGAGACACATAGAATAACTGTCCCAGCTTTCAGGTAAACATTCAAAAAACTTTGTCAGCACTTCAAAGTTAGAATATTCCTTACCAACGGTTTTCAGATCTATTATTAAACAGTTAAACCGCTGATGTACTTCAGACAGAGATTCATTCTTACCACAAATGAAGCTTTCATACTGTCTTACCAGGTTGATCTTTCGAGAGTCATGGACTTCAGAAGTACCTTCATACTGAACACAGATTGTGTCCCACATTGCTTTTGAGGTTTTCAGGTTCATGACGGAATGGTAGACTTTGTCAGGAAGAGCCATAGATAGTATGGATCTGGCTTTTGTGTCGATAGCCACTTTCTTCTTATCTTCATCAGTCCACATATGAATTTCTTTAGGAATCAGCCTTTCTGGAATAGCAGGTCTATTCTCAGTGGCTGGAACTGCAACATCAATTCTTACAGGGATATATGGGCCGTTTTCAAGATAATAAGGCATAGTAGGGTCTACACCTTCTAAGAAGAGAATCATCCTATTTTTCCATAGATTAAAATTATCTCTGGAGAATCTAGGGGGTTTTGCAAGAGAACCATTGTCAATATAGTTTGTGTTTGTGTTGGTAGCCATTTTCAGAAATAGCAAGGAAGAGAGAAATCTTAGTATAGATTAGATCTTGTTTATGAGATTAAACAAATCTGCTCTGATACCACTTGTTGGTCCCGAAGGGCTATACAAGTTTGTAGAAGGGGGGGGGGGGGGGGGGGGGTTGAATACAAACACATATTTTACTTTTCTAAATTGTTTATTGATAAATCATTAACAATTTACAGCTTGTTGCGGAACAAGATTAAAGATAAACCTAAATCTAAACAAGTTGGAACACTAAGTTTCTTGCACTAAGAAAGATAAGGAAATTACTAATAATAACCTATCTTGAGATAAGAAGGATGAACTTGTCCAGAGTTAGCAAGTTGCTTCAAAATGAAGTGAGTTCATCATCTTATATACTACATGCATTTAATGCATGTCAGTTTACACTTTACACGTGGCAGCAGCTCATTGGTTGTATGTCATTGACCTTTGTAGACAACCTTAGTAGCCGCATGAATGAACAATGTAGTATCAGAGTGGTTGTACGATTTCAGATTTTCGGAGGTTCTTTTCTGACATTTCGTACGGAGTCGTGCAAGGGTGGTTAAGACAAAAGTACTTTGTACGGAGGACTTCATGATCAGCTTTCGTTGATTCAGCGATCTATCATTTCATATCAGCGAATGATAGATTTCAGCGATAGCTGAAGTCTTGTACTTGATACTTCACGTTGAGTGGACAAATCTGAGTCTTCGCTGATCCGCATCAGTTCATTAGGAGACTTGTCGCTGGTTCTTGAGCTTGATCTTCGACTTCAGCGTAGAACCTATGTTGACGTGAAACTTGTCTTCAGAGATCATAAGTAAACAACTAACTTATCAGCGATCACCATAAGTACTGAACAGACTCAGAGCATTATGGTGAACAGTGTTCGCTGAATGTTTAATCTAAAGAGCGAGAGTTCCTATCAGCGGTACTGTAAGATCTTAGTACTTATCAGCGATAGTGAAACTCTGATACATATTGTTTACTTACAATTTTCACAAAGTATATAAGAGAGAGTCATTATCAAATCACTGAGGGCAAGGCTGAAGGAAACAAAGTTTGGTCCTTGGTTCCATTCCCTGAAGGCAAAGCTGCCATTGGAACCAAGTGGGTGTTTAGAAATAAGAAGGATGAAGATGGGATTATGTTAGTGCATAAAATGTATTCAAGATTTAAGGTGTTTTTGTATTAATTGTAAAGAGTCAAAGCAATAGTCAAAGTCAAACATAGAAGCATTAAAGGTCAAAGTCAAGGTGTTTAGTTAGATGGTCAAAGGTATAAATACATACCTTGTAATTGTAATTTGTAAGCAAGTCATTGAGAGGAGTCTCACATTCTAGCAATTCATACGTGAGAGAGAGAGGAAGTGTGTAGTGAGAGGGATGACTTTCTAGAGAGAGAAGTTAGAGAGAGAAAGTAGATCTCAACTCCAATCTTGTATTCTTTCTCTAATTCTATGAAGATCTCTTTAGTTTATCATTGTTACTTGATTAGATTTGGGATCACAAGTGGTATCAGAGCTAGTTCAGACCGAATTATGCACAAATCTGTCCAAATTTGAAGAAG
The DNA here is from genome assembly GCA_033807775.1 of Saussurea involucrata. Lineage (NCBI taxonomy): Eukaryota > Viridiplantae > Streptophyta > Magnoliopsida > Asterales > Asteraceae > Saussurea > Saussurea involucrata. The sequence goes on along the minus strand of JAWVWS010001274.1, from coordinate 81,543 downwards.
TTTTTGTCAATTTTTGGAGAAATTGATATGTTCTTGAATTTTTGAGATTTTTCTTTAAAAGTCTTCAAAATTCTGGAATTTGTGTGTGTTTTTTATTGGTTCAAGTTCACAAATCTGATATAATTTGTTGTTTGAAACGATTTCAAATCAAATGTTTTGTTTTTAAACAACAAATTGTGATTTCTGAAAATTTTTTACTGTTCATCGAAGGTTATAAACATGTTGATCGATTCATTGCAAATCTTGTGTGATTTAGTTGTGTTTGTTGCCACAAATCGATTTTAATAGTGTTTCTGATAAGTTTGCAAATTTCAGGTCTGAAGAATCATCAAGATATCATCGATTCACAGTTACATAAATCGACAGAAAGCTCAATCAAAGTCACTCACGAACATGTGGATCCATCTGAGTTTTTGTTGAGATTTGCTAGCTGGAATTGTCTCAGATCTGTTCGTTTTTAAATTTCGATCAGTTTGCAATTTAAAGAATTTTAAAACCGTCGATTTTTGAGTGAGTTAAGAGTATTGAAAGTGAGTTCGCCGGAAAACTCATACACTCGCCGGTTTTTGGAATTATTTCTCCAGAAAACTCATAATTGTCGCACATGTTTTGTACGACTTCATCATAACTCTCGCATACCACGTGTACGACTTGTTCTCCATAATTGTCGTACAAGGCATTCATCATAACTATCGTATACCACGTGTACGACTTGTTCTCCATAACTGTCGTACAAGGCATTCATCATAACTCTCGTAAACTGTCGGACGATTCTCTAGTCGGACGATTCATAATAATTGTTGTCGGACGTTTTTGTTATCGGATGAAACGTGTTCTTCATATTATGTTTGCATTATCGTACAACATTTATTCCATTCGATTTATATTTGTTTGTGGAACACATAGAAACAAAAATCACTGAGTTTGGTCGAGATATAGAACCTGAAAAACATACAGATCATGATTTTTATTTTAGAGGTGATGATGAACAGTGAATTAACGGTGCTCTGTTAGTGCCGTTAAGTTTGTTACATTTTTGGTCCTTTTTCAGTTAGTGTGTCGTTAAGTCTTTAAGTAGTTTTAGTATATTACTGTTGGTCCCGAAGGCCTATACAAGTTTGTAGAAGGGGGGGGGGGGGGGGGGGGTTGAATACAAACACACAGATTTTACTTTTCTAAATTGTTTATTGATAAATCATTAACAATTTACAGCTTGTTGCGGAAACAAGATTAAGGATAAACCTAAATCTAAACAATTTGGAACACTAAGGTTTCTTGCACTAAGAGAGATAAGGAAATTACTAATAATAACCTATCTGAGATAAGAGATTTGAACTTGTCCAGAGTTAGCAAGTTACTTCAAAAGAAGTGAGTTCATCTCTTTATATATTGCATGCATTTAATGCAAGTCTGTATATACTTTACACGTGTCATCAGTTGGTTGGTTGCATGTCATTGACTTTTGATGACAACCTTAGTAGCCGTAAGGATGAACAGTGTAGTATCAGAGTGGTTGTACGATTTCAGATTTTCGGAGGTTCTTTTCTGACATTTCGTACGGAGTCGTGCAAGGGTGGTTAAGACAAAAGTACTTTGTACGGAGGACTTCATGATCAGCTTTCGTTGATTCAGCGATCTATCATTTCATATCAGCGAATGATAGATTTCAGCGATAGCTGAAGTCTTGTACTTGATACTTCACGTTGAGTGGACAAATCTGAGTCTTCGCTGATCCGCATCAGTTCATTAGGAGACTTGTCGCTGGTTCTTGAGCTTGATCTTCGACTTCAGCGTAGAACCTTTTTTGACGTGAAACTTGTCTTCAGGGATCATAAGTAAACAACTAACTTATCAGGGATCATCATAATGACTGAACAGACTCAGAGCATTAATGATGAACAGTGTTCGCTGAATGTTTAATTTAAAGAGCGAGAGTTCCTATCAGCGGTACTGGAAGATCTTAGTACTTATCAGCGATAGTGAAACTCTGATACATATTGTTTACTTACAATTTTCACTAAGTATATAAGAGAGGGTCATTATCAAATCACTGAGGGTTTGGATCAACAATCTCCCCCTATTTGATTATGACATAGCAACAAAGAAAATTGCTATTTAATGAAAACATAAGGATAAAAAGAACTCATAAAATATTTGTCCCTTTTACTGTTTTCTGGGATCTTTTCAGTACTGGTGGAGTAAAGTACATTCGCTGAAATCTTTCTTTAAAACTTTGAATCAGGTTACAATGAAGAACAGAAAGATTATAAGTACAAGCGAAATAAATTACAAGTACAGAAGGATAACTGATACATTAGAGAAAAAGGAGATTATATCAGTTTTCAAAGGGTTCTTCCTTAATGAGAAGTTCATCAAGGGTCGTCTTTTCAGTGGGGATCATCCAGTCAGGAACCGTTACGCCTTGTTTTCTTTTGTTCAGTGCTTCTTCAAAGATCAAGGGTTTTAGGTGTCGTGCCTGAATGTATTTTCTGAAGTCACACCAGTAGATGAGATCTCTGAGCTTTTCGAATGGAGTGATTGGTAGCTCAGCGATCCGTTGAAAACATTTACGTCCGTCGTAGTCGAGAAAGAATATTCCATAAGGATTATTGATGACTTTACCAGGGACGAAAATTTCACATGGTGGCAAAGAAATGTCAAGGGCAGATAGATCAGGGTCAAGACCAAGCACTTCAGCGCGAGAGAAACCAATTCCAGTTTCATTTTGTATGACAGGACCTGAGTTTGAATCTTGACGTTTCTTCTTTGGAGAGGCCCTTTTTCTTTTCAGCTTAAGATCAGGAAGAGGAGGAATGTCCACACAAGAAGATATCAAGTCGATCTGTCTGTTTATCAGCTTTTCAAAATGATCCTTGTACTTAGATTGTGACGAATGGATAGCTAACCTCATCTCCAGCCATTCAGAGAGACCATACCTTTTTACACTGTCAGCGCGAAAGGCTTCAGATTGGCCATCTTCTCTGAAAAGTTTGATGTCAACAATAGGTACTCCGATAGAGGTTCTTCCAGAGATGAATACCTTGTTGATCTTCGCTGGACGATATCTGAAGTGAATTTTCTCTTTACACCAGATCAGGGTGGTCTGAGAAACTTCAGTTTTCTTTTCCACGATCTTCTGGGCTTCTTCCCAAAGCTTTTGTTGGATTTGAATGGGAACACGTTTCAGCTTGGGGTCTTTGACAGATTCTTGAGTAAGCTTGATGGCGTATTCTCTGTCTTTTTCTTCAGCTTCCTTTCTTTCAGCGATTAGGCGTTCAGCTCTGAGGTGTTCCTTGTATTCAGCTTTTGAGATTCTGAACTTAGGAGGAACTGAAGGAAGTTGATCACGCCTCATAATGATTCGCTGATCCTCGAATCGCTTTATTATTTCCTCTCTTCTCTTTTGATCCTTTTCACTCAGCTTTTGAGGAGCTGAGGAAGGTCTGTTTCTGTGCGAGAGAGGTTGTTCTTCTGGTTCATCAGTCTCAGAGATCAAATCTAAGACTGGGATTATTTCATCAGCAGCAGCTGGCTTTATTTGTGAAGTCGCAGTAGTAGAACCTTCAGCGACATCCTCAAACAGGGGAGAGGACTAGCTGAAACACAGTGATCTTACAAATAAGAACATGGGTAGAAGAACTTGGATAGAAAGAGAAAGAGAAATATGTTCAGGTGAAGGCTGGGGTAGTAGAACTTATAGAGGAGGGATGGAGTGAGATATGATTAGTGTACCTGACAAACCGGCTTTTCAAGCAAGATCGTCAGATTGTCATCTTCAGCGACGCTTTTGCCTTTGCCTTTCTCAGCTCCAGAGGTTGAGGGCTTTGTCTTTGTCCGCTCCCATGTTGGTTCATTTATTGAAATCCCCTTAAGAGCTTTAATCCTTGGGGCAGGTTTGACGATAAAGAAGTCATCGTCATCTTCGTCATCATCATCATCATTCCTTGGAGAGGAGGATGGTTCATTATCAGGGATGTCGACGGCTTCATCATCTTCTGCTTCGGATTCTTCAGCGTCTTCTTCGAGTTGCTCCCCCTCAGATACAGAGGCGAGCTTCTCGGTTCCCTCAGGGTTTTCATCTCCCTGAGGTCCAACGATAAGATCTTCATTCTTCTCTCCCTTATAGATTCATCATGGGAAAGGTCTTCAGCGCTCTTCTCAAGATCCTCAGCGCTCTTCTCATCGGTATGTTCAGCGCTCTTTTCCTCGGGATGTTCAGCGCTCTTCTCCCCCTCTTTCTCATGATGACTGGGGGAGGAATGGGTAGACTCTACAGCTGTGGGAGGCTCTCTGTCTTCTTGGCCAGAGATACCCACACAGCTTTCAATCTTTGCTAATCTGACTTCTAGGCCAGTTATAGCAGGATTGATCTTTTCCAGCTCTTTGCGATCCGTCGCTGTGAAAGTTTCCAATGCAGGGGCAGGGGTCGATTCAGGAGCTGGAGTATTTGCCTTGTTGAGTAGCTGCTGGATCATCGTTTTCATCTCACCAACGTCGGTCTTTACAGAGCCTAAGTCAGTCTTTACAGCTGACATATCACCCTCTATGTAAAGCCCACATCTCGGTATGTATTTTCTTTTTATATAAAATCCTCTCCTGTCGCTTTTATAAGCTTTTGTTTTATTTACCGAATTGTCGAGGTTGACCAAGTGTGTAATAAGCTTTAAAATTTTTTACTTTGTGCCAAGTGTTGAATCTAGAGGGGCTAATCTTGGCTTTTAAGTAAAATGGACATGGGTTTCGGCCCATGCAAAGCAAAGAGCCGAACCCCTCCTCTCCCTTATTTCCTTCTCGTTGATCTTCTACGGCCATGACCCATTTGACCTAAACCCTAATTCCTCCCTCCCCTTGGTAGCCGCGATCACCTCCCCTTGTGTAGTTCGGCGCCGGAGAAAAAAAAGGCAGAGAGAGAAAGACAAGAAAGAAAGGGGCGCCGGAGCCACCTGCTGTTTTCCGGAGCCTGCTGTTCTCCGGAGTTCGTGAGGGAGAGAATCAGGCGCAACTACGTGGCATCATCGAAGGTAAGTTCCGTTCTTTCGTTTTGGTTTTCCTTGTCTCTCGTCGGTCTCCTCCCGTGACAGCCGCGACGCGGCGGCCTTGGCCGCTGTAGGCGGTGGCTACTGTACCACCACCGGAGATGGTGGTGTGGTGGTGAGTCTTGTGGGGTTGCAGTAAGACGATCGAGAAAGAGAGAGGTCTGAGGTGCGAGAGGGGTGCGGGGTGTGTGTGTGTGTGTGCGGGATTTTCGCCGGAGGGCTGCCGCCGACCGCCGCCACCGGCAACCACCACTACCGGAGGTGGCAGTGGGTGGTGCGTGGCCATGGCCTGACCTGAATGACCGTTGAACCCTTAAACCGTGACTTAATCGATTAAGCCGAATCGTGCAAACCGTTTTTATAAATCGTGATTTTATGAAAATTCTAAGTGTACTGTCCAGTTTTCGCGTGATCATAACTTTTCTGTCGTAACTCCGTTGAGCCGAAACTGGCGCCCACTGTTCAAGTTCAGGGTCGGGCACTTTTTCTGTGTTTTAGCGGAAAACTGGTTCGGTCTCTAGCTGGGCGAAAAAGTGGTCGCAAGTTCGGTGATTCGTCATTTTATGTGTAAAATTCTGGAATCTGCCACTGTTTTGTGTAGACCATAACTTTCTACTCGTAACTCGTTTTGAGGTGAAATTGGTGCCCAAAGTTCCCCAATCAAATTGGGAAGGTTTTTCGTGTTTTGCCGAAAGTCTGATTAAGCCCGTAGCTAGGCTGTATTGAGCTATTTGTTCAGGCTGGACCGAAAACTGGCAGTTTTGGTAATCGTTCGTATTTAATTCATATTTAATTGTAGAAAAATCGTTAGGAGGCGTATAATATGTCCTTGGAACCCTAACTCAGAGGACTTTCTGGTCATGATATAATATTGGGGATTTTCTGGGTTTAAAGGGGTCGAAACAGGTCCCGAACAGACCTGTTTTGTGAGAACGGAAATTAGTTTTAGTGACGGTTTAAGCGTGTGTCGTGTCATAGGGTCCGAGTCTCGTATTGACACATTTTAACATGCGTTTAGGTGCTGGGAAGTGACCGTAATTGTGAAGCTTGAATTGTGTTGTTAAGCTAGGCGCGCATTTGAGGTGAGTTCTCTCACTATACTTAATATCGGTTGTTTTATCATTGCTGTAGCACGTGTGTGGTAGCTTTATGTGATTTTGTTGTGAACTAGATAGCGGGGTGCCTAGTTGAGTTTATGATGTCATGTTAACTCGGTGGGACCGAGGGTCCGGCGGGGCCGGAGGTTTTATACGCGGGGCGTAGAGACTCGGTGGGACCGAGGATTCGGCGGGGCCGAGGATGTTATCATGTGGTCGGTGGGACCGACTTGGGCCTTTTAGGTGGGTGGTTGTGGATATACATGTTTATGATTTGTTCGTAGACCTGTATGATCGTTTATGTGTCGCTATCTATTTTAGGGGTAGTGTGGAATAACTGTATTATTTATGGTGTTTGAATTCACTAAGCTTCGTGCTTACCCTTTCCCAATAAACTGTGGTTTCAGGTATGAGTGGCTCTAAGGCGTGACGGGTACACACTGGCGCGCGGGATGAGCTGGCTATTATTAGTTTTAATTATTAACATTATTTCCGCTGGTTTCTGGTTACATGAACAATATTTATGATTTTGCAACTAATATGTTGGGATTATTTAATGGGTTTTATATACGAAATGTTTAATTAAAAATTTTAAATTTCTCGTAATTTTTGGGACGTTACAACTTGGTATCAGAGCACAGCTTGAGTGAATCAAACGCATCTCGGTGTGTTTGGTCTCAAGTTGCGGCTGGGAAAATTTTCAAATTCTTTATTAAACCTTTTTGGGAATAAAAGAAAAGGGTAAAAACCCGTTCGAGGAACGGTGATCGAGGGCGCAGTGTGTACAAGTCAGCCGGAGCCGAAGGGAAAGGTACAATGCTTAGTGTTTTATTGCTTTCTAGATCATAGAGTATGCATGCTAGATTGCCTGTTGTTGACACTATGCGGTATGTTGGACTGCTTGCTATTAGGAATTTATGCTAATTATGATAGGTTACTAAGTGGATACCCTCTAGGTTGTATGCAGTAAGAGACTTATAGCCTTAGAATATTCGATTTAGTTCTATTGCGCAGCTCTTATTTGGGTCCAACCGTTCTAGGATAGAATCTTGTATTCGAATGTCTATTTGTTTTGCACTGCATGTAATCGGGTATTCGCGAGGCCACTCTTTATGATTAGTGGGGATTCGGTAGTAGCAAGGGTAGCGGTTGGGATGGAATTCCTAGGGAGCTAGGAAGAGTAAGTATATATGCCGGTGCGGGCATATGTGTGCAGTTGCGGCAAGAAGCTACTTGGACCCCTCGGGATGGGACTCGGAACGAGCGATGATAGGTGTGGAAGGTAGTAGTAGAGCTCCTACTACCGGAAGCACAGGATCAGTGCTCGAGTCGGGAAAGTCGCGAGGAATCCAAGGAGCTGAGCGTGAGTGTTGTCGATGTGAGTTATTAGGTACTAATAACTCGTTGTATGTTTTCTTCTTTCTAGAATGGCCATCACTAGGAGGAACAACGCGACTGAGCCGCGAACTGAGGCGGGGATCACGGAGGAGCAGATCCGAGAGATGATTGCATCGGAGGTAGCGCATGCGGTCGGGGAGGCAATCCCCGAGATTATCACCGCCATCCAAGATCAGGTGACGGTTCTGTTGGAGGAGCGCATTGCAGCGATTCCGCCGCCTGCTGGGGGACAGCCCCGTAATCGAGAGTTCCAGTATCGGGATCTCTCTGCCTGTTCTCCACCGGAGTTCAAGGGAGACCTGAACCCAATCGTTAGCATGCGTTGGATTTCTGATATGGAGTGTGCTTTCTTGACTAGCGGCTGCCCGGATAATCTGAAGGTCCGTTTTGCTGTAAACTTGCTTCGCGATGGGGCGAAGGATTGGTGCGCCTCAGCGCTGACTCTTGCCGAGCGTACTACCCTTACTTGGGAGGAGTTCGTTACTCGGTTCCGTGCCGAGTACGTACCTCTGGTGGAGATGGAACGGATAGCGAAGGAGTTCTTGGAACTAACCCAGACCACGGAGACTGTTAAAGAAATGAACAAGAAATTTACTGAGATGGCGCTGTTTTGTCCTCAGTATGCCGTCTCGGAGGAAATGAAGATGGCTCGGTATAAGGATATGCTACGTACCAAGATCAGGGAATTCGTGAGCACGGTGCCGTACGCTTCTTTGTCGGCAATGATGGATGCAGCCCGGAGAAGGGAGCTAGAGTTAGAGACCAAAGCCAAGAAGAGAAAGGCGACACAGGCGGTGACGCCAATCTCTGCGGTGCAAAAGAAGTCAAAGTTTGCTGATTCGCGTGGGAGTTCGAGGAGTGGTGGGTTTAAACCCAGGGATACTAGTGGAAAGAGGACTAATGTGTGCTTCAAGTGTGGGCAGTCCGGTCATTTCAGCCGGGATTGCAAATCACCGATGATGGTCTGCTTTAGCTGCAAGCAGACGGGCCATGTGAAGGCCAACTGTCCGAATGCGAGGGCAACTGATGGGGGTGGTGCACAGAGGGCTCCTGCAAATGCCCCACTGCGCATCACTGACGGTCGTACGGGTCAGTCAGGAACGGAGGCAGCGTGAGGTAGAGTCCACCAACTGAAGGTGGAAGAGGCGCAGGCGACGCCTAAGGTGGTGACAGGTATGTTTTATCACCCTCTTTCTTTTCGTCCTTCCTTTTCATGCCTTGTTTTTATATGTTGTTAATTGTATGTTAGGTACGTTTCTAGTTAACTCGGTGCATGCGGTTGTAATGTTTGATAGCGGGGCTACTCATTCATTTGTGTCTCGCACTTTTAGCGAGAGTTTGGGCCGAGCGGTGGGACGGTTAGGATGTCCTTTGGTAGTCGAGGTTGCCGATGATAGGACCCTGACGGTTACGGATGTGTATCGGGGATGCACGTTGGAAGTCTCGGGTGTGAGGTTTCCCATCGATTTGATTCTGATAGCTATGCGAGAGCTTTGTGTGATTGTGGGCATGGATTGGATGTACGCGTTTGATGCGGAAATTGTTTGTCGCCACAAACAAGTGCGGGTTCGAACCCCAAGCGGGGGAGAGTTGTTGATTCAGGGAGACTCGCCCAGACGGACTACGGCAATATGTTCCGCGGCGAGGGCTCGGAGACACCTTCAGCATAGTGGTCAGGGGTACTTAGCGTATGTGATAGATATGCGTGTTGACGAGGCGAAGAAGACTGCCGAAGATGTGCCAGTCGTGAGGGAGTTTGCCGATGTGTTTCCCGACGAGTTACCGGGGATACCTCCTGAACGACAGGTAGAGTTTCGAATCGATCTGATTCCGGGTGCTGCTCCGGTGGCCAAGGCACCCTATCGCCTGGCTCCACCGGAAATGAAGGAGCTGTATGATCAGTTGCAAGAACTTCTCGAGAAAGAGTTCATTAAGCCGAGTTGTTCACCGTGGGGAGCTCCGATTTTGTTTGTAAAGAAGAAGGATGGGTCTCAGCGGATGTGTATTGATTACCGGGAGCTGAATAAGCTTACGGTAAAGAATCGTTATCCTCTGCCAAGGATTGACGACTTGTTTGATCAGTTACAGGGAGCCTCGTGGTTCTCTAAGATTGACCTGAGATCTGGGTATCATCAGATGCGGGTACGAAGTGAGGATACGGAGAAGACGGCCTTCCGTACGTGATATGGCCATTACGAGTTCGTGGTGATGCCTTTCGGGCTCACCAACGCACCAGCAGCGTTCATGAACCTCATGAACAGGGTATGTAGCCCGATGTTGGATCGCCCGGTGATCGTGTTCATCGACGATATCCTCGTATATTCGAAGACGAAAGAAGAGCACGAGGTGCATTTGCGAGAAGTTTTGGATGTTTTGAGGCGGGAGAAGCTTTACGCTAAGTTCTCCAAGTGTGAATTCTGGTTACGAGAGGTCCAATTCCTAGGACATGTCGTGAATCAGAACGGTATCATGGTCGATCCGGCCAAGATCTCTGCGGTAATGCGGTGGGAGGTGCCGAAAACTCCTACCGAGGTGCGGAGTTTTCTCGGGTTAGCAGGATACTATCGGAGATTTATCCAAGATTTCTCCAAGATTGCCTTGCCTATGACTCGACTGACGAAGAAAACTGCAGCTTTCAGTTGGGGTGAAGAGCAGCAAAAGGCATTTGAGGAGCTACGCAGACGTTTATGCGAGGCTCCTGTGTTAACTTTGCCCGAGGGTATGGAGGATTTGGTGGTTTATTGTGATGCTTCATATCAGGGGTTGGGTGCCGTGCTTATGCAACGCGGCAAGGTCATAGCTTACGCTTCGAGGCAGCTGAAGCCTCACGAAGCGAACTACCCGACTCATGACTTGGAGTTGGGAGCAGTGGTGTTTGCTCTAAAAATTTGGAGACACTATCTTTATGGTGTCAAGTGTACGATCTACACTGATCATAAGAGCCTTAAATACTTGATGGATCAGCAAAATCTTAATATGCGTCAGCGAAGATGGCTTGATGTGGTCAAGGATTACGACTGCGAGATACTTTACCACCCGGGTAAAGCAAATGTAGTCGCGGACGCACTTAGCCGACATCCCGTTGGGGGACCGCTGAAGGGTCTGTGTCAGCGGTTGACAGTAGTTGCACCTCTTTTGGAGTCGATAGGTGTCGCTCAGGAGGTGGCCGTGTTGGCGGAAAATGCAAAACGTGAGAGGGTTTCGGGAGAAATTCCGAAATTTGTACGGGATAGTCGAGGATTATTGACCCGATATGGTAGAGTTTGGGTCCCATTCACCGGTGGGAACCGACAGATACTATTGGACGAGGCGCATAAGTCCAAGTTTTCGATTCATCCGGGGGCTACCAAAATGTAAAGAGACTTACGGGAAGGCTATTGGTGGCCCGGCATGAAGCGGGATGTAGCCAAATGCGTGGAGGTATGTTTGATCTGTCGGAAGGTCAAGGCGGAGCACCAGCGACCGCACGGGAAATTGCAGCCTTTGGAGATTCCGGTGTGGAAGTGGGAGCAGATTACGATGGATTTCATCACTAAGCTTCCCAAAACTCAGCGAGGAAATGATACCATCTGGGTAATTGTGGACCGTCTGACTAAGAGCGCTCACTTCTTGGCGATTAAAGAGAGCTTCTCGGCGGATAAGCTTATGGAGGTTTTTATCCGAGAGATTGTAACTAGGCACGGGGTGCCAGTCTCGATTGTCTCGGATCGGGATACTCGCTTCACCTCCCGGTTTTGGGAGAAGTTTCAGAATGAAATGGGTACGCGGTTGCATTTCAGTACAGCATTTCATCCTCAGACCGACGGGCAGAGTGAGCGTACTATTCAGACACTTGAGGACATGCTGCGAGCTTGTGTTATTGACTTCGGTGGTAGTTGGGATCAGTATCTTCCACTAGCTGAGTTCTCCTATAATAACAGCTATCACGCTAGCATCGGTAGAGCGCCGTACGAAGTGTTGTATGGCAGGAAGTGTCGGACGCCCATTTGCTGGGGCGAGGTTGGTCACAGAGTTTTGGGGAGCACCGACGTTGTGCTAAAGACGACGGAGATGATTCAAATGGTGCGGGATCGGTTAGTCACTGCTCAGAGTCAGCAAAAGAGTTACGCCGATAAGAGACGATCGGACTTGGAGTTCCAAGTCGGGGATTACGTTCTTTTGAAAGTGTCACCCTGGAAAGGGGTAATCCGTTTTCGCAAGCGGGGAAAGTTGGGTCCCCGATATATCAGACCGTACAAGGTCATCGCGCGTGTGGGGAAAGTAGCTTACCGATTGGAGCTACCGGAGGAACTGAGCCTGATCCACAACACTTTCCACGTCTCTCAATTGCGGAAGTGTGTGATGGATGAGTCTGCGGTAGTTCCCCTCGAAGATATTCAGATTGACGAGCGACTCAACTATGTGGAGAAGCCAATAGCCATCGTCGAGAGGAAGACGAAGACTCTGCGGAACAAAGTCATTGGATTGGTGAAGGTCCAGTGGCAGCACCGGAAAGGTTCAGAATGGACGTGGGAACCACAAGCCGAGATGCGGGAGAATTACCCAGAGCTGTTTGCGGGCGTGGACTTCGGGGACGAAGTCTAATCCAAGCGGGGGAGAGTTGTAAAGCCCACATCTCGGTATTTATTTTCTTTTTATATAAAATCCTCTCCTGTCGCTTTTATAAGCTTTTGTTTTATTTACCGAATTGTCGAGGTTGACCAAGTGTGTAATAAGCTTTAAAATTTTTTACTTTGTGCCAAGTGTTGAATCTAGAGGGGCTAATCTTGGCTTTTAAGTAAAATGGACATGGGTTTCGGCCCATGCAAAGCAAAGAGCCGAACCCCTCCTCTCCCTTATTTCCTTCTCGTTGATCTTCTACGGCCACGACCCATTTGACCTAAACCCTAATTCCTCCCTCCCCTTGGTAGCCGCGATCACCTCCCCTTGTGTAGTTCGGCGCCGGAGAAAAAGAAAAGGCAGAGAGAGAAAGACAAGAAAGAAAGGGGCGCTGGAGCCACCTGCTGTTTGCCGGAGCCTGCTGTTCTCCGGAGTTCGTGAGGGAGAGAATCGGGCGCAACTACGTGGCGTCATCGAAGGTAAGTTCCGTTCTTTCGTTTTTGTTTTCCTTGTCTCTCGTCGGTCTCCTCCCGTGACAGCCGCGACGCGGCGGCCTTGGCCGCTGTAGGCGGTGGCTACTGTACCACCACCGGAGATGGTGGTGTGGTGGTGAGTCTTGTGGGGTTGCAGTAAGACGATCGAGAAAGAGAGAGGTCTGAGGTGCGAGAGGGGTGCGGGGTGTGTGTGTGTGCGTGCGGGATTTTCGCCGGAGGGCTGCCGCCGGTCGCCGCCACCGGCAACCACCACTACCGGAGGTGGCAGTGGGTGGTGCGTGGCCATGGCCTGACCTGAATCACCGTTGAACCCTTAAACCGTGACTTAATCGATTAAGCCGAATCGTGCAAACCGTTTTTATAAATCGTGATTTTATGAAAATTCTAAGTGTACTGTCCAGTTTTCGCGTGATCATAACTTTTCTGTCGTAACTCCGTTTGAGCCGAAACTGGCGCCCACTGTTCAAGTTCAGGGTCGGGCACTTTTTCTGTGTTTTAGCGGAAAACTGGTTCGGTCTCTAGCTGGGCGAAAAAGTGGTCGCAAGTTTGGTGATTCGTCATTTTATGTGTAAAATTCTGGAATCTGCCACTGTTTTGTGTAGACCATAACTTTCTGCTCGTAACTCGTTTTGAGGTTAAATTGGTGCCCAAAGTTCCCCAATCGAAATGGGAAGGTTTTTTGTGTTTTGCCGAAAGTCTGATTAAGCCCGTAGCTAGGCTGTATTGAGCTGTTTGTTCAGGCTGGACCGAAAACTGGCAGTTTTGGTAATCGTTCGTATTTAATTCATATTTAATTGTAGAAAAATCGTTAGGAGGCGTATAATATGTCCTTGGAACCCTAACTCATAGGACTTTCTGGTCATGATATAATATTGGGGATTTTCTGGGTTTAAAGGGGTCGAAACAGGTCCCGAACAGACCTGTTTTGTGAGAACGGAAATTAGTTTTAGTGACGGTTTAAGCGTGTGTCGTGTCATAGGGTCCGAGTCTCGTATTGACACATTTTAACATGCGTTTAGGTGCTGGGAAGTGACCGTAATTGTGAAGCTTGAATTGTGTTGTTAAGCTAGGCGCGCATTTGAGGTGAGTTCTCTCACTATACTTAATATCGGTTGTTTTATCATTGCTGTAGCACGTGTGTGGTAGCTTTATGTGATTTTGTTGTGAACTAGATAGCGGGGTGCCTAGTTGAGTTTATGATGTCATGTTAACTCGGTGGGACCGAGGGTCCGGCGGGGCCGGAGGTTTTATACGCGGGGCGTAGAGACTCGGTGGGACCGAGGATTCGGCGGGGCCGAGGATGTTATCATGTGGTCGGTGGGACCGACTTGTGCCTTTTAGGTGGGTGGTTGTGGATATACATGTTTATGATTTGTTCGTAGACCTGTATGATCGTTTATGTGTCGCTATCTATTTTAGGGGTAGTGTGGAATAACTGTATTATTTATGGTGTTTGAATTCACTAAGCTTCGTGCTTACCCTTTCCCAATAAACTGTGGTTTCAGGTTCGAGTGGCTCTAAGGCGTGACGGGTACACACTGGCGCGCGGGATGAGCTGGCTATTATTAGTTTTAATTATTAACATTATTTCCGCTGGTTTCTGGTTACATGAACAATATTTATGATTTTGCAACTAATATGTTGGGATTATTTAATGGGTTTTATATACGAAATGTTTAATTAAAAATTTTAAATTTCTCGTAATTTTTGGGACGTTACACTCTAAGGCTCCAACCGATGTCTTCAGCGTTGTGACTTCGACAGACATGGAGGAAACGGAGTTTTTGAGTGAGGTGTAGTCAGTGTAGATGTCAGCGAGCACTTTGGCGAAATCGCTGAGAGTTTTATCAACAATCTTGATGTCGTCTGTGGAAGCTTTCTTTTCCACCACCGTTGTCAGCTTTGTCAAATTCTCTCCAGCGTTTGTTACAGCTGAAGAGTTGTTGGAAAGAGTAGTGGTGAGATCTGTCAGCTTGGTTTCTACGGACTTCAGAGAGGCGTTGATGTCTCCCAAATTAGGACCTGTAACAGATAAGTACTTGTGAACAAAGGAAAGCTCAGAAGTTTCAGGTTTAGTTACAGTGTATAGGATTTTATTTGTACCTGCAGGAGGATTGATGAACTCGTCAAAGTTGCAAGTTCCTGAAAAATGTTCCATATCCTCTTCGAAAGTACGGTGAGGTATGGTGATCTCTGCAGGTCCTTTCTTCATCATTCTTTGAGAAGCTTCAGCTGTGGGTTCTGGAATGATGGCATCTCCAGTGATCTTTCGAGGAGTGTCCAAGTGAGTGGAGGGAAAAGCGAAGGATAAGAATGGGGTTCGGGTTCTGAGTTCAGCGTTGGAATCGCTGAGAATCACTTCATCAGTCTTTTGAGAGACTGGGGAGGTTGGGTAGGTTCCAAGTTTCTAACCTCAGCGTTTGGAGACGCTGAAGTCTGGATTGGAGGGATGGCTTGCACGGGTGTGGCAGAGCGTACCACGGAACTTTCCTTCAGCTCTTCAGAATGAGCTGAGGAGTCTTCAGCATGGGATTGTTGGGGTTGCTCCTTGGTTTTCTTGATCCTTTTGGAACCAAGTTGGGTTGAAGAGTGTTTCCTTTTCTTAGAAGGAGAGGATTGTGTGGCTGGGGAATCAGCGATGGGTATTGTCGCTGAAGGAGCCACAGAAGTCGAAGAATTAGGGTTAAGAAGAGAGAAGGGTAGAGAGACGTACCTCGTTGTCGACAGGTTTGAAATCGAGCACCTTAGGGCCAACCTGAGAAAGTTTCAGGTCACCCTCTTGAGGATAGCTGTCCTTCAGGCCATATTGGAAGATGGCGCTGATGAATCGGGGGTAGGGAACCCATGCAGGTCTGTCAGCAGCAGAATCTACTCTTTGTACTAGGTCATCATAAATGATAGATGCCCGGTCAATATGTAGACCTTTCAGCAGTGCGTATCCCATAGCCTGCTGAGGTTGAGCGGCTTGATCAGAGGAGCCGGTCTTCGCTGTCATGCAGCTGATCAGGTGTGCGAAGATGAAATTCATCTCGCTGGGCATTTTGGACTTCTTTATCAGCATCAGCTTCTTCTCGGGCTTCTTGTCCCTTCCAGTTTCCCAGATGTAACCCATTGCGTCGAGGAAAGCAATGATTTCTTCTCTGTCAGCATGCTTCTTATGGTCAGGGAATGGAACAAACGGTTTTTCTTTGGTAGCATTGGGAAAGTTCAGGGCTTTTCGAATGATTGCGGGGGTTATCTTTATTGTGCCATACTCAGTATCGCTGAGTATGCAATAAATAGTTTTGGAGGGATCTTTGGCGGATGGTAGCTGAGAGTGTCTGGCAGAGTACCAGAACTGGGATAGTAGAAGCTGACTTGCAGGAGGTGTGATGGTCAGGGCTGTTGAAATGCAGCAGTTTTTCAGGAAATTCACAGCATCATCCAGATGTGTGACTTGCTTTCGAGGAGGAAACTCAAGAAGCGCAGAGAGGTTGTTGACCTTGGTCCAATCTAGTTGATCCAGCTTGAACTTAACCTGAGGGGCTTTGATGATTTCCACTTCCTCAGAGTCAGCGGAGATGTTCTCAGCGGTAACATTGATCTTTGAAGTTACCATTTCTCTGTATTATCAGTTCAACCAAAGATGTTAACAAATAAGAATTGTCTTGATATGGAAAGAATTTCCATTAAGATGGTTCGAATTTTGTCCATTTAATTCAGACATAAATGTCTTAATGAAGATTAGGGTTTTTCATGATTTGAAACGAAATGTAAAACCCATAAAGTCTTGTATTCCAGTTTCAAAAAAAAACTGGATACGAATGAAGAACAAGTTTAAGATTTTTGCATTTAAACTTGAAGAACAACCATGAAATGGTTGTGTTCATAAAAACATGAAAGAAATGATTTTATTTTTAAGAAGTTCTTTTGTTTGATCTTGTTTAAAACAATGATAAGATCAGAAACAAGTTAAGCATTTGGTAATAAATAAGAACATATTAACCTTGATGTTTGATGAAGAAGATGATGAACAGTTCTTTGAAGATTTGAGAGCACAAATGCAACAGTTCTTTGAAGATTTGAGAACGGGAAAAGGTTTTCATCATGACACGGACACGTGTTTGCATTTGATTGGAAGTTTGAACGAAACATGCAAACGTGTGTCAGAAAGAAATCATGCCTGGTGTTATCCGTTGCAATGACGTCACAACTGTCCTTTCATATTCTTGGTTGTCTCTGAGGTTTTGAAAAACTCAGGGACTCTTTGAAAACATGAAGCACTTAATAGAAATATCAGTGAAGGTTTTAAGAAATTTCAAAAAGTCGCTGTTAAGGAAGAGATATTCAGCGATGCAATTTATTTTGAAATCTTGCATTTACATGCGATATGTCAGAGAGAGTAAACATACCTTGATATCAGCGAATCAAGTTTATTCAGAGAGAGAATGATAGAATGGGTTATACAAGTTGATTTTATCCTATCGCTGATCAATGTGAACCGCTGAAGGTTTTATCCTTCAAAGTTCAGCATTCCAAGCTCGCTGATGAGAAAGTTGAATCTTGTCTCATCAAGAGGTTTGGTAAATAGATCAGCTAACTGATAATCAGTTGGGATAAAATGAAGTTCTATATCACCATTCATCACATGATCTCTGATAAAATGATATTTGATTTCTATATGTTTGGTCTTTGAATGTAGTACTGGATTGTTTGCTATAGCGATGGCACTAGTGCTGTCGCAATAGATTGGAACTTTGGAGAGCTGAACTTTTCCTATCCATTTTTGCAACCTGCAAAATCACTGTCTGAATAGGCGGTTAGATCGAATCCTGAGTCTTTGGGATACCAAAGGCCTAGATTCGCTGTACCCGTAAGATATCGAAAGATTCGCTTTACAGCTTTCATATGAGATATCTTAGGTTCAGCTTGATATCGTACACACAAGCATGTTGCAAACATAATATCGGGTCGGCTAGCTGTAAGATACAATAGTGAGCCGATCATCCCACGGTACAGCGTGATATTGACAGGAACACCCTTTGTGTCCTTATCAAGTGTCAGCGGTGGTGCCATAGGGGTTTTCATAGCTGAACTTTCAGTTAAGTCGAATTTCTTCAGCATATCTTTAACATATTTTCCCTGATTAATGAAAGTTCCTTTTTCAGTTTGCTTAATTTGAAGACCAAGGAAATATGTTAGTTCACCCATCATGCTCATTTTATACTCATCTTTCATTCTATCAGCGAAACGAGTACAAAGCTCAGGGTTAGTAGAACCAAATATAATGTCATCAACATATATTTGAACTAGAATGATATGACCTTTCACTTTTCTAAAAAATAGAGTTTTGTCAATCTTGCCTCGCTCAAATTTTTCAATATGGAGATAAGTGGAAAGAGTGTCATACCATGCACGTGGAGCTTGCTTTAAGCCATAAAGTGCCTTGTCCAGTTTATAAACATAACCTGGACGCTTAGGATCTGAGAATCCTGGAGGTTGTTCCACATAAACTTCTTCATTCAGCTTTCCATTCAGAAACGCTGACTTAACATCCATCTGATGTACAGTGAAGTTTTTGTGTACAGCATATGCTAAGAAAAGACGAATAGATTCAAGTCTTGCTACAGGAGCAAATGTTTCGTCATAATCTATGCCTTCCTCTTGCCTGTATCCCTGAGCAACAAGACGAGCTTTGTTGCGAGTTACAGTACCATGTTCGTCCAACTTGTTTCGATAGACCCATTTAGTGCCTATCACCGTTTTGTCAGTTGGTCTACGAACGAGTTTCCAAACTTTGTTTCTTTCGAATTCAGTCAGCTCTTCTTGCATAGCGCTGACCCAGTTTGGATCTCTGAGGGCATCATCTATTTTCTTTGGTTCAGTTAGAGAAATAAAGTTAACAAATAAACAAATATTACCTGCACTTCTACGAGTCTGAATACCAGCGTTTGGATCACCAAGAATTTGATCGATTGGGTGATTTACAGTCCATCGTTGAGCCGGAGCATACGTCGCTGACTCAGTCTGAACTGGAGAAACTGAAGATGAGGCTTCAGCTACTTCTGGATTATCAGCTAAGAGAGGAATGTTTGCATTTGTCACTTCATTCACTGATTGCTGAGAAATAGATGGAATGTCTGAGACATTTGGATCAACTGCAGGTATAGTGTTTATAGGAACAGCTGAGACCCATGATGTTTCAGCTTCACTATTCTGCATGTTTGGAATGATAGTGGGACTATCATCTTCTACTGGATGAGCATGAGGAGTGGGAATATCTTCTGAATCACCAAGACGAGAAAACATCCATTGATTCAGTTCTTCTGTATCAGCGTTCAGTTTAGAGTTGGCTGAACGGGATTCGTCAAACGTGACGTGAATAGTTTCTTCTACAGTTTGTCTTCTTCGATTGAAGACTCTGAAGGCTTTGGAAACTGAGGAGTATCCAAGAAAGATTCCATCATCAGCCTTAGGATCAAACTTTCCAAGGGCATCTCTGTTGTTCAGTATGAAACACTGACATCCAAAGATGTGAAGAAAGTTGATTGAAGGTTTTCTCCCAAGAAAGAGTTCATAGGCTGTCTTTTTTAATCTTTTAACTATCAGCGACCTGTTTTGCGTAAAACAAGCAGTGTTGACAGCTTCTGCCCAAAACTGAGTAGGCAGGTGAGAATCGCTGAGCATTGAACGTGCGGCTTCAATAATTGTTCTATATCTTCTTTCAGCGACTCCATTTTGTTGCGGTGTTCTCACTGACGAAAAGTTGTGAGAAATACCCTTACTCTCAAGGAAGGAATCAAGAGAACTGTTTTTGAATTCAGTTCCATGATCACTCCTTATTGAGCGAACAGTCATATTGTTCAGAGTTTCCATCTTCCGAACAAAGGTGATGAGTTCTTCAGGGGTGTCACTCTTAGAACGGAGAAACATTACCCAAGTGAAGCGAGAGAATTCATCAACTATGACCAGCGTATATTTCTTTCCAGCGATGGATTGTTTGTTAACAGGGCCAAACAAATCCATATGGAGTAGTTGTAGAGGAGATGACACTGAAGAAACTTGCTTTGATTTAAAGCTTGCTTTGGTCTGCTTCCCTTTTTCACACGTTGAACATAATGACTCTTTGGCGTATGAATGCTGAGGTAGACCAGTGACTAACTCTTTTGACGAAAGAGTGTTCAGTGTCTTGAAATTTAGATGAGAGAGCCTCTTATGCCATAGCCAGTTGACATCAGATGAGGCCTTTGAGAAGAAACAGGAGTTCTCAGTGGTTGTTGAGTCCATGTTTATTACATAAACATTTTCCAAACGATAACCGCTGAGAGCTATCTTCTCCTTTTTGTCAGAGACAAAGCAGGATTCCTTTGTAAAAATTACTTTGTTATCCATGTCGCAAAGCTGACTGATGCTTAGAATATTATGCTTCAGCCCTTCAACATATGCGACTCTTCTGAAGGAGGTTGTACCATTTGAAAGTACACCATACCCTCGGGTGTGTCGTTTTCCATTTCCACCAAAAGTCACAGAGGGACCCTTCTCTTCCTTGTATTCAGCGAGCAGGTTTTTCTTTCCAGTCATGTGTCTAGAGCATCCGCTATCGAGATACCAGATACCCTTCTTAACCTGCATTTACAAAGGAAGATTAGTTTTTCTTGGGTACCCACTTAACCATGTAAACACGTTTGTCAGTGGAAGTAGTTGGAATGGAAGGTTCAGCGGTCTTCGCAGCATTTGAAGATTCAGCTTTGTCTTTCTTCACTTTGGTTAATTTCTTAACCTCAGTGGTAGAATTCACCTTGACCTGATTTGCACCAGGGTTGGTCTTCTTTGCCTTGGGGGCAATCTTCACCTTAGCTATCTTTTCAGCTTTGGTGGCTGTGGGGCACTTACTAGCAATATGATCAGTGAGTCCACAGTGATAACATTTCCTATAGCTAAAAGTAGTTCTAGGACCATTTGAATGCTGAGCTTTTAATTTCGAATTAGAAGTGCCAGCACCAAGTAAACTATTGGCTTTAGAAATGGGACGAACATTCAGTTCTTCAGATTTCTTACCAAGGATATCCACTCTGAGTCTAGGAGTAGATCTCTGAATAGATCCAGAGATCAGCTTCTTTGATCCAGAGGGATGGGTCACTGAAGCTTTAGAAGCATTCAGCTTTGGTACTAAAGTACCCTTCTGAGGATTTTGATAAATAACAATTCCTTTACCTTTGTCTTTAGAGACAGATGTAGATTTTGAATAAACCATTTTCTCCTTGCCTTTTGAGGAGGTAAGAGTTTCCTCAGGGATTGGTGTAATGGACGATGAGCACTGAGATGATGAAGTGTCAGCGACTGAGGATACGAACGTTCCAAATTTAAGCATTGAACGTTCAGTGGTTGGTTTTGGAGTATCATATTTATAACCCAGACCACGTTTATCACTCAGAGGAATCTGAGCCTTAATTATCTCAGTGATCTTTGTTGAAGAATTACACCATCCTTCAACAGTAGCTTTTTCAGCCTCTAATGCAGCGATAGCTTCTGCTCGTTCGATTTTGACTAGCTGATTTAAGTATACTTGATCTTTAAAATCTTCTTCAATTTTAGAAAGCTTTTCTATTTGAAGGTGGCAGTTTTTAAGCTTTTCAGCGAGATCAAGATTTTGGTTTTCAACCACAGTTTTGCCGTTCATGGCTTCGTATAAACTTCTAGTCAAGAGATCGATCTTACGGAGACTATCAGCTTCATCAATATTTGCAATGTTGGTAAAGAAAGAAGGTGATACCTGAATAGCAGAGGTTGAAGTGGAGGGAATGTCTGAGCTTTCTTCCTCTTCTTCAATCTTGGCCATGAGACATTGATTTGCTTCATCATCTTCAGAATCAGATGATGATGCTTCTTCATTAGAAGCAGCCCAATCATAGTCAGCCATCAGGCCTTTTCCTTTCTTCTTAAAGCTTTTCAGCTTCGCATATTTTTCTTTCAGCTTTGAGTATTTGTCATCTTTATTCCTTGGAACAAAGGATTTCTTTGTAAAAGCTGAGGGTCTAGAAACTTTCTTAGACCTGCACTCGTTAGCAAAATGTCCTATCTTTTCGCAGTTAAAACAAGTAGTAGTAGCCTTATCAACAAAAGCTGATGATTTAGGCTTGTCAGCTATGGAAAGAGGTTTGTTCTTTCTAAACATTTTCTTCTTGGAAAATCTCCTGAACTTTTTGGTTAGGAGAGCCAAGGATTCATCATCTGAAAAATCAGAATCTGATGAACTTTCAGAGTTACTCTCTAACTCAGTGATAGTGACCGAGGGTCGCTGAGTAGAAGGTTCCTCTGAGATTAAAGCAACAGGGGTGCTTTTGGAATCTTTTACAAGATTCTTCTTAAGATGGCTTGATTGCTCATGATTCAGCAACGTGCCATATAAGGTAGCAATGGTCATTGATCTTAGATCCTTTTACAGCTTGAGACACATGGAATAATTGTCCCAGCTTTCAGGTAAACATTCTAGAAACTTTGTCAGCACTTCAAAGTTAGAATATTCCTTACCAACAGTTTTTAGATCTATAATTAAACAATTAAAACGTTGGTGAACTTCAGAGAGAGTTTCATTCTTACCAGAAATGAAGCTTTCGTATTGTCTTACCAGGTTGATCTTTCTTGAGTCCTGGACTTCAGACGTTCCTTCATACTGAACACATATTGTGTCCCACATGGCTTTTGATGTTTTCAGATTCATGACGGAATGGTAGACTTCGTCAGGAAGAGCCATGGATAGTATGGATCTGGCTTTTGTATCTATAGCCACTTTCTTCTTATCTTCATCAGTCCATTGATGGATTTCTTTAGGTACCAGCCATTCTGGAATAGCAGGTCTATTCTCAGTGCCTGGAACTGCAGCATCAAATCTTACAGGGATGAATGGACCATTCTCAGTATAGTAAGGCATAGTAGGGTCTACACCTTCTAAGAAGAGTGTCATCCTATTTTTCCATAAGTTGAAGTTATCTCTGGAAAATCTAGGGGGTTTTGCAAGAGAACCATTGTCTATATAATTTGTGTTTGTATTGGTGGCCATTTTCAGATAATAGCAAGGAAGAGAAATATCTTAGATTAGATCTTGTTTATGAGATTAAACAAATCTGCTCTGATACCACTTGTTGGTCCCGAAGGCCTATACAAGTTTGTAGAGGGGGGGGGGGTTGAATACAAACACACAGATTTTACTTTTCTAAATTGTTTATTGATAAATCATTAACAATTTACAGCTTGTTACGGAAACAAGATTAAGGATAAACCTAAATCTAAACAAGTTGGAACACTAAGGTTTCTTGCACTAAGAGAGATAAGGAAATTACTAATAATAACCTATCTGAGATAAGAGATTTGAACTTGTCCAGAGTTAGCAAGTTACTTCAAAAGAAGTGAGTTCATCTCTTTATATACTGCATGCATTTAATGCAAGTCAGTATATACTTTACACGTGTCATCAGTTGGTTGGTTGCATGTCATTGACTTTTGATGACAACCTTAGTAGCCGTAAGGATGAGCAGTGTAGTATCAGAGTGGTTGTACGATTTCAGATTTTCGGAGGTTCTTTTCTGACATTTCGTACGGAGTCGTGCAAGGGTGGTTAAGACAAAAGTACTTTGTACGGAGGACTTCATGATCAACTTTTGTTGATTCAGCGATCTATCATTTCATATCAGCGAATGATAGAGTTCAGCGATAGCTGAAGTCTTGTACTTGATACTTCACGTTGAGTGGACAAATCTGAGTCTTCGCTGATCCGTATCAGTTCATTAGGAGACTTGTCGCTGGTTCTTGAGATTGATCTTCGACTTCAACGTAGAACCTTTGTTGACGTGAAACTTGTCTTCAGGGATCATAAGTAAACAACTAACTTATCAGCGATCATCATAATGACTGAACAGACTCAGAGCATTAATGATGAACAGTGTTCGCTGAATGTTTAATTTAAAGAGCGAGAATTCCTATCAGCGGTACTGGAAGATCTTAGTACTTATCAGCGATAGTGAAGCTCTGATACATATTGTTTACTTACAATTTTCACTAAGTATATAAGAGAGGGTCATTATCAAATCACTGAGGGTTTGGATCAACAATCTCCCCCTATTTGATTATGACATAGCAACAAAGAAAATTGCTATAATCCTCTAAAGGTCAAATGATTTCTTTAAAGGTCAGATTCGTTCTACAAATCTCTTCTATAATCCTCTGCTTGATAAATCATATAATAAACCAAAAGTGCCTGAAGTTAATACTTCCAATTCTAAAGAAGTTCCAGTCTTCAAGAAGGTGAAGATGGAATGGAGAGTTAAAGGCACAACACCTTCAAAGAATGATGTACCAAAATCATCTGCTTCCACATCAAATGCCAAAAAGAACAAAGCGCCGAAAGGTAAATCTTCTGCTAAACCTAATCCTATTCATTCCACAAATCATCTAATTAGGTTGGCACATAAGAAAATTTGTTGTTCTTACTGTGGATCAAATGATTTTGTGCATAAAGACTTTACTTCTTATTGGTACGGTACTTACAGTATTCCTTCAAAGAAATCTGCACCTAACATACTAGGACCCAAGTCCCATTGGGTACCAAAATCAGCTTAATCTGTTTTGCAGGTTCATCATGTGTTGTGCTGAATGTTACATATATATCACACACATGAATGAAAACAGAAGAGAAGCGGTGCAAATTTTTGAAGAGTATATACACCATTAAGGGGGAGAAAAAGAGATCTTGGTTTCTAAACATATCAGTTTAGAACCCGGACTTCAAAGAAACAATGGTTTCTAAACACATCAGTTTAGAACCCGAGCATAAAAGATTCATGGTTTCTAAACATATCAGTTTAGGACCCGCACTTCAACGAGATTGACTTCTAAATACATCTGTTTAGAACTCGTACTTCATTGTTTTAGACTTTGATTGTTACATATACTGATCTTGTTTTGTTAAGATCATTTGCAGATTTTGAGGGGGAGCTTATCTGATTGATAATCAGTCTATCATGATTTGAGGGGGAGCTTAAACGTTTAACTGTGCGTATCTTCTGAACTTAATCTGAGATTGTTTGAAAGAAGAACGACTTTCAAGCATGAAAAATATTTTCTTAAATGTTCAAACCACTTCTCGATTCTCAAACAGATTTTATGAATTCTAGAAGTGCGATTTTAAATGTTTTTCCTATATATATATATACATATTCAGATCTCGGATTCTCGTTACATCATTTCTGACCGTGTGTTTCTAAAGATTAATACTTGCGTATTATCTTTTCTATACTTTCAAGTATTCACACACATCGGTTCAGCTTCATATTGACTTTGTTATTACCATGTCTCAAAATGAAACATTTTTCGATGGTAATACTCCCGTTTGAATTTTCCTATTTTGATTGAGCATCATATTCATTTCAGCGTTCGAACTTAAACGTTTCATTCAAAGATTGTTTATATTTGGTCATATAAACAAAATATCCAATTCTTTGATACCCTAAACCTTACATGATTATCATTCATGTTATTTGATCTGATTGATACATTGTCAGATTCTCAAACAAGTCTTTTGCATTCATTTCATTCTTTCAATATCCTTGTTTTGAGAAATTTTCAAAGATCAAATGCTCAAATATTTCATGATATTCTTGTAGAGCATACATTCTGATGGCAATGTTAATCAAATGCCGATATTCTTAATTGTTCAAGATAAACTGTTGAACAACACATTTTAGGACAAAATTTCATGGGAATCAGTGTGAGGATTTACAAAACTTCTATGGATCCACGTTAAGCAGTGTTTCCTACCCAAGAAGTTATCCTTGAGTGATTGAGGGGTGAGGGGTCGAAATCAAAGAGTGGGAGAGATTACTCATACGGTTGAGTATCTCATTGTGCTGAGGTAAAATGAAAATGAGAGTTTGGTTAGAAGTGAGCGGATTAAAAACAGAAAGAGGGTGTGAGAACAGAGTTAAAAGAATAAGAGAACTCTGCACCAACCACTTTCTGAGCCGGGCAGCCACATTACTGATTGGTTCACATTCTTTGGTGACCATCATTGAAACAGGCAACTAGCCCATGCCAACTCTTGCATTAACCCCACCAGCTACTCATTTCTTTCTTAATAAAGGAATGTTTCAATTTACTTGGGGACGCAACATATAATCTATCTGCTCTTCACTCGGAAGGTCTAGATATTGAAAAGAAGTAAGTTTGCCCCACCTTCGCTCTTCATTCATGCACATTGAGTCTGTGGAAAACTTGTTGTTGTCTCAACAGTTTACACACTTTGAGCCTATTATTATTCAAGCATATGTTGCTTCATTCTTTCTACACTTGCACGTACACACAAGGAATATGTTTTCTTGTCATAACGTTCATAGAAATTCCTTTGTGGTTTTTCGATAATTGAATGGAAGCCCTGGAGGAGTGAACATCAAAAAGCTCCTTTCCAAAGTGCATTCGTTGTACTAAGTGGCTCCGTGCAACTTACAGGCATTTTACCTGATTCATTAGTTGTTTCAGGGTTACCACTTTATTTTGTCTGAATTTGAAAAGATTCGGATAAATATTTTTGGAATTGACGGATATTCAGATCAGAAGGAGGAGATTGTTATTGGTGTATTCAAAGACTGCTGAAATTGAAAAGAGAATTTTGATGATCATGATGCTCACAATCATCAAAAAGGGGGAGATTGAGGGAATCGGGGCGTAGGATTGCTCTTTTTCTTATCGAACCGAACGTTTGATATCTGGCGCGCTGGTTCGGTCTTGACGCTCGGGTTGGATTTGAAATCTGGTTTCTTGACCCCGAGCGACTTTTTGTCCTAGCTAGGTCGTCTTCGACCTTCATGTAAGACAAAGTCCTAGCTCGGACGTCTTTAAAATTCTTTGGTGGATATTTTGTAAGATCGGCGTACAATCCGGTAGTGTTGTCGTCTAGACCACGCTTGTAGGCTTCGATTACGGTCTTGACGTCACAATTACGAATGTTGATCATTTCTGCGTTAAAGCGATTGAAATAACCACGGATGGATTCTCCGGTTTTCTGGACAACGTAGTACAGGTCGCTGGTCTGCTTCTCCATCTTGCGACTGCTGGCGAACTATTGCGAAAACTGGTTGACCAACTATGCGAAGTTGCTGATGGACTTGGGTTTAAGGTTGATCAACCACCGGAGAGCAGGACCTGTAAGAGTCGCGCCGTGTGTAAATCGTATGAAATGAGAAAATATGAACTTAATCGTATGTAAAAGTCGTGCGTCGTGTGTAAATCGTATGAAATGAACTGTTGTCGTGCGGTTCGAACTGCTGTCGTGTGAAAGTTGCTTTAGCGATATTTGTTCGAATGCTTCGTAGGTTGGCAAGTTGCCAAACATTGGTTAAAAATTATTTTTTGTAATTGATATTTTGATCGTGTTTGGTCAAGGGTGTAATTTTATAAAACCAAGTGTATACATTGCATGCAATAATACTTTAGCAAAGATGAATTGTAGTTTTTATCCATGTTGTAAAAAACCTTTTCTTAAACCCATTTACATTTAACCAATCAAAAAGATAATGTGAGCAAACAAGTAACGAGAGATGTCTGTAAGCAATGATATTTTGCTACACTAAAGACTACCGAAGAGATGGTTGCGTCATGGTCTGCAAACGTGAATAGCAAACATGTGAATCCAAAAGAAAGGTTCCAAGAATTGATTCCAACATGAATTTTTTGTAGCTTAAAAACCCTTTTTTTATTATAAAATCATCATGTAAGGTAACAAGGCAACAAGTATGGAAAAAAACTTTTCTTAAACCAAGTGTATACATCCAAACCCATTTACATTTAACCAATTAAAAAGATTATGTGAGCTAACAAGTACCGAGAGATGTTCATGTCCTAAGCCAAACCTCCATGGCCAACTAAGGGTGATGATGAAGGTGATCCAATTTTGCGGAAGAATTCACGACAGGAACAAACAAAAGCATGACTTTTGAATAGCAAGCATATAAAAACACATCCCCATGAAAGAAAGGTTCCAAGAATTGATTAAAACATGGATTTTTTGTAGCTTAAAAAACCTTTTTTTTATTATAAAATCATCATGTAAGGTAACAAGGCAACAAGTATGGAAAGTTTTGTGAATTCATCCCAAAACTTTGAAGTCCAATATCTTTTGACTCGGGCCTCGGATCGACATGGTTTTTTTTTTAAAGTTGCATATTTTTTCGAGCTCTACGCGATGGCAAACTGCCGAAGGCGGTTTGGCCAAAAAAAAAATTCAAAATCGGCCTCCTTGGCCTTCAATTTTGACATTTTTCATCAATTTTGACTTTTTACACACCTTTGACCGCTCACATGCTTTCAACGAACTTGTATTTCCCAAATCTTTTTATTTGGAAGCATATGTGCCTAGTAAGGCCGCATTTTGGTTAGGTTACTTTTAAGGGAACATTAACTTGTTTGGAATAACTTTTGTATTTATTCATTGAAACTATAACAAATATTAACTTGTAGCTCAATGGATAAGCGTCAATGTATATACATTTTTTGCCCGGGTTCAAATCTATGCAAACACATATTATCATCCCAATTTTTTTTACATTCCAACAAAATAAATGGTTCTTCTCTAACATATATAAATAGCTTTTTGAATTGGTAGGAGAAGTGTTTTTTATTTCGAACAATATGCTTATACTATAGGTTGTGTGCCTATATAAATGGTTCTTCTCGAACAGGGAGGCCAGACCCCATGGTCTCCCCTATATATACATATTGGCCAATTGGCTAAGTGACAGGATGAAACATTGATTTTCTGAGGAGTCATAATTTTTGGTAGGATGCCCAAACGGAGTCGGTTTTGGACGAAATTTTGCGTGTGGCCTCGGGAACCTAAATAAACATGGGTCCCTTCAGAAAAAATCTCGTTTTGGGTCCGGGATTTTCCGGGGCACGGCCCGGGGTCCCCGGGACGGCTTTGGGCGCTCGGGGCTTGGGTGTGATGCCCAAACGGAGTCGGTTTTGGACGAAACTTTGCGTGTGGCCTCGTGAACATACATAAACATGCTCCACATGGCAGAATCTCGTTTGGGGTCCGGGATTTTCCGGGGCACGGCCCGGAGTGCCCGGGACGGCTTTGGGTTCGGGGCTTGGGTGTGATGCCCAAACGGAGTCGGTTTTGGACGAAACTTTGCGTGTGGCCTCATGAACGTATATAAACATGCTCCACATGGCAGAATCTCGTTTAGGGTCCGGGATTTTTCGAGGCACTGCCCGGGGTGCCCGGGACGGCTTTGGGCGCTCGGGGCTTGGGTGTAAGGCCCAAACGGAGTCGGTTTTGGACGAAACTTTGCGTGTGGCCTCGTGAACATATATAAACATGATCCCAACAGACATCTTCCGTTTTCTGGTCCGGATTTCCTGCTCTGGACGTCGGGACGGTTCGTGATG